>OW964565.2:10547023-11006430 GCA_943138885.2 Tholera decimalis | reverse complement strand
CCCCCCCATTTCCCACCCCCCCTTTTTTTTTTTTTTTTTCACAAGCACGCGAGGTGCTTGCACCTCGCGCAACACGCAAAAACTTTTTTTTTTCACCAGCACGCGAGGTGCTTGCACCTCGCGCAACACGCAAATACTAAACCCCCCCATCACACCCCCCTTTTTTTTTTTCACAAGCACGCGAGGTGCCTGCACCTCGCGCAACACGCAAATACTAGTTATACTATATAAAGCTAGATTACCACTCACTGACTCACTCATTGACATAATTGTTCTCCCAGATGGTGGATGGGGAGGTGGGTATATTTTGACAGATTCGTAAACAAGTAACTCTCAAACCTACGGGAAAAGTGCCAAACCTCCCCTTTTCCCCCCCCTTCTCCCCCCCCTCTATCGTATCTCGGAAACTACGAGAACCGTATTTTTTGTTTTTTACGGATTCGTATAGAGGAGGCTCGGTAAAGTAAAAACCATTTTTCAAAGTCCCCCCCCCCGCCCCCCTTCTCCCCCCCTTTAGGCGGATCTCGGAATCTAAGAGACTTGGAACATTTTTTTTATCAGATTCATTTAGAGGGGCAATGCTTTAGTCGAAATACTTGTGCAACCCCCCCCCCCCCATCACCCCCCCCCCCTCTTTTTTTTTTTTTTTTTTTTTTCACAAGCTCGCGAGGTGCTTGCACCTCGCGCAACAAGCAAATACCAATTTCTTTTTTCACAAGCACGCGAGGTGCTTGCACCTCGCGCAACACGCAAATACTTGATTTAGAGGGGCAATGCTTTAGTTTTTTTCACAAGCACGCGAGGTGCTTGCACCTCGCGCAACACGCAAATACTTTATATTATATAAAGCTAGATTACCACTCACTGACTCACTCATTGACAGAATTGTTCTCCCAGATGGTGGATGGGGAGGTGGGTATATTTTGACAGATTCGTAAACAAGTAACTTTCAAACCTACGGGAAAAGTGCCAAACCCCCCCTTTTCCCCCCCCTTCTCCCCCCCCCCCTATCGTATCTCGGAAACTACGAGACCCGTATTTTTTTCTTTTTAAGGATTCGTATAGAGGAGGCTCGGTAAAGTAAAAACCATTTTTCAAAGTCCCCCCCCCCGCCCCCCTTCTCCCCCCCTTTAGGCGGATCTCGGAATCTAAGAGACTTGGAACATTTTTTTTTTCAGATTCATTTAGAGGGGCAATGCTTTAGTCGAAATACTTGTGCAACCCCCCCCCCTCTTTTTTTTTTTTTTTTTTTTTCACAAGCTCGCGAGGTGCTTGCACCTCGCGCAACACGCAAATACTAAACCCCTCCATCAACCCCCGCCTTTTTTTTTTTTTTTTTTTCACAAGCACGCGAGGTGCTTGCACCTCGCGCAACACGCAAATACTAGTTATACTATATAAAGCTAGATTACCACTCACTGACTCACTCATTGACATAATTGTTCTCCCAGATGGTGGATGGGGAGGTGGGTATATTTTGACAGATTCGTAAACAAGTAACTCTCAAACCTACGGGAAAAGTGCCAAACCTCCCCCTTTTCCCCCCCTTCTCCCCCCCCTCTATCGTATCTCGGAAACTACGAGAACCGTATTTTTTGTTTTTTACGGATTCGTATAGAGGAGGCTCGGTAAAGTAAAAACCATTTTTCAAAGTCCCCCCCCCCCCGCCCCCCTTCTCCCCCCCTTTAGGCGGATCTCGGAATCTAAGAGACTTGGAACATTTTTTTTTTCAGATTCATTTAGAGGGGCAATGCTTTAGTCGAAATACTTGTGCAACCCCCCCCCCCATCACCCCCCCCCTCTTTTTTTTTTTTTTTTTTTTTCACAAGCTCGCGAGGTGCTTGCACCTCGCGCAACAAGCAAATACCAATTTCTTTTTTCACAAGCACGCGAGGTGCTTGCACCTCGCGCAACACGCAAATACTTGATTTAGAGGGGCAATGCTTTAGTTTTTTTCACAAGCACGCGAGGTGCTTGCACCTCGCGCAACACGCAAATACTAAACCCCCCCATCACCCCCCCCCCTTTTTTTTTTTTTTTTTTTCACAAGCACGCGAGGTGCTTGTACCTCGCGCAACACGCAAATACTTTTTTTTTTCACAAGCACGCGAGGTGCTTGCACCTCGCGCAACACGCAAATACTAGTTATATTATATAAAGCTAGATTACCACTCACTGACTCACTCATTGACATAATTGTTCTCCCAGATGGTGGATGGGGAGGTGGGTATATTTTGACAGATTCGTAAACAAGTAACTCTCAAACCTACGGGAAAAGTGCCAAACCTCCCCTTTTCACCCCCCTTCTCCCCCCCTCCCTATCGTATCTCGGAAACTACGAGACCCGTATTTTCTTTTTTTTACGGATTCGTATAGAGGAGGCTCGGTAAAGTAAAAACCATTTTTCAGTCGCCCCCTCCCACCCCCTTTTCACCCCCTTTAGGCGGATCTCGGAAATTAAGAGACTTGGATTATTTTTTTTTTCAGATTCATTTAGAGGGGCAATGCTTTAGTCAAAATACTTCTGCAAACCCCCCCCCATCACCCCCCCCCCCTTTTTTTTTTTTTTTCACAAGCACGCGAGGTGCTTGCACCTCGCGCAACACGCAAATACTTGATTTAGAGGGGCAATGCTTTAGTTTTTTTCACAAGCACGCGAGGTGCAAGCACCTCGCGCAACACGCAAATACTAGTTATACTATATAAAGCTAAATTACCACTCACTGACTCACTGACATAATTGTTCTCCCAGATGGTGGATGGGGAGGTGGGTATATTTTGACAGATTCGTAAACAAGTAACTCTGAAACCTACGGGAAAAGTGCCAAACCTCCCCTTTTCCCCCCCCTTCTCCCCCCTCCCTATCGTATCTCGGAAACTACGAGACCCGTATTTTTTTTTTTTACGGATTCGTATAGAGGAGGCTCGGTAAAGTAAAAACCATTTTTCAAAGTTCCCCCCCCGCCCCCCTTCTCCCCTCCCTTTAGGCGGATCTCGGAATCTAAGAGACTTGGAACATTTTTTTTTTCAGATTCATTTAGAGGGGCAATGCTTTAGTCGAAATACTTGTGCAACCCCCCCCCCCCCATCTCCCCGCCATCACCGCCCCCCCCCTTTTTTTTTTTTTTTTTCACAAGCACGCGAGGTGCTTGCACCTCGCGCAACACGCAAATACTAAACCCCCCCCATCACCCCCCCCACTTTTTTTTTCACAAGCACGCGAGGTGCTTGCACCTCGCGCAACACGCAAATACTAGTTATATTATATAAAGCTAAATTACCACTCACTGACTGACTCACTGACTGACTCACTCATTGACATAATTGTTCTCCCAGATGGTGGATGGGGAGGTGGGTATATTTTGACAGATTCGTAAACAAGTAACTCTCAAACCTACGGGAAAAGTGCCAAACCTCCCCTTTTCACCCCCCTTCTTCCCCCTCCCTATCGTATCTCGGAAACTACGAGACCCGTATTTTTTGTTTTTTACGGATTCGTATAGAGGAGGCTCGGTAAAGTAAAAACCATTTTTCAAAGTCCCCCCCCGCCCCCCTTCTCCCCCCCTTTAGGCGGATCTCGGAATCTAAGAGACTTGGAACATTTTTTTTTTCAGATTCATTTAGAGGGGCAATGCTTTAGTCAAAATACTTGTGCAACCCCCCCCCCCATCACCTTTTTTCTTTTTCATCATTTTTTTTTTTTCACAAGCTCGCGAGGTGCTTGCACCTCGCGCAACACGCAAATACTAAACCCCCCCCATCACCCCCCCCACTTTTTTTTTCACAAGCACGCGAGGTGCTTGCACCTCGCGCAACACGCAAATACTTGATTTAGAGGGGCAATGCTTTAGTTTTTTTCACAAGCACGCGAGGTGCTTGCACCTCGCGCAACACGCAAATACTTTATATTATATAAAGCTAAATTACCACTCACTGACTGACTGACTCACTCATTGACATAATTGTTCTCCCAGATGGTGGATGGGGAGGTGGGTATATTTTGACAGATTCGTAAACAAGTAACTCTCAAACCTACGGGAAAAGTGCCAAACCCCCCCCTTTCCCCCCCCCCTTCTCCCCCCCCCTATCGTATCTCGGAAACTACGAGACCCGTATTTTTTTCTTTTTACGGATTCGTATAGAGGAGGCTCGGTAAAGTAAAAACCATTTTTCAAAGTCCCCCCCCCGCCCCCCTTCTCCCCCCCTTTAGGCGGATCTCGGAATCTAAGAGACTTGGAACATTTTTTTTTTCAGATTCATTTAGAGGGGCAATGCTTTAGTCAAAATACTTCTGCAACCCCCCCCATTACCCCCCCCCCACTTTTTTTTTTTTTTCTCAAGCACGCGAGGTGCTTGCACCTCGCGCAACACGCAAATACTTGATTTAGAGGGGCAATGCTTTAGTTTTTTTCACAAGCACGCGAGGTGCTTGCACCTCGCGCAACACGCAAATACTTGATTTAGAGGGGCAATGCTTTAGTTTTTTTCACAAGCACGCGAGGTGCTTGCACCTCGCGCAACACGCAAATACTTGATTTAGAGGGGCAATGCTTTAGTTTTTTTCACAAGCACGCGAGGTGCTTGCACCTCGCGCAACACGCAAATACTAGTTATATTATATAAAGCTAGATTACCACTCACTGACTCACTCATTGACAGAATTGTTCTCCCAGATGGTGGATGGGGAGGTGGGTATATTTTGACAGATTCGTAAACAAGTAACTCTCAAACCTACGGGAAAAGTGCCAAACCCCCCCTTTTCCCCCCCCTTCTCCCCCCCCCCCTATCGTATCTCGGAAACTACGAGACCCGTATTTTTTTCTTTTTACGGATTCGTATAGAGGAGGCTCGGTAAAGTAAAAACCATTTTTCAAAGTCCCCCCCCCGCCCCCCTTCTCCCCCCCTTTAGGCGGATCTCGGAATCTAAGAGACTTGGAACATTTTTTTTTTCAGATTCATTTAGAGGGGCAATGCTTTAGTCGAAATACTTGTGCAACCCCCCCCCATCACCCCCCCCCCCTCTTTTTTTTTTTTTTCTCACAAGCACGCGAGGTGCTTGCACGTCGCGCAACACGCAAATACTTGATTTAGAGGGGCAATGCTTTAGTTTTCTTCACAAGCACGCGAGGTGCTTGCACCTCGCGCAACACGCAAATACTAGTTATTATACTATATAAAGCTAGATTACCACTCACTGACTCACTCATTGACATAATTGTTCTCCCAGATGGTGGATGGGGAGGTGGGTATATTTTGACAGATTCGTAAACAAGTAACTCTCAAACCTACGGGAAAAGTGCCAAACCTCCCCTTTTCCCCCCCCTTCTCCCCCCCCTCTATCGTATCTCGGAAACTACGAGAACCGTATTTTTTGTTTTTTACGGATTCGTATAGAGGAGGCTCGGTAAAGTAAAAACCATTTTTCAAAGTCCCCCCCCCGCCCCCCTTCTCCCCCCCTTTAGGTGGATCTCGGAATCTAAGAGACTTGGAACATTTTTTTTATCAGATTCATTTAGAGGGGCAATGCTTTAGTCGAAATACTTGTGCAACCCCCCCCCATCACCCCCCCCCTCTTTTTTTTTTTTTTTTTTTTTCACAAGCTCGCGAGGTGCTTGCACCTCGCGCAACAAGCAAATACCAATTTCTTTTTTCACAAGCACGCGAGGTGCTTGCACCTCGCGCAACACGCAAATACTTGATTTAGAGGGGCAATGCTTTAGTTTTTTTCACAAGCACGCGAGGTGCTTGCACCTCGCGCAACACGCAAATACTAAACCCCCCCAGCACCCCCCCCCTTTTTTTTTTTTTTTTTTTCTCAAGCACGCGAGGTGCTTGTACCTCGCGCAACACGCAAATACTTTTTTTTTCACAAGCACGCGAGGTGCTTGCACCTCGCGCAACACGCAAATACTAGTTATATTATATAAAGCTAGATTACCACTCACTGACTCACTCATTGACATAATTGTTCTCCCAGATGGTGGATGGGGAGGTGGGTATATTTTGACAGATTCGTAAACAAGTAACTCTCAAACCTACGGGAAAAGTGCCAAACCTCCCCTTTTCACCCCCCTTCTCCCCCCTCCCTATCGTATCTCGGAAACTACGAGACCCGTATTTTCTTTTTTTTACGGATTCGTATAGAGGAGGCTCGGTAAAGTAAAAACCATTTTTCAGTCGCCCCCCCCCACCCCCTTTTCACCCCCTTTAGGCGGATCTCGGAAATTAAGAGACTTGGAACATTTTTTTTTTCAGATTCATTTAGAGGGGCAATGCTTTAGTCAAAATACTTCTGCAAACCCCCCCCCATCACCCCCCCCCCTATTTTTTTTTTTTTTTCACAAGCACGCGAGGTGCTTGCACCTCGCGCAACACGCAAATACTTGATTTAGAGGGGCAATGCTTTAGTTTTTTTCACAAGCACGCGAGGTGCTTGCACCTCGCGCAACACGCAAATACTAGTTATACTATATAAAGCTAAATTACCACTCACTGACTCACTGACATAATTGTTCTCCCAGATGGTGGATGGGGAGGTGGGTATATTTTGACAGATTCGTAAACAAGTAACTCTGAAACCTACGGGAAAAGTGCCAAACCTCCCCTTTTCCCCCCCTTCTCCCCCCTCCCTATCGTATCTCGGAAACTACGAGACCCGTATTTTTTTTTTTTACGGATTCGTATAGAGGAGGCTCGGTAAAGTAAAAACCATTTTTCAAAGTCCCCCCCCCGCCCCCCTTCTCCCCTCCCTTTAGGCGGATCTCGGAATCTAAGAGACTTGGAACATTTTTTTTTTCAGATTCATTTAGAGGGGCAATGCTTTAGTCGAAATACTTGTGCAACCCCCCCCCCCCCATCTCCCCGCCATCACCGCCCCCCCCCTTTTTTTTTTTTTTTTTCACAAGCACTCGAGGTGCTTGCACCTCGCGCAACACGCAAATACTAAACCCCCCCCATCACCCCCCCCACTTTTTTTTTCACAAGCACGCGAGGTGCTTGCACCTCGCGCAACACGCAAATACTAGTTATATTATATAAAGCTAAATTACCACTCACTGACTGACTCACTGACTGACTCACTCATTGACATAATTGTTCTCCCAGATGGTGGATGGGGAGGTGGGTATATTTTGACAGATTCGTAAACAAGTAACTCTCAAACCTACGGGAAAAGTGCCAAACCTCCCCTTTTCACCCCCCTTCTTCCCCCTCCCTATCGTATCTCGGAAACTACGAGACCCGTATTTTTTGTTTTTTACGGATTCGTATAGAGGAGGCTCGGTAAAGTAAAAACCATTTTTCAAAGTCCCCCCCCCGCCCCCCTTCTCCCCCCCTTTAGGCGGATCTCGGAATCTAAGAGACTTGGAACATTTTTTTTTTCAGATTCATTTAGAGGGGCAATGCTTTAGTCGAAATACTTGTGCAACCCCCCCCCCCATCACCTTTTTTCTTTTTCATCATTTTTTTTTTTCACAAGCTCGCGAGGTGCTTGCACCTCGCGCAACACGCAAATACTAAACCCCCCCCATCACCCCCCCCACTTTTTTTTTCACAAGCACGCGAGGTGCTTGCACCTCGCGCAACACGCAAATACTTGATTTAGAGGGGCAATGCTTTAGTTTTTTTCACAAGCACGCGAGGTGCTTGCACCTCGCGCAACACGCAAATTCTAGTTATTATATTATATAAAGCTAAATTAACACTCACTGACTGACTGACTGACTGACTCACTCATTGACATAATTGTTCTCCCAGATGGTGGATGGGGAGGTGGGTATATTTTGACAGATTCGTAAACAAGTAACTCTCAAACCTACGGGAAAAGTGCCAAACCTCCCCTTTTCCCCCCCTTCTCCCCCCCCCTATCGTATCTCGGAAACTACGAGACCCGTATTTTTTCTTTTTACGGATTCGTATAGAGGAGGCTCGGTAAAGTAAAAACCATTTTTCAAAGTCCCCCCCCCCGCCCCCCTTCTCCCCCCCTTTAGGCGGATCTCGGAATCTAAGAGACTTGGAACATTTTTTTTTTCAGATTCATTTAGAGGGGCAATGCTTTAGTCGAAATAATTGTGCACGCCCCCCCCCCCCCCATTTCCCCCCACTTCTTTTTTTTTTTTTTTCACAAGCACGCGAGGTGCTTGCACCTCGCGCAACACGCAAATACTTGATTTAGAGGGGCATTGCTTTAGTTTTTTTCACAAGCACGCGAGGTGCTTGCACCTCGCGCAACACGCAAATACTAAACCCCCCCCATCTCCCCCCATCACCCCCCCCCCCCACTTATTTTTTTCACAAGCACGCGAGGTGCTTGCACCTCGCGCAACACGCAAATACTTGATTTAGAGGGGCAATGCTTTAGTTTTTTTCACAAGCACGCGAGGTGCTTGCACCTCGCGCAACACGCAAATACTTGATTTAGAGGGGCAATGCTTTAGTTTTTTTTCACAAGCACGCGAGGTGCTTGCACCTCGCGCAACACGCAAATACTAGTTATACTATATAAAGTGCCAAACCCCCCCTTTTCCCCCTTCTCCCCCCCCCCTATCGTATCTCGGAAACTACGAGACCTGTATTTTTTTCTTTTTACGGATTCGTATAGAGGAGGCTCGGTAAAGTAAAAACCATTTTTCAAAGTCCCTCCCCTTGCCCCCCTTCTCCCCCCCTTTAGGTGGATCTCGGAATCTAAGAGACTTGGAACATTTTTTTTTTCAGATTCATTTAGAGGGGCAATGCTTTAGTCGAAATACTTGTGCAACCCCCCCCCCCCCATCACCTCTTTATTTTTTTATTTTTTTTCACAAGCACGCGAGGTGTTTGCACCTCGCGCAACACGCAAATACTTGATTTAGAGGGGCAATGCTTTAGTTCTTTTCACAAGCACGCGAGGTGCTTGCACCTCGCGCAACACGCAAATACTTGATTTAGAGGGGCAATGCTTTAGTTTTTTTCACCAGCACGCGAGGTGCTTGCACCTCGCGCAACACGCAAATACTTTTTTTTTTTCACAAGCACGCGAGGTGCTTGCACCTCGCGCAACACGCAAATACTAGTTCTATTATATAAAGCTAAATTACCACTGACTGACTGACTCACTCACTCACTCACTCATTGACATAATTGTTCTCCCAGATGGTGGATGGGGAGGTGGGTATATTTTGACAGATTCGTAAACAAGTAACTCTCAAACCTACGGGAAAAGTGCCAAACCTCCCCTTTTCCCCCCCCTTCTCCCCCCTCCCTATCGTATCTCGGAAACTACGAGACCCGTATTTTGTTTTTTTTACGGATTCGTGTAGAGGAGGCTCGGTAAAGTAAAATCCATTTTTCAAAGTCCCCCCCCCGCCCCCCTTCTCCCCCCCTTTAGGCGGATCTCGGAATCTAAGAGACTTGGAACATTTTTTTTTTCAGATTCATTTAGAGGGGCAATGCTTTAGTCGAAATACTTGTGCAACCCCCCCCCCCATCACCCCCCCCCCCCTCTTTTGTTTTTTTTTTTTTCACAAGCACGCGAGGTGCTTGCACCTCGCGCAACACGCAAATACTAAACCCCCCCATCACCCCCCCTTTTTTTTTTTTTTTTTTCACAAGCACGCGAGGTGCTTGCACCTCGCGCAACACGCAAATACTAGTTCTAATATATGTGCCAATTACAGGTAAACACAACATTGACAGCAAAGACGCCAGATTACCGCTTAATCGCTAACTTAAATCTAGGTGTACAATTGATTAATATAATGGAATATGTTTTTTTTTACGAAGAAAGAAACGGAAACGAGCAACTCATTCATAAACTGTACAGAGAAATTTGACTACGTTTAATTGGTGTGGAGGGAGGTCAAGATTTTTGATTTAAACTTCAACTTACGGTCATTAAATACACACATCAAAAGCGTCTAGGGATCAAGCATTTTTATGCGGATTTCTTGAGATTGAGATGTGGCTTTGTAATAAATTTATGATTTTATAAATTTATATGGATCCTTTTTGGTGCATTTCATAATTTGAAACAGGAACTGTTAATCAAATTCGAGTAAAAGATGAAAATCAGCTGTCAATATTTTCCCTATAAAAACATACAACGCATTGAAGACATTATTAGTGCTACTGTTTCCCTACTACTGATTAAAACCAACGTTATTATGGAGCGGCGACGTCATTTAAGCAGGGAAGAAATGCTCAGAGCCGTGGGAATGATAGAAGCTGGTTCCCGGCAACGTACTGTGGCTTTAGCTCTGAATACAAGTCAGAGTGTTATCAGTCGACTTTGGACACGTTACCGAAGCACTGGTACCGTGGCTGAGCGCCATGGAGGACGGTATCGCTGCACCACACGGAGACAAGACCGATACATTCAAATCTTAACTCGAAGAGCTCCAACAATAACCGCCATGATGTTAGCCGTGAGGCTTCATCACTCTTCAGGGAACTTAATTAGCGACCAAACAGTCAGAAACCGCTTGCATGAAGTGAACCTTCTTTCCCGAAGACCGCTACGGGTACCACCTATAGCAATGCACAATCGTAGGATTCGATATCAATGGGCTCTTGAACACAGAAATTGGGCAGAAGAACAATGGCGTTTCGTGTGCTTTTCTGATGAGTCTCGTTTTGGTATGAGACCGGATACAAGACGTATACGACACTGGAGAACCCCTGGACGCCAACAGCGATTAAAATCCTGCCAGGAAGTCCATCCTTATAGTGGTGGAACCATCATGGTATGGGCGGGTATTTGGATCAGCGGAAGAACTGAGTTGATTTGGATCAGAGGCAACCTCAACGCTCAAATTTATGCTGAGACGATTGTATCTGACGTCATCGTTCCTCTACAAGTGTAAATCGGTCCCTTATTTTAGTTAATGCATGATAATGCACGACCGCACACCGCAAGAGTTGTAAGACAGACTCTCGCCGCAGCTAACATCAATGTCCTGCTCTGGCCTGCTCAGTCGCCAGACTTGAACCCGATTAAGCATGCATGGGATATGCTACAGAGAAGAGCTCTGCCGAATATGGAGGGTATCCAGTCGCAAGAAGACCTTTTTTGTTGTTGCAACGAACATGGGCGGCCATTCCACAGCGTGATTTGGATGAACTCATTTTGAGTATGCCAAACCGATGTTCTTGTGTTGTTAGTGTTCGCGGTAGAAACACGGATTATTAATTGTTTAAGTTACCCAATAAAATTTTAAAGAACTGTTATTTCAGTCTTTTTTTCGAACTTTAATGTTAGTGGTTCAAATGTCAAAAATCCCTTTATTAGGAAAATGGCAAATTTCTTTATTAATGTAAAGGTGACTTGGTTTATCGTTACTGTGACAAACGAAAACACTTTATTTGATGAATCATTAAAGAAAATTTTAATTAATATCAATCAGGAGAAAAGTTATTGCAAAAATATATGTTGATCCCTGGACACTTTTGATGTGTGTATATCTGCTTCGGGTACGGACATATTAAATGAATTAAGGTTGTCACAAATCTTAACGAGTGGTGAGTTTAGACCTGTGTTTGTAGAGGTAGTAGGGCGCTGAAGAATTGTGGTTATTGGAAAGCGCGGAATCCTAGGCGGAACCTTCAATAGAATGCGCGATAGCAGTTCACTACAATCTATGCGACCGTTCACTAGTTTGTAAAGGAACATAAGGCTATGCATAATTCTCCTTTGCCGTAGGGGGGTCATCTTAAGGTCTTATCTTCACCATTATTTCTCCATAATAACGCAAGACTGAACCTGGAGTAACCGTTGTAACTCTCCAGGAGCTGCGATTAGAAACAATTCGTCACCCTCCGTACTCGCCAGATCTTGCACCAACGGAAATACCTTTTTTTTCGTGATTTGGTCAATTGTCAACGAGAAAAAAATTTCTAGTACCTACTAGAAATTTTGTACCTACCTAGGTACAAAATGTTTTCACTCAGTCGAATCTATATCCTGAGAGTTCTAACGCAACGGCATAAATAACCTTCCGATTAGATGCCAACAATGTAGGTATCTACTAGGGATGCATCGATATGCCTTTTTGCCGATACGATACCGATACCGATACTCTTATAAAAATATCGTCGATACTGATACCGATACCGATACCAATGATTAGTGAATTAAAATTAAGGTAAAATATATAAAACACAAGTTTGGTTAAAGTTATTAATTTTTATTAAAAAATATAAACAGTCACAAACTTTGAATAAGATATTAAGAATTAAGGGTAATAATTAAATTAAAATAAATAACTGTTAATAATTAAAATTAACCTTAATTAGGTTTTTGTTTAAAAAACAGAGTATTCTCATATTTTCGGGAGAAAGCCGATTTCGCATGTCTGTCTGTATAAGACCTGCGGTGGAAAATAATCTCTCAGATGCTTGTGCCTCTTGTTGACCAAATTAAACGGCTCCATGTCAAGACATATTTCCTCAGCAATAGTGCGAGTTATATCTTTTGCCCAAATATCGTCGTCGGTGTAAAGTGTTTTCTTATCAATTATCTCCGACAGTGTTGCTTGTCTCTTAGATTGTGGACCATTGTCGTCATCACACTTTGTTTTCTGGATAGTTGTTTTTGACGCTAAAGCGGTGTCCAATTCGCTCGAATGGTGCCTCTTCATGTGAATCCACAAGTTTGATGTATTATAATTTTTAGAATTGATGCCACGGGACACATTTTCTTTACAATACAAACATATTGCTTTGGAATTATCAAATGTGGTTTCAAAATGATTCCATTTAGCACTTTTGTGTTTTGAAGTTGACATGATCTTACTGTTTTTTTAATTCAACCACCGACTCATAAACGATATACACACAAACTGATTGATTACGATATGTAATTCTGTATTTTATTTAGCATCGAAAAAATACTACGCGCGATAGCAGTTAAAAGCCAACTAAAGTGTCTAGCGAAATGGAATACGCGGCGACAAAGCGGGTGAGAGAGACAACAAACTGAATAAAACGTGGGGAATCCCCGAGCATAGATAGTCCGTGCCTCGTTTGCAACGAACTAGATCAAACAAGATGCGCGTTTACATTACTTTTTTAAAGAGCGAAATTTGAAAAGTATCGTTGTATCGGCAATAAAAATATCGCCGATGCCGATATATCGGCAAACCCAAAGTATCGCCGATATATCGGTATCGGAATCGGTATCGGATGCATCCCTAGTATCTACAGAAAATGAGGATAAATATTTTGATTAAACAAGTAGTTAAGTATATGTTAGATGTTACATTTTAGAAAAAAGAAACGAGTTTCTATCTTTCAATTAAATCAGCAATTTCATTCTTACCTAACCCTAATATCACTTTGTAACTTCTACAAACGCTATAAAAATCTGTTATTTTTCACTAATCTATACTGGTTACTGCGGAACCCTTCATGGGCGAGTCCGACTCGCACTTGGCCACTTGTTTGGTAATACTTACGAGTTACGACTGACTTTTCAGATTCTTCTCGTTAACACTACTGTTGCGCTACATGGTAATATTCATGTGTAAAATTTTCATTTCTTCGCTTCTACCACTGGGGAGACCACTGCAGACCAGACCCCCGTGGAAAATATCTCTAGATACGCCCATATATGTACCTATGCCTGATAATGGGAGTCCATTATCAGGCATAGGTACATACCCCGACGGAACCATTTCGTCCTTCATATTATTCTTCCTTTCCTCCGAAGAGATTCCCGAACGTTGCCAGACAACGGAAGCGGTGAATTCTACAGCGGACCCACGGAGAGATGACCCTTAAAGATTATTATTATAAAAAGAGCCCGATAATAGGATCCATAAAGCTGCCTATCCTTACTTCGTTACGATGATGTGTATTACTTAAGTACCTATCACAGGAATCCCCTGTCCACTTCATCGACATCTCGGTGCATACCCACATCGGCTTTAACCTTTATACCTGAAGGACGAGATGCCTCGCTAGCGCCAAGCTATAAATGTATGTATAACGAAATATATATTAAAGAGTTATGAGGGTAATATCATATCGATTAATGTTCAAAATGCATCATGTCAGCCATACCGAAGCTTTTTGAGAGATTGGTCCATGATAAGGTATATCCTGTTCTTCATCACAATATAATCCAGGACTACAGGAATAACACATAGCGATTTTTGCACGCGCAACGACGATCTGTGAAAATTTCAACTGTCTATCTATCACGGTCCATGAGATACAACCTGGTGAGAAACATACACAGTGGAGCCTTAGTAATAGCCCTTTGGGTACGGAACCCTAAAAACTTGACTTGATTTTATTAACGTTAAATTTCGACAACGGCACGTCACTATTTAACAATTGCAAAAATTAGCAACCGTCGTAATGTCAACTGTCTCTGAATTTCAAAAAGCAGACTGTATGTACACTTTTATTTTATTTTATTTATTTAGGGAAAACAAACAGTAACATATTACATCAAGTTAAGGAAATAATACAATATTAAATGGGCTAATGTGCCACCAACAACATTTTCCACAAAATACATAAGAGGTTTCTGCAATTAATGCGATATAATTTAAAACCTTACAACTATAATGCTTATATTAATACTAAAAAGCAATTAAATATGAATATAAAGGAAATAAAAAAAAGTAGATTGAATTATAATTAAAAATAATTGAGATAAAACATTGGAGATTGAAATTTGAATTTAAATAATAAGAGATCGATTTTTTATATTAATTATGTTATTTATCAACCATTGATTATTGACTCAGTGTCTTAAGCACTCTATCTTTGAATTGGGCACCAGAAAGAAGGAACATGTCAATGTGATGAAAATATCCATTATGGATAATGGGAGTCCATTATCAGGCATAGGTACATACCCCGACGGAACCATTTCGTCCTTCATATTATTCTTCCTTTCCTCCGAAGAGATTCTCGAACGTTGCCAGACAACGGAAGCGGTGAATTCTACAGCGGACCCACGGAGAGATGACCCTTAAAGATTATTATTATAAAAAGAGCCCGATAATAGGATCCATAAAGCTGCCTATCCTTACTTCGTTACGATGATGTGTATTACTTAAGTACCTATCACAGGAATCCCCTGTCCACTTCATCGACATCTCGGTGCATACCCACATCGGCTTTAACCTTTATACCTGAAGGACGAGATGCCTCGCTAGCGCCAAGCTATAAATGTATGTATAACGAAATATATATTAAAGAGTTATGAGGGTAATATCATATCGATTAATGTTCAAAATGCATCATGTCAGCCATACCGAAACTTTTTGAGAGATTGGTCCATGATAAGGTATATCCTGTTCTTCATCACAATATAATCCAGGACCAACACGGATTCGTAAAAAAAAGATCAACTACCACCAATTTGGTGGCCTTCATGGATTATTTATTCAATTATATGGATTCCGGTATTCAAGTAGACGCTATTTATACAGACTTCCGAAAAGCGTTCGATAAAGTTGATCATGAGCTGCTTCTAAAAAAAATATCATTTAACGGCATACGCGGTGATTTACTCCGATGGTTCTCTTCATATATTTCAAACAGATCTCAGAGAGTTGTAATTAATGGTTTTAGATCAGTCAGAGCTGTTAGTGCGACTTCTGGTGTGCCGCAAGGATCGATTCTGGGACCCCTTTTATTAATCCTGTTTATTAATGATATTGACACTTGCTTTCGTCATTCCAAAGTCCTACTCTATGCTGATGATCTCAAAATATATAGGCCCATAAGAAATGTGCACGATAGGTTTGATTTTGTTGCAGGAAGATTTGGATCGCTTCAGCAATTATTGTGAAACTAATAAGTTACAATTAAGTCTACCCAAGTGTTCTTGTATTAGTTTCACGAAAAATAAAAATGTTGTCAGGTATCCTTATTCCTTAGATAATACACCAATTCCAGAGTATCCCTCATTCGAGATCTTGGCATCCTTCTCGACGACAGACTTCACCTTGACGCACACATTAACAAAGTTGTGAACAATGCCTATAGGATGTTCGGCTTTTTAATGCGATCTGCGAAAGAATTTGTGCGCCCTACCACCTATTTATACCTCTACAAATCGCTAATAAGATCTCAGCTCGAGTACGCAGTGCCAGTGTGGAATCCCTTCTGCAAAAATTATTCTGCACAAACCGAAAGAGTTCAACGGAAATTCTTAAAAGCCACGCACTACCGTTGTTTCCGCACATCTTTATCAAGTGATCAATTACTTAGAAAATATAAATTAATTGAATTAAAATCAAGACGAACTTTGCTTGAAACAGTATTCTTCTTTGATTTATGTAACAATGTATATGACTGTATGAATATCCGAAATAAGATATGTTACACAGTTCCTAGGACAACAGTTCGCCGCGGTGTACGTGAACGTCCCATGTTTGCAGTGACGCCTTGTCGCACGAAAGCAGGTGAACGGGCACCTCTCCGCCGTTTAAGTAAAAAATATAATGAATATTTTCATCACATTGACATGTTCCTTCTTTCTGGTGCCCAATTCAAAGATAGAGTGCTTAAGACACTGAGTCAATAATCAATGGTTGATAAATAACATAATTAATATAAAAAATCGATCTCTTATTATTTAAATTCAAATTTCAATCTCCAATGTTTTATCTCAATTATTTTTAATTATAATTCAATCTACTTTTTTTTATTTCCTTTATATTCATATTTAATTGCTTTTTAGTATTAATATAAGCATTATAGTTGTAAGGTTTTAAATTATATCGCATTAATTGCAGAAACCTCTTATGTATTTTGTGGAAAATGTTGTTGGTGGCACATTAGCCCATTTAATATTGTATTATTTCCTTAACTTGATGTAATGTGTTACTGTTTGCTGTCCCTAAATAAATAAAATAAAATAAAATAAAAGTGTACATACAGTCTGCTTTTTGAAATTCAGAGACAGTTGACATTACGACGGTTGCTAATTTTTGCAATTGTTAAATAGTGACGTGCCGTTGTCGAAATTTAACGTTAATAAAATCAAGTCAAGTTTTTAGGGTTCCGTACCCAAAGGGCTATTACTAAGGCTCCACTGTGTATGTTTCTCACCAGGTTGTATCTCATGGACCGTGATAGATAGACAGTTGAAATTTTCACAGATCGTCGTTGCGCGTGCAAAAATCGCTATGTGTTATTTAGTTATTTTCGTTTTTTCATGCAGTTTCAATCGTTATTTTAATACACACATGCTGTAAAAACAGCTATCTAATAATTAAAGAGTTACGGAAAGTAGCTATGTGACATTCATACATCGAAAGTTCTATGTTAACACGCTAAGTGCTATAAATAAACACAGCTAAAATAAGTTTGCTAAAGCGGAAGCAAAAATTGTGCCCGATATGTGGTTTACTGCACATTGCTAATTTTTTGGTCAAGTTCAGGATCACTGGATCACGGATAGATAGTTATATCCGGTCACATACATAGATAGTTTTGCCGAAGTAATTACTCATTAAAATCTAGCAGTGAAATAAATAATTGTCATCAAATAAAAATAGTGTTAGTAAGTAAATCTAAAGTAAAACTTAGTTTTACCTAAAATTTTACTAAAGATGAAATTATAGTGCAGCTTAACTAACAGGCTATGTAACTTATTCTTTAAATTGCTTTTACAAGTGGTATGTTTTCGTTTCGTTCATTATATCCACGGAGATTATATCTACCCATTTATTGGGCGGGAAAATCGTTGAATGACTTCTCCCGCTCTGGGTGGAGCGGAAGGGAGTTTCAGACTTCTACTGAATAAAAACCCGCCTTGTTCCTTCAGCTGACCTTGCGTTTCAGATCCGCGGTATTACTTAAGAATATTCCAGCGACCCCGGCAGGCAATTATGGCCCTATGGAGCCCCGTCACTAGTGCTGACGAATCTTTGAGGCATGCGTGAAACATAACGCGCCTCCAACCCGAGCCTGGTTCTTACCGGACGGTGAGCTATTCCTGCTTACCTGCAACCCCGCGTCTACGGCCAGGCCAGAGCCAGAGCTATGGCCTAGTGGCCAGAGATCAGCTCGCGATCCCCGACGCCCGGGGCGTTTCCCTCGGTAGCTGGAGCATGAGGAAGAGAGTTGTCTCTCCCACACGCTTTCAGCCTCCTTCTTCGCCAGCGTGTCCAGTCCTTGGTTGTGATCGCCGCTCTTTGCACGCGCGCGAGGCCTAAGTACCTCCAGATTCCACGGCAGCAATCCGGCCTCACCGCAGATGGTGCGGTATCCTCGGATCTTCCGATTTGCCATAACCCTCTGGGACGCGACCAGCTGGCGGGCTGGTCGCCATCATTTGGAATCTATAAGAGAGTGACCCTTACTTTCCGGATTGCATCTGTGCCAGTCACCGACTGCCTGGAGCTTTTGGGCGGGGAATTGACGTCAGACCTTAACTTCGACTCAACCATCGAGTCCAGAGCTCAGACTGCTGCAAAAATGCTGGGAATCCTACACAAGGTGAGGCGGTACTTGACGCCTGGACAGCTTCTGAATCTGTTTAAAGCACAAGTCCGTTCCTGCGTGGAGTATGCAGCTACTTGCAAAATACCAACTTGCTGCACTGGACTCGATCGAGCGCAGAGCTAAAAGGCTTATAGGCGACGGGGCGCTAGTATGGCCTTGGTAGTGATAAGGTTAAGCTGTTAAATATTAAATTATTTTTATTACGTAGCTAAAATTAAGGATTTCTAATGAAGTCGTGGCGCTGATGGCACGAAGCTCCGAAACTTCTATGTAAGGCCTTGGCGGTGATAAGGTTAAGCACCTGGTCACTAAAGCTTTGTTTTCCTAGGAAAGCGGTGCCGTCATATAGCAGCCGTAATATTACGGACGCAAAAAGGCGGCCGTCTTTACGGTGACGACATGTGGAAAGTTCCACGGCCGTTTTAACACACTGTCTGCTTCATCGCTATCTAGTGTATTACATTCTCTTTGGAAACGTTTACGAAACCATCTGACACCGACAAGACGGCCGTCATGCAAATGGAGGTACCGCTTTTTGACGTTACGGTGTCAGTTACCGCTCTCTAGGAAACCGCGCCATTTTGTTTACATAGACAACGTTCTAGTGACGTCATTCACCGCTGTATTACGGCCGCTATTTGACGGCACCGCTATCCTAGGAAACCAAAGCTTAAGCGACAGGTTCCTGTGCGTGGGCGGACTGGCGTCAGATTTTCCGACTTCCGAAACAATTGTCACAGATGTATAAGTAAGGAATCTCGATATACCCATCTACGGACTGACCTCGGCAAGCGTAGCTCACCAACACCGACCCGTGCGGCTGTTATTACTTTTAAGTACGAGTGAAAAGTATATGGAAACTGATTATTGTTTCAGTAAAAGTAAATTGCATGCATATATTTGAATCCATATTGGTGTAACCCTTCAGTGGAAGGGTTACACCAATATGGCGAGTAACGAGTGCGTTAGTATAATAAACCAACCAATCACAAAATTTATTAATAACTTTGAGCAGTCCATATAACACAGGATGAGGAACTTTACACCCTATTCCTCATACCTCTATAGTTCAGCAAACTAAATGCAATAGAAAGTTGGCAGTGACATTCATATCAAATGAATTAGTAATATTGATAAAAATAAAAAATCCCAAATATAAACAAAAAGATTTTAATTACACTTAAAATTAATAATACAAATTCATATCACGTATTGCTGAGGTGGTATTCGATCAGTTCTGAGAGTAGAGGCATCTTGTAGTACTCGGCGATGGTCCTGAACGTGTGGATTTGGTCGAGGATTTCTTTCGTGGGAATCATGAGAGCGAACTCGCCCGCGCACTCGCATACCATGGTCATGTTCTCACGTTTGACCTGCAAAAAAGAAGTACAGCTGGTAAGTACATTTCTCAAAAAAAAATTTAATGCTTAGGCATTAAATTTACTGCTGCTGTTAGCAGGACGGACGCTTTCTGTCGTCATCATGAAATAACTATAAGTACCTATTTGTAAAAATGGCCATTAGTCAGGCGCGGTCCAAAATCGTACACCCCAAATAGAAAGTCTTCTAAAATTTTGCAAAATAAGACGTTCCAAATATTATCACCCGATTTGCCAATAAAAATAGAAGACTTCCATTTGTTTTATGTGTGCAATAAAATTTGTATTGTGCAATAAAAACTCATTTACTCGACATATTTTATTGTTAATGACCGCCCCAAAATTCCAGGCTGCGACCGTACCTGCCATTAGTTAACTAGGCTTTCACTAAGCATGTTAGACGCCAGAGATACCACGGAGTACTTTTTATAACATTTTGAGCGATTTCGTTTATTTTGAAACTCGCTGTGCCCTGTGTGACTTCGTGGCATGGTTTTTACCGAGTAAATATCCATGTCGCGGGAATTCCGGGATAAAAAGTAGCCTTTCCTGTATAAGTTGTACTCTTACCATACAGTGAAAATCCCATTAAAATAGGTCGAGTCATAACAGAGATTCGCCCAGATAATCAGAATGATATTGATAGGTAGACATTTTTTTTTAACAAAGTTTGTGTTTTATTATGGTGTAAATAACAATGAACATTTAAGAAAACACAGTTATTTTGAAATCACAGACAGGCAATACAGTTTTATTCATATGTATGTATATCTATAATTCTGTAAATTCTATATAAATACTATATCCAGACTTTGGGGTTATGAAATCAAAATAAAATGAAAGTCAGACCGACCTGATGACATCGTTTACATATAAGATCTTGCAGCATGTACGACATGGTCCGCCGGTTCATGATCTCCACCAGTCGCCACTCCAGCTCTTGATTCTCGTATGGAGTGCCGCACGTAGGACATAAGCACACCGGGCTATTAACAAAATTATTCCAAATTTATTCCAGATTATGTCCTGTTCTCTTTATTGCACGTTGAATCTACTCTCTACGATTTCCTCATCACTAAAATATAGATGTTTTGAATTATGATAGCTTTTTCCATACAATAGAGCTTTAACAGAAACCCATAGAGAATTGGTTAAAAGCGGGAAATTTTATAAGGAGGACTGAGCCGTAATCCACCACGCAGGCTTAGTGCGAACTAGTATACTAAGGTGAAGATATTTATCAATGGGCCTAATATATATTTAGGTTAAGGTAGGTTATGGATCTTGCGTTGAAGAATACTTGTGTGTTCCCGCAGAACCCGGCGCATGTGTGCTAGGGTACTCAGGGTGGTTTTAATCAGTATGAGTTTTACGGAGGACATCCATCATGATTTCCGCGTCGACAAAAAAGCCTTACTGAATGTATATTTTTTCTGAGTGGGAAAATCATCAAATGACTTCTGCCACTCTGTGTCAGACTTTTATTGACTAAAACCCACTATCTACTATCTCGTTAGAACATTCCCGCAACCCCGGCAGGTAATAGCCCTATGGAGCCCCATCACTAGTGCTGTAGATCTTTTAGGCACGCGTGGAACACGACGCGCCGTCGACCCCAAAGAGAATGTAATACACTGTCGACCCGAGCCTCGTCCTTACCTGACGGTGAGCAACCCCTGCCCGCCGTATGGAAGCCCACGACTAATGTATACTTATCTTAAGGTTTTTATCTAGTTCTTTGAAATCTGATAACAAATGGTTTGTATACTGACACGTCGTTCACGACGGCGGTATTGGCGTCTCTGCAGAGGTCGAGGTCGCGGCAGTGGTTGCACACGTTGCAGATGAGCTCGCTGAGCACGCACGACGTGCACGCGTCGCGCCACTCCGCTGCGCTGCTGAACTCGCCCACGCCGATCAGACGCAGCAGGTTACGCCGGAGGAGCGTCATCTGGACAAACAGACATAGACAGTGTATAGGTAACGCCAAATAACTTGGCAAGAGTCGTTCAATGCGCAGAAGTCGATTTTTATGACGTAGCGCCGCTCCGAGCGCGCGATCGGTGCGTCAGTAGTTCTCGTTCAATTTGCTCCCGAATACACTTGCATACACGAAAGTTGTACCCTTTGTTTTTGTTACGAGTTGTTGTTTTAAATTTATTTTTTGTTACATTGATTACAATGCCAAGACCAAATACCGTTTTACGCAGACTATTAAAACATCAGAAAGAACAGTTAGACACTATAGTTAAGGAAGGTTGAAATTCCGAATTCGTCACTGTGTTTAGGACACCGGGAAAAAAGAAGAACAAAACTTTTTAACAAAAAATTAAACCGACTCCCAAAACACACTGCAAAGTGAAAAATAACTTTAATTTCGGTAGTCGGTGTCTTTAGTTTTGTTTTTTCGTTTTTGGCACCGACTTCCGAAATTAAAGTTATTTTTCACTTTGCAGTGTGTTTTGGGAGTCGGTTTAATTTTTTGTTAAAAAGTTTTTATTTCACTCTTTTTAGTTGGTCGATTTTTAATTTACCTAGTTAAAAGAGCCTAAATGTCAACTACTTATAACCTTTTACAAAATATTGCTTTTCCCAATGCTGGGCCGTTAATTGTTGAGGAGTTCTCCTGGTACTTCACCATCAGCTCTACATCACCATATGCATTGTGACGAACATAAAGTGCTTAACATCCATATTCAAGTAATCGAATCGCAATCCACACAATACTTATTATTGAGTAGTTTCGTCGGCCATCTGTGGTCTTCATCATCAGTTCCACTTCCCCAAATGGT
This sequence comes from Tholera decimalis, assembly GCA_943138885.2. Lineage (NCBI taxonomy): Eukaryota > Metazoa > Arthropoda > Insecta > Lepidoptera > Noctuidae > Tholera > Tholera decimalis. Next base: position 10,983,815 of record OW964565.2, on the reverse strand, counting down.
ACTTTTTGAGAGCAACTGCACAAGTTACTATAAGAAATACCCAAAACGCCATAGGTGTGCCTATAATATTTGAAGAGTTCCCTCGATTTCTCCAAGATCCCATCATCAGATCCTGACTTTGGTGATAATGGTACCAATTTCGAAGTATACCCATTCGAACAAAAAAAGAATTTTCCAAATCGGTTCAGCCGTCTTCGAGTACTCGATGATCAAACATAAAAAAAAAAAAAAAAAAAAATATACGCGTCGAATTGATAACCTCCTCTTTTGGTCGTCGGTTGAAAAGGGGTAGCAGTTTTATTAACTAATTGTGCCGACGAGAACATATTATTTTTAATGTTTTTTTAAATACATTTTTTTTACTTTTAAATGTATTTATGTATTATATCTATTTTATTTATAATACCGAATTAACGAATGAATTCCTCTTCTTTCTTTAACATTCTTCTGAACAGATATGATTAATAATATATGATGGCAATAACCATAGAAGAATGGCAAGCAGTAAAAGTGACTACTTTTTTCTTCCACTAAGTGCACGATGCGTGAACTTACCCCCACTACTCCAAAACCTTGCCAAGTTATTTGGCGTCATCTATACTGTTTACGTGTGTCACCTGATAGCCAGATATCGGCTTTACACACCGCACGTGCTTCCGTACCGCTCCGTAGTTGTAAGCGAACTGCCAAGCAGGGGAATGTGTGCCTCAATCCACTACCCCCCACTCTATGGTGCACAGCGAGTAAGCATGAGACAACAGTTCTTCTATATTATTATTTTTACATACACTACAGCACTATAGATAGATAGAAATTGTATTGTACACCAAAAATTTAAACACACTTGTATGTATATACATCTAGTGCCATCTGTATATGTTGCCCGCGTATTGCGAGCGTGAATCACGCTCGAAGGCATCACGTCGTCCAAGCAATCACACACACGCATCAACCACACAGCGATTGCTCACCACCATCATAACACTGTTTTTGTCTTCTTTTTGCTATTTTAAATTTATCTTGTTCCTAAACAGTCCCTAATCCTCAAAGCCTGAATATATAATACGCTATAATTGCTCCTCGCAGTCTATAATTACAAGATATTAAGTTATTTTAGTTAAGTAATTGGCTGTAACTGTTAACATAAACATATGCATTAAACTTAAGGCTTTTGCGTGCTTTTTAATTTTACCTGAAGGTGCAAATCAACTATATTTTTTTGTTGCGTAGTCGCGCAATGTTTACTTTTTATACGAGCAAGGTCATAGTATAACACAAATGAACGACTATGTAGCACAAACCTCATCCTCTAGCGCGGCGTCGAGCGAGAACACTTTGCAGACCGCGTTAACGTACAGTAGCGCCGGCTTGCAGTCGCCGGAGAAGGCGTCCGGCTTCAGTCCGGGCTGGTGGCCGATGTCCGACGGTCGCAGCGACGGGTAGCGGGTGTTTATCTTCTCTGTCACTCTATAATCAAATAAATATGGTTGTGTCAGAAAAAAGTGGAGCGAAGGAAAATCAAAGAAAAAAATATTCATTTTGACATATATTTTTTTTATTCCGTATGATCCCGCTCTTGAGCTCTATGTCGAAGATAGATGAGGTCTACGATGGAAAGAGCGAACCCAGAAGATGCCTGTTCACTCTTGCTTTAAAGGCTGACGGGTCATATGTGGTAGAGAAAACAGAAGCCGGCAGAGTTACCTTAAAGACTATGCACCTTATTTGGGATCTGTCCTTTTTAACCGACTTCAAAAAAAAGGAGGTTTACAATTCGTCTTGAACTTTTTTTTTATGTATGTTACCTCATAACTCGGAGACGGCAGGACCGATTTTAAAAATTCTTTTTGCGTTTGAAAGGGTATACGTTCTAGTTGGTCCCATTGTTACGAAATCATGATCTGATGATGGGATCCTGGAGAAATCGAGGGAACTCTTCAAATATTATAGGCACACCTATAGCGTTTTGAGTATTTCTTATAGTACCTTGAGCAGTTGCTTTCGAAAAGTACCATTTGGGGAAGTTGAACTGATGATGAAGACCACAGATGGCCACCGAAACTACTCAATAATAAGTATTTCGTGGATTGCGATTAGATTACTTGAATGTAGATGTTAAGCCTTTATGCTTGTCACAATGCATATGGTGAAGTAGAGCTGATGGTGATGTACCAGGAGAACTCCTCAAAAATTAACGGCTGTTCACTGGGAAAAACAATATTTTGTAAAAGGTGATAAGTAGTTGATATATTGGCTTTTGTAACTAGATAAATTACAAACCGACCCACTAAAAAGCGTGAAAAAAGCTTTTTAGCAAAAAATAAAACCGACTTCCATATAAAAACACTACAAAGGCAAAAATAACTTAAATTTCGGAAGGCGGTGTCGAAAAAAAAAGAAAATACGAAACAAATGACACCGACCACCGAAATTTAAGTTATTTTTGCCTTTGTAGTGTTTTTATATGGAAGTCCGTTTTATTTTTTGCTAAAAAGTTTTTTTGTTAGTCATAATTAGCAGCTACATATCTACATATTTCCATTTAGAAAAAATATTTTATTCATTGAAATATCGTATTGTATTATTTTGATAAATTAGTTGTAAGGCGTAAAATAAAAATTGTTAGCTGCAAATGAGTCTGCTAGAACTCGGGGAAAAATACTAACAGCCACAAGATTCGATCTTCACGGTTAAGCAACGCCTGTCGAGACTGGTTCATAGATGGGTGTACAATACATCTTTGACAGTCGTTACGGGTAGTCGGTAGCAAGAAACTGTCATAATGGTCTTGACAAGGGGTATTATATCACCCGGAAATTGCGTTGTGGTTGTCAGACAGGCAATCGTTCCATTGAAAACACTAATACCCAGCTGCATGTAGTTATATTAGAAGCCGACCCCAACACTATCAGCCAAGCAGATGAAATCAGTGTGATAGAAATCTAAGTCTAACTGATTAGAATAAGCAATTGTAGTACTCACTCAATCATTGTAGCTTTAATAATTGTTTAGTTTTTACTTACCATTATTGCTATTAATTTTGTTTTGATTTCTTTTTTATCGCATCTGGCAGTGCTGTGCACTTCTGTAAGAGACTTATTCATAATGTATAATAATCTATTCTTTTGTTTTTTTTTTAATGCTGTAGTGAATACGTCGTTGAAGTGCCATAAATAAATAAATAATAAAGATGTAGTTCTGCACCAGGATCTAGACTTGATATATTTTTTAACTATTCTCTATTTTTGTTTATTACAAAGCTGGTACTAAATAAAAAAGAAAGCATTATATTTATCGTAAACCCCAGTAGGTTTATAAATGCTAGCGAAGGACGAGGCTGAACGCGAGAGGGAGAGACAACTCTCTTCCTCACGCCCCAGCCTCTTCGGGAGACGCCCCGGGCGTCGGGAATCGCGAGCCGATCTTCGGCCACCGTAGGCGCGGGTTTATGGACGGCGAGCAGGGGTAGCTCACCGTCCGGTAAAGACCAGGCCCCAGTCGACGGTGCGTCTTAAACAGCAGTCAGCAGCATTGACAAGGTAATTACCTGCTATGATGGTGGCGGTGGAATGAAACCAACGTTGGATGACAGATAGGGTTTTATTTACTTTACTCAAACACTTGACAGACTTTATCAAACAAAGTTAGACTGACGTAATAACTATTAGTGGTCCTTGGGATGGACTGCGGGGCTATCCTATCCCTTAACCTCCTAGCTCGCTATTCCTGAGGGCGACGGGGCCTCCGCTCAGTTCAAGCTTAGACAATAGTAGTGACTGCGGGGCTATCGATCACTATGCCTTCTAAGCTGCGAATGAATCGTTTCTCCTTGGTGAGGGCTTATATAGGCGGCTTGACACATTATTGTGCGTCTTCATCATATGATCCTTGTATGTGTTTGTAACTCGTTAACGTCACGACACTTCACACGTCGTATGTTAGATGTCACTAGTACTCTACAGGTACTGTATATACAATCTGATAGATGGCGTAAGGCGTCGTGTTATATTCTCCCCCTCTGGTACTCTATGGTCGTCCCGACAGAGTACCAGCACCAGGCTGTTTCCGCGGTCTTCCTCTTTGGCGAATCGGTTAAGTTGGTTTGTTCTCTTTTCCAACTTGGTTATTGCTGACGTATGATCAGAATCTACTTTTCGATGGTTAATACTTTACTACTACTTTACAAATCGTAGTAAGTTCCGGGTAGACTGATATTAGCCTATAAGTTGTTCTAGGGATGGACTGCGGGGCTATCCTATCCCTTAAACTCATAGTTGGCTTTTCCTGAGGGCGACGGGGCCTCCGCTCAGTTCAATCTTATGACAACAGTGATGACTGCGGGGCTATCGACCACTGCGCCTTCTATTCCCATATAACCAGCAGTAGGTGAATCATGGTAAGCGTTCGGTACATTTTGTTAAGAGTCTACTTGCGTATTTAACAGGGTGCTCATTGGTCTGTCCCCCTGCACTAAAGCTGCGCCACTGGCATTCTGGCTGGTATCAGTCTTGATAGCAAGGGTAAGTCGTCACTTGCCTGTTTTAAGATCGGTCAGCGGTCACGAAGTCAAGGCAATTTTTAATAAATCGTTCTTGTTGCTCTCGTTCCCACCTCCGACTTATTTTGTTCTTCGTTTGGTTAGGTTATGAATAAATCTCCGATAAGTTGATGTGGTTTGTAAATATGATATTAATTCTTTTAGGTTTTTAGGCGCCTGACGGTTTGAAATAGTAGAACTTTCCTCTGGATTTGCTTTGATACCGCCAGAAACTTTAAGGTGGCCTAAATATTTAATTTCTATCTTGCTTGGCCAGACTCTCAATTGTTTTGCAAACCGAGATACTGGTCACAAATTCTTCAACTTTATTAAAATTTCGTTTGCCGTCGTAACGTTTTGTGCACGCAGCAAGACTTTTAAAATGTCTATTTCCACTTTCGTTCGCTTCTGTCGCTTTTGTTATGAGTGCTGTGAATAATTCTTCCTGAGTCATCACCACCATCTCTGATATTTTCTCAGTTATTTCAAAATAATATTAAATCTCTTGAGGGTAGTCTTCTTGATTATCCATCAATATTTGGGTACATCGTCGAAATGTGGGTACTCTGATAAAATTGGTGCGGGTAGAAGCAGATTTACATTAGGAGCCAATATAATGGTTTTTAGGTGGCTTGATTAATTTTCTTGATTAAGCTTCTGTTTATCCGCCAATATTTGGGTACACTGTCGAAATGTACTCTCATAAAATTGTTGCGGGTAGAAGAATATTTACGTTGGGCGCCAATATGATGGTGGCGGTGGAATGAAACCAACGTTGGATGACAGATAGGGTTTTATTTACTTTACTCAAACACTTGACAGACTTTATCAAACAAAGTTAGACTGACGTAATAACTATTAGTGGTCCTAGGGATGGACTGCGGGGCTATCCTATCCCTTAACCTCCTAGCTCGCTATTCCTGAGGGCGACGGGGCCTCCGCTCAGTTCAAGCTTAGACAATAGTAGTGACTGCGGGGCTATCGACCACTATGCCTTCTAAGCTGCGAATGAATCGTTACACTGTAACAGTCGCTGCGCCCCCGAAGGGGGCGCGGCAAGTGATATCGGGGCGTATGCCCCACGATCACGGTGGCCAGCCGCGGCCCGCGACAGCGGGCCCGTCGCTGGGTTGCCATATAGGCGTGACCTGTTTGCGCGCGCGTCCTGCCTGCGCGTAGTTCGCGCGGCGGGCGCGCACACATATTATGTTTATGAAGTGTAAACTGTAAGCGCGCCACGACGCCGATAATTCGGCGTCGTTTCTTCACGACACCTCGGCGGTCGGCGCCCGCCAGGTGAGGCCCCCAGTTACCTGAGGGAGGCCTAGCGGAGCGCGACCAGCGGCGAGGGTGTCGGCTTAGGCGAGCCTACAGTTGGATGCGTGGCTCTCGCCCGTTACGCTTCCAGATCTAGCCGGTTACGTTCCGGGCCGCAGAGCCGTGTTATGCGTGTGTGAGCGACTTGTTTTGTGAGTCATCGCTCAGTGCGTCGGCGCCGAGTAGCTAGCTATCCGGCGCTGTTATGTATACTTGTGTGTATAGTGGCGCTTGTATGAATCGGTACGTAACGTGCCTATATTAACTTAGAACACGTTACGTATCGTGGTGTGAATATTATGATTAGTATCAATGTTTAGGTAAGCCGCGTGTAGTGTGGAGGAGACTTACCCAGGTGTCAATAGGGGAGGGGATAAATAAAAATTTTATTACTCACCAAGGAGAGGCGGAGTGGGCGGCTTTCCCCGTGGGCCGCGGGCTTCTGTTGGTCGTGCTCGGCGGCCTAGCGACTGCAAAGTGTTGCCATCTCCGCTAGGCCGTCTAGCACGACTTGTTTTATGTCCTGTCCCCTTCTCAGCGCTGTGATGAGGCCGAGTAGGATTCTTATGGCGCAGGATGTGGCCTCTTCATTTATCGGCCTCCTTGTGGGCTCAGCGTCGGTGTGTTCGGCGTTGGCGTCGGCGCGTGTGCCGGCGCTCTTAAGTGCGCCGGCGCGCCGTGTCTGCGTCGTTTGGTTGTCGTCTGTAGAGTTATCCTGCGCCATTGTAGGGACAGGAGCGGCCGTGGGGACCTCTTCTTGGGTCGCTGGGGTTTTTGGGGGTTTTGGGTTTCTTCCCTTACCCCCTCGCCTCCGATTCCTCCGCCGTGAGGAGGTGGCTCCGTCTCGGTCCGTGGGCCCGTTGGCTGCCGCCATCAGCGACGCGCCCTGGGCCTCTTCGGTGGCCTCCGTGGTCGTGGGTTGCACGATCTCTTTTGTGCGGCGCGTCGCTGTCTTGGTGACGGCGACAGTCCCCGCTCGCTTGTTTGCCATCTCCCGTTGGAAGACGGGGCACTTCACGTGGCAGGCTGGGTGGGGGCCACCGCAGTTTGCGCAGGTGGCCGGTTCTTCTTTGGGCCGGGGACAATCCCTGGCCAGGTGCCCCTCTCCGCATTTGACGCAAGCGAGCGGCCGGTGGCATTGGTGGGACGAGTGCCTGAACTTCTGGCACCGGTGACATTGGGCGGGCCCACGTTTTCTCCGCCACATCTCGATCTTGACGCCACGCATATACATAAATGTCGTGACGTCATAGATGCTACGTACGTTCTCTGTACGTTGAAGTACTGCGTGGAATACGCAGCCGGGTCGTCCCTGGCGCGCCCTTATGTGGCGCACGTACTCCGGCTCGTATCCCAGGGCGCGGAGTTCCTCCTCGATCTCCTTGGGATCCGTGTCGGCTGGCAGCCCCCGTATTGCTACCTTCAATTTGCGCTCAGCTGGTGGTGAGTAGGAGAACCAGCTGAGCCCTGTCTCCTCTTCTAACTTCGTCAGGTATTTCTGGACCAGGCGATACTCTTCTCCCGTCGTCGGCATAAAGCGGATGCCGGTTCCGTATGGACGAGCGCTCGGTGGCTGGCCCAGTTGGATGGTGATGGCCCGGAAGTGCGTCGCCCAGTCCGGTAGCCGCTCCACTACCAGGGGCGGATAGCGCTCCCGTTTCTTCCCCGGAATCCCGCCCTGGGCCGCGTTACTCGCGGCTGCTATCGGGGGGGGGGGGCTGCCTTGACACTTGGGGGGGGGCAAGTATTAGTACCACTTACCTTAGCATCACTTCCGGAGGGCGAGTCGGTACCCTGATCCTGCGACTTGCGCACACGTGGGGTGCGCGGCGGGTCTAGGCAGTAGCGCTTCGCCTCCTCTTCACTATTTGTACTGCGCCGGCGGCGCTGGGGGCGCGGTTTGCGTGGGTACGCAGTCTCTCCTTCGGAGTCCGTGCTGACAGGCACTTCACTGCCATAAGATGCCAGCGACATGTTCGACCCCGCGCACGATGCCATGGTCGAACACATCGCCGGTGAATCGTACGCAGCGGTGCGTGGAGGCGCGGGTGAGGTCGGCGTCGGTAGCGCGGTCGCCCGACGCAGGCGTGGATCGCGAGACGCGCCCGGGGCTACACTGGCCGGGCGCGGTGGCGCGCTCGCTCGATTGTGTTGGAGCGAAGCTTCTCGAAGGCTCGCGCGCGCCGGAGCGGCGACGTGCGCGGGCGAGGGGCGCGCGGTCGCGGGCGGGGAGTACAGCGGCTTGTACGGTGACTCGGCGTTCCGCGGGGCGGCGGTCGGGGGCGCGGGCGGCGCGGTATGCACAGCGCGGGCCGTCTGCGCGTACGAGCGAGACGGCGTTATCGCGGGTTGTACGGGCGCGCGGTGGGGCGCGGCACCGTGCGGTGACTTCGCGCTTTGCGTCGGGGCCGAGGTAGGTAGTTGGCGAGTTTGTGAACTACCTACCTTGGGGTTTTTCTTAGGTGATGATGATTTCTGCGGGCGGCTCGGCGGCGTCGCGGGCACAGCGCGCGCAGGTGCCGGCGGTGCCGACGGGCCGGCGGCAGTCGTCGTCTTCACGATGGGCTTCGGAGCGTTGGTCCATGGGCCGGCCGTCGTGAACCCGACATTCGGGAGCGACGACGCTCGGTGGGCCAGCGTCCATCCTTCTTCTTCGTCTTCCTCTTCTAAGGCTTCCTCTTCCTCCTCTTCGGGATGCGTTGGGGCGTTGTCGCGACTCAAAGAGCCGCGGTCGCTGGGTTTCGGCATGGTAAACTAAAGCACTTGTGTCGTGGTTAACGCGACCGCTTCGGTGGAGGTCCACCGGGCGGCAGGGGGTCTTCTTTGAACTACGTGGGCGGCAGAGCTACTCACGTGAGGGCAAAGAGAGACTAACGTGTCGGTCCGAGCGTTCTGAGTGGGAAAGCACTAGCTAGGCACGTCCACTCATCACAACCACGAGACTTTCCAAATGAATCGTTTCTCCTTGGTGAGGGCTTATATAGGCGGCTTGACACATTAGTGTGCGTCTTCATCATATGATCCTTGTATGTGTTTGTAACTCGTTAACGTCACGACACTTCACACGTCGTATGTTAGATGTCACTAGTACTCTACAGGTACTGTATATACAATCTGATAGATGGCGTAAGGCGTCGTGTTATACTGCTGGATTTACGGGAATGTTCTAACGAGATACCACGATCCTGGACCACAAGGGCAACTGAAGGAACAGGATGGATTTTTAGTCTGTAGAAGACTGACACTAAAAGCGTGGGAGTAGTCATTTAATGATATTCCCACCGAAAAGGAAATAAATATACATAAGGCCTAAGAAGCGGTGACCCGACAATCTTGACCTTTTCCTGACTGACTGGCCGAAGAAGCCGGCAAGGTTATCAAGAACGATTTGGAGGAAGGGCCATCTAAAAAAAATGTATACAACGTGTAATTTAAAGGGTATATACATACCAAGTGCATGGCTTCTTTGGATGATAACAAACGATATGGCAAGGGTTTAGTAATCCTAAGTCTACGTGTGTAGAACTTATTAGAAATTCCAATACACTGATACCAGAGACCGAATTTTTCAAATTAAGAAGAACGAAAAGAATTATCGTGTTATTGGCAAGTGACGTGGAAAGTTATTGACCCTCGTAGTGCTGTGACACGTTTGTTATGATTGGTATTCAAGAAATATATGAAACCAGTAATTTGGTATCAATTCTTTGAGTCAGTTATTTTGTGCTGAAACTGTGCATAGAGACTCCATACCAGATATTGTCTTCAGCCCTTTTGCATATATATGGGGTTTCCGTTACACGTTGTATAAAACTTACTGGAACAGTTTCTGCGAGATCTCCCCTCGCAACAAGGCGGGTAGTTCCTTGGGCTGCTTGTACGCCGCGCTGAGGAAGCCGGCCACCGCGGCCGCGAAGGGCTCCCGTACCGAAGCCGGCAGGAAATTAGCCAGGTTCCACTGCATCGTTATTGATCCATCCTAAACGAAAAAAATACAATTAATATACAGTATGTTACCTAACAGAGGGCGTTCCTGTTAACCCACAATAGTATAGCTCCATACATGCTAAAAAAATATTACCATTCGAAAACAAAATGTTTTTTTTTTATATTAAAATATTCACTAAAAATGTTAAATTAATACGTAAACGAAACACTCTGCACACGCGTACTTGAAGGACGGCAACGTCGAAATTTATTTATGAATGACGGGCCTTAATTGATATGCTTATACTATTGCGGGTTAACGGGAACGCCCTCTGTTAGTTAACATACTGTATAAGCTGTGTATATTCGGTCTGATACACAGGTTAGTATAAAATAAACCTACTTTGGACAGGTTGCTACCCAACATTCTTAGTCGAAATTACCACTATTTGCATCTCTCATTTTATATACCTTAGTATAAATCTTAAATCTTAGATTATACTATTTCAAAGCATATGATACAAATTATTATATTCACATATTTTTTCATTGGTATAGTAGAAACATTAAACACAGATAACATATTATATTTACTGCAGACATTAGTACTGGACTGTAACAGTATACAAAACATACTGACACACGATACTGACTAACACAACATTAGACATTACACTAAACCTGTTCGTTTGGATTTTAGAATGGCCATACGGTTCACAAATTGAGTGTTATTTTATCTCAAAATTTACTGAATATTTCTTAGAAATGTATAGTGTAAAAAAAAATTGTAGGCTAACTTAAATAAATCAATCAATCTCCGTGCACAATATAGTGAGTGATATTACCTTACTGTCCTAAAAAATTAAATGCAATTATATAAAATTTAAAACCACGTACCTCATCGTCGTTTTCTTCGCTGGCTGCAGGAAGCTGCGACGACCCAACCTCGGTTAAGCCTTCCGGTAGTTTGCCCTGTTTTTAGAATAAAAATATTGATTATGAAGTCGGTAATAATTACTTTGATTCATGTGTCTCGTCTGCATTATTCTACAAGGGCAGAAGATAATGTGAAGTACATTGTGGCGAAATATAATTTCTCCCTGAGTGTCTTATGGCTGGAGTGTCATCGTGGAACTAATTTTAATTATTTTTTGGTGAAAGCGACCATTGAACTTTGGTCGAATTTCCTGAAGAAGGAATTTTGGCTGAGACGTGTAATGTTCCGCCGTTTTCGAGGCCGGATACCGGACACAGCGCGACACACGACGCTGATAACTCGTGTAACATAGTATAAGTTTTGGTTAAGTGATATATACAAGGTGTAACAGATTAAGCGCAATAGCTCAGACACCCCAATTAGAATATTAAATTATAAGTCTGAAACAACATCCGTAACTGAATAAATTGAAACCAAACCTAGACATTTTTATAGAATAGTTATCCTTACTAAACGCAAAATGTATGTGCGTCATACAATATCCTTACGCAGCGCGTACACTCATGCAATATTAGCGGCCGACACGCACACGAGCGCATTTATTAAGGATTGTATTAATTTGTCATGATACTGTGTTTCCATTTTAAGTTAAATGAAAGATTTTTCCGACAAAATTTAACACCTATTTTTTATGACGGAAATCGATTCAGAAGCCGATTCTGAACCAAATACTTTTAGGAATTGCGTTTATTCTGTTACACATTGTATATATTAGTTTATTTATATTTATTGGAATAGGATTTATTTTATTTGTGTCGGCCAAATTGCCTCAAATAAATAAATTAATTGATTGAATAATGTGGAATATGGAGGAATGTTTTGTCTTCCTAGCTGGGCTTCGTCAGATTCCAGATGCCAATCGAGCACTCATGCAAGCTTACCACAAATTGAGCTACGCGATATTTGACAAATGCTTGCACTGTTTGGACGGGCCTGCTCAAATCTGTATGATTCTGTCCTCTAAAACGCGCCACAGACATAAACCTACATGGCTCTCATATGATTTGATTACTACAGATTGTATGGACTTTAAAAGAGACGTTGACCTCTCAGTGTTTCTTCTCAGAGTAGTCGGTTAGGAAACACTGGCCTCATCTAGTTCACATTTACGAAAAAAATGACGTTTAAAAGTGTTATTTATAACCTATTTGCTAAATAAACATCATTATTTCATTACATCATAAAATGGCCGTACACGAAGGTCTATTGCTGATCGTTAAAGCCATAAAGGCGTTTGACGTCTATGGGCAATCCCTCTTTTAATATTGGTACCTCAAGCTAGAAAGTCGCTTGTAGTGTTGAATTACTAACATACCACCACCACCAGTCTTCTGTCTTGTCAAGGGGTATCGTGTTTGTTAACTATTTCTAGCTTATAGAGGACATACAGGGTGGCCCGTTTACAGTGATCCAAAGATTTTTTCAGCTTGAGAGCATCATAAGTGATCATTTAAAACATACTTTAGTTAAGCGAAAACTTATGGTTTCGAAATTATGTTTTATTTTTTAATAATCTAGTCTAGTTATTTACACTAGATGAGCCTATAGCGCGATAGGTAGATTATTGCACTATGCTTATACCAAATTTCATTCGATTCGGTCCAGTACTTTTCATAACAGCGTGGTTTTGTGTCAAAAATATTGAAATTTCGGGTAATTTAAAAAAAAACATAATTTCTAAACCATAAGTTTTCGCTTAATTAAAGTATGTTTTAAATGATCACTTATGATGCTCTCAAGCTGAAAAAAATCTTTGGACTACTGTAAAAGGGCCACCCTGTATAAGTAGTCACAAAACTGGCACTCCGCTCTATCCGGTTAGACTGAATCCGACCCCCACATAGGAAAAGGCAAAGCAGATTTATTTATTAATTTGTTTACAAGCATTTATACCAACGGAGAATGTTGGAATCTACTGCTTTCCAACATCCTATGCACGGTAAATGGTGGACATCAAGTGTATTGACGATAAAGATGAATATTGAATTACTATCTATGATGTCATTATACCCTCACTAACATCTACCGAAGGCATAGCTCAGTTTTATTTAAATTTATTAGGGAAACCAAACGATATTACATTATATGAGGCGTATAGAATCAAAGGCAAATATATAGAGACAAATAAAAACGTTCATCTTATTGTATTTTTGCCACTTTAAAATAGAAAACCTCTTAAAGACTTACTGTAGGAATATAAATCTATGACCAAAGCACTCGGACTACCCTAGTGGTGGCTTAAATAGATATTGAATAAATTAAAATCCACTTAGCTGTTTTTGTTACCAACTTCAGGAATTAGCTGGCTATGATTGTAAGTGAAACGGATATAGCTGTATTTGTTTCTAACAACAAACCTATGACGTCATTCACCTAGTGATGTGCAACATGCTACAAAAACAGAACGAAACAAAAAGAAACCAACAAACACATTATCTCATTTTTTTATATTAATAAGAATAAGGATAATAGTAAATAAATGACGGTTTATATGAAAAGAAATAAGCATTATTGTTAAATTAAACTCTCAAATTACACTCTTCATTACACATCTGGCAAATATCTTCTTCGCGTTCTTCCTCTTCGTACTCTTCTCCTTCGCCTGCTTCTTGTTCTATATGTGGTAATTTATTAATTATGTTCGAATAGAATTTCAAATTGGGCAGGTTTGGCCAGTTGTCGCCATAATGGTTTGTAAGGAGCTTCCTAACGTCTCGGAGTTTCAGTTGTTTAACCTCCACACCTTTCGGAATTACGGAAGCCCGTATCATTTCGGCTTTTTTACCAACTTTGCAGATGCTTTTTGGTACTCCCGTATCTGAATTGAAAAATATCTCCCCACGTACCAAAAGATTTCCAGTTTTATTGGATCTTTTGATTATGAATCGTTTACATTGTGATATTTTAAAATGGAACTGAGCAGTGGTTTTCATGACTTCGTGAACGCAGTTTTTCCAGTTATAAATAGGTATGTTTGTAAGTTCTGTGACTGTAGTATATTGGCTAATAATTGCAGAATACTCAGAAGGGGAAGTAATGACTTCTCTCTTACGTATTTCTTTTTCGATATTACCGAAAATTCTATTTGCGGGCATAAAAGAGTGCCCTGTTACAGGAAATACCAATTCCATCTTTTTTATAGACCTGTTGTCTAAAAGCCAACGAGAACACATAGCTAACATTACGCTATTTTTGTTTTGTCCACCACATCCGTCTGCTACCAGACGGATGTGACTTACATTTGTCAGATCACTTTGATTAAGTGTATGATAAACAGCAGATGGTATTTCATATATCCTTTAAAGTGCTCATTCTCAGTCCAGACATAAGAATGAGAATTATCTTTATTTAAAGGATCATTAGAGGACCCACGAATTATTGCAAAATTGTAAAAATATAGCTGCCTACTATAATAGCAACTTTGATCTGGAACTTTGGGAAGTACCAAATTCTTCTGGCAGTCAAAAGAAAATGTTGCCAGTCCTTCTTTTTTCTCTCTCAGTAAGTTGAAAAATGCTTTCGCCTTCAGCGCATGTACTATTTTTTCTGTAATTAATTTTACTTTGTTAGAAGAGTCTTTTTCTGTTTTGATTTTTTCAGTTAACTCGATGCATTTAGAGCAAGCATCGGTTCTAGGGTTTCCGAAACCTAAATTGAAATCCGTATTGAAGATCGCTCGGAAATACGATAATTTTACAGCACTGTCAGGGTTTAGAGATTTATACATTCTGTATAACTTTTTTATATTGAGTTCGCTGGGCAAATATTTTCGTTGACGAGTCGAACTTCGGCAATAGTGTGCCTCAATACAAATCAACGATTTTATAAATCTATGAACGGATTGCCTGAGAGGAACGTACTTTTGTGTTTTACGGTCACCACCCCTTCTTTCACTAGCGAGCTGTCCTGTAGAGAAGAATGTATTCATGACATACTGCACACGATATTTAGTTATTCCGAGTGTTTTCAAAAATACTTGCCGGCACACTGGCACAAGTTGTTTATTGACATATATTGCATACTTAATAGAGAATTCTTTGCCCTTTCTTACGTTTTTGGCAGGTCGTCTGCACTGAATTTGTTTTGCAGAACAGCATTTTAATATTAAAGCATCCTGTTGTTTTTTTATTGGCTTTGCGTAAAATGTATTATGAAATCTCAAGAGATCTTGTAACTTTAGTTTCTTGCATTGATATTTTTTTGTGTCATGTTTACACGTAACTTGTTCAGGTAAACTCTGCGACGAGTACCTGTAAAGTATTTGTTTAAATTATTCATACGCATTAAACTAATGGTGAAAAAACACTCTAACTTTATCAGAATGTAGACCGCAGCGATGTGTGAAAAAAGACGTCTCTCACATTACATTACACATACATTCATATCTTTCTTAATTTTTTCTTGCTTACATTTTTTCTTGCTTATGCTAAACAAAATAAATTTTATCAATATTATTTATTTATTTAAAATATCGTAAAACCAAAATATTGCAGTACATCACTAGTCGGCACTAACCTCTGTATTTTTGCCAAATTGGCCTTCCATTTCTCAGGGTGTTTTTGTCGTTTCCTGGCCTTCCCTGGTAATGCTTCTTTCACAGGCTCCTCCATTACACCTTGGATTAGGTATTAAATCGCTTTTAAACGTTCGAACTGCCCAAATATCTAATATTTTCACTAAAAATAAAGTAACGAAAACAGCCTCCACAGTATGAAAATCACAACTGACAGCCTTTTTAAATTTGCGGCAATGAAGCTCTTTGATTGGTCGATTGCAACTTTAGCTGTGTTTGATTCTCACAAGCGAGGATAAAGATGACTTTGATTCTAAGCTGAGTTTTTGAACGTAATTTGTGAAGGATATAGCTGCTTTAGATACTGAATGATAGGTGAAACTGTTTACCAGTTGAGTGACCCCTAGGTTGCCATTCTCAAGTGAAATTAGGCACTATACGGATTTAGCTGCCTTTGATTCTATACGCCTCATATATGCTTAATACAGTGTATTTTGGCTCATATTTTAATTATATTATTAAATAGCTGCAACATTTCCCACAGATTACTTTTATCATTGCTATTTAAAGTTTGTGTCCCGTCCACCATGGACAGGACACAAAGAATGAAGTCTATTATTAACAATTACATATTGAAAATGGTTGTCTCAACTAGTATTAGGTGGAAATAACTGCTTCTTATATACATTTTCAAGCAACAGTTAACGCTGCAGTAATTTACTTTAGTTCTTGAGTGTTTCAAGAAGGGTCCCTTTACATACCTGCACTCCTGCGTGGTTGGCTTCGTCCAGCCACAGCAGGTACGACCAGCACTGCTTGTAGCGGATGTCGATACCGTGGAACAGCTCCTTGTTCCTGATGCTTTGTACTACAAACTCCACGTAACCTGAACAGGGAATGCGAACATTTGGATTCTGAGTTAAGAGGAGGCTCCCTAAATTGTATGTAACTTTGCATTCATATTTTGAAACAATCACGCCTACAATCAAAATGGAACTTTAGTATATGATTTATTGGATCTTTTTCTTTACATGTCTAGACCAGTTTCGTAATTGGAACATTTTCCTTTATTATATATATGTATATGATTATTCAAAATTTAATCAAGATTACTCGGCTTTTATGTCTAAAATTAGTATTGACAGCAAGAAAATATAGTTTACTAGCTGTGCCCGCGACTTCGTCCGCGCGGAATAGTGACTTTTGGCAGCATTTTTAATTTTTTTGACTAATTATTTTGAAAATAGGTATTCAAGTACATTTTTCTAATCAAAAGTCTAAAAAATAAGTTAGCTTTCTAGCTTTAAAAATTACATAATTTCCATACTAACTTTCATCCCCTATTTCAACCCATTACAGCCCTTTTTTGCATTAAAAAGCAGCCTATGTCCTTTCTCAGGCTTTAGACTATGTCCGTGCCAAATTTCATTTAAATCGATTCAGTGGTTTAGGCGTGATTGCGTAACACACAGACAGACAGAGTTACTTTCGCATTTAGAATATTAGTAAGGATTATCCCAATATAGGACATTTTTTTCTCTAGATCAATTATTACTTTAGGTATAAACGAAATAAGAATTGAGACTTACGACATTTAGTTTCGAACCCGAATATGGTAAAAGAGCGCACGCGGTATTCAACTTTATTACTGCTGCGTTAGCGTTTAGCACACAACGGCAGTTTCGAAACCGAACATAGTGAAAGAGCGCACTCGATACTCAACTTTATGACTGCAGCGTTTAGTATTCAACGACCTAACTGGGGCCATGCTTGCGTGAATATTATTTTGGACTGCCTGGTCTTAATGTCATCGGCTTAGTCTTTTCCCAACAATATTTTACATGTAAGAACTGGCTATCTGAACTCCACACCCAGTAGCTGGGTAAAACGATACGCCTTAGCACTGCTGTCAGATTTTCTGGCTTCTGACTACCCGTAACGATTGTCAAAGATATACAGATGACAGCCGAGACCAACTGTTCTCGATATGTTAAGATGGTCACCTGTTCACGGACCGATTTCGCCAAGCATTTCTTAACCTTGAAGATCGACCCGCGCAGCTGTTATTATTCAGCCATGAGCTCCTTGAATTACGAATTAATCTGTCTACACGAAATAATTCGGAATTGGAACCACAAAAATATGAACGCAGTTCATCCATAGTATATAGTAATTTTTGTCCATCCAAAGGTTGTCTATAAGAGATCGCCCTGTGCGATAAGACCGCCCATTGTACAGACGCCAGCACATCAAGCTACAACAATCTGTCAAATTTCTTTAATAGATTTTCAACTTTATTGTTAAAGGAATTAGGTTCAAGGTTGATTGGGAAAATTTAACAGTTTCGGGAAGCTTCATGTGCTGGCGTCTGTACACTAGTTTAAATTTTTGTATCCATAGAAATATTGTGAGGTGTACAATAAAGTATATAAATAAATAAACAGTAGTAGCATATTTAGCTTAGTTGGAGGGGTTAACAAGATTGCTAGTAATGTGAATACTACCCACATTGCCAGTTTTCTTTAAAAATATATATTGTATAGGAAGGAAGAACCAATCGACAAGACGGATACTATCACTAGTGGACTACTATACAACTTGTATTGTTGTGCTGTTTATTTATTTATTACAAATAGGTTACCAACAGCTTCTGCAAGTAACATTCCATGCTGTTGCGTAGATTCCTCAGATGTAGACTGTGAGATCTATGATTTTATAACATCTGTTATAACTAAATAGTGGTGAGTAGGTTTCCATGCATTACTAGACTACATCATAATTTATAGAAATAATTTCTGCTAGTTTTCTATGCTAATATTATAGAAGTTAGGTTACTGGTGCGTGGTGTACAGGGCTGGGCTTTGCTTTAATTGAAATACAAATTACAAAATACTGTATCGCAAGTAATTAAAATACGAAATACAAAATATTTTTAAGTAAGGTATTTGAAATATAAAATACAAAATACAGTATTTTAGCTATTTTTAATTGAATTACAAAATACAAAATAAGTAATCTAGACCAGGGGGCCGAATCTGCTATTGCAATAGTGTCGGAATGGTGAATCATTGATTTTTAGGGTTCCGTAGCCGAATGGCAAAAAACTGAACCCTTATAGTTTCGTCATGTCTGTCCATCTGTCTGTCTGTCTGTCTGTCTGTCCGTCCGTCGGTCCGTATGTCACAGTTATTTTATTCCGAAACTATTAGGATTATACATGTGAAACTTGGTAGGTAGATGTATTCTATAAACCGCTTTCCGATTGTAAGAAAAAAGCTAAAAAAAAAAACTAAAATAAAGGGGGGAAAAATATTTTCAGTTTTAGTTCCATGTATGGGGTACATGGAACTAAAACTGAAAATATTTCATTTTTCATGAAACCTATGCGTATGTGGTATCTATAGACAGGTCTTTAAAAATGATATAGGGGTTTCTAAAACCACTTTTTCATAAAGTCAACCGTTTAAAAGATATAAGCTTCCAAAGTGGTAAATGTGTCCCCTCTAACTTGTATAATAATGGAGTGAAAATATTTATAAAAATATATGTCCGTAGACTTTAATATAAACTTTCAACCAATTTTTGGTTTGAACAAGATCGGGTCAGCAATTTTTGAGATACAGCATATTTTCTAAAACCGCAAATATAAATTTGTAATTCATACAAACACTGAAAAATAAAGTTATTTGGCGTAGTTGTAAAAAATGTAAATAAGCTAGTTTTAAGAAATTTGTGAGGTTTATTTTTCGTTAAATAAATATACGTATTATATTATATTATTATAGTTACAACGGAACCCTTCATGGGCGAGTCTGACTCGCACTTGGCCAATTTTTTATTTGTAGATTTTGACGAAGTTTGGTAATCTATTATTATAATGTTCAACCACTGACACTCCATTGAAAGAAATGGCTTATAATTGCAATCTCGTACACAATGACAAATGAATGACTGACTTACGCGGTTATCTGCTAAAATTTTTACAGTTCCAACCGAATTTTGGTCAACTAGCACCATTTTGAAACAGATAAAACGTCAGTAAGCAGTAATGTCACATTTGACTTTGACAGCTAAAATATTATTGAATTGTATAGTTTTACTACATTTCTATCATGGGCGTAGGAAGGGGGGGGGTGGGCCGTGCCCACCCCAGAATGGTCTGGTGCCCACCCCAGAATTTTTACTAACAAACAAAGGTTAAAAATTAAAAACTGGCCAAGTGTGAGTCGGACCCACCCATGAAAGGTTTTTCATAAATTACGAAGTTCGTTCATCAACCATTTGTACAAATGACCAAGTTACATTTGCGGTTTTTCAAAATGTTCTATATCAATCACATGCACTGAGCTGGCAGTACCTATCTCATTGAAACTAATTTTCGATGTAAGTTTTCGTTAGGCATATACTTTTTTAGATTTTGCACTCTCTTATTTTAAAAGTTAGAGGGGGAACACACATTTTACCAGTTTGGAAGTTTATATATTTCAAACGATTGACTTTGTGAGGAAATGGTTTTAGGAACCTCGTTCCTTCGCTCTTATTTTTTATATAACTTTTTTATATAAACCATAAACCGGTTCATAGAATACATCTACCAAGAAAGTAGCCGTGACATACGGACAGAGAAACAAAATAACCTTCGCCCATGTTTTTGCGTTTGTCTGACCCCGCTGGGCTGCCTCCAGGCTATTGAAGGTCTTATCTCATGGGGATGGACCGCCGAAGTGTCGTTCACTTTCAAGTAACCACACAAATGGATGCGCGCCGAAAAAATGCCAAACACTCTCGACTTTAGTTTAAACAGATATTTTCGTGCAAAGGTTTTTAGGGTTCTGTAGCCGAATAGCAAAAACCGGAACCCTAATAGATTCATCATATCTGTCTGTCCATCAGTATTTCACACCCACACAGTTAAAACTTAGTAGGTAGATGTATTTTTACAAGAATAAAAAAAACAATTATTTCAGCTCCTTGTATTGGAAACCCCTCCCGTTTCCAATACAAGGAGCTGATATAATTGTTTTTTCAAACTTATTCGTGCCGGGTGCCTGTAGATGTCTTCTGTCTAAACGACATTTTTTTATTTAAACTTAATGCTACACAAAATGTACAAAGGCGGACTTAATGCCTTAGGCATTCTCTACCATTCTACCATGGGTGGTGAAGAGATAACATGGCAGGAGCATAAAAAAGATAACTAAGTGGATTCATTGAGACATTGAGGTTCCAAAAACGACTTTTTCTCAACGTCAATAGTTTAAGAGATGGGTTTCTAAATCGATGTTTTCTCAAAGTAAATCGTTTTAAAAAAGACCTAAATTTTAAAATAAGAAAGTGAAAAATTAAAACATTTTTTTTTCTGTAGATCTCAATGAACACTTTCAGCAAAAAATAGTTGCAACAAGTTATAGTCAGCAGTTTTTGAGAGATATAACACATTTAATGAATACCGCAAATATTACTCGGCCATTTCGGTCAGTCACACTCGCAGTTGGTCAGTTTTTAGGGTTCCATTCGTTCGTCGTTAGGAGTCTGTTCGTCCGTATATCACAGCCACTTTGTTCCGAAACTATTAAGACTACAGAGTGAAAACTTGTTAAGTAGATATATTCTGTAAACAACTTTGCGAAAATTATAAAAAAAGAAACGTCCGTGGAATGCTCCGCATAAACTATATAATAGCCTTTTCCCAATTATAATATTTTTTAATATTTATTTCATCAAAGTAGGTACAATTTTCTTAATATTATGACAAATTAAATCTAAGTTTACAGGTTGTACGCTGTCACATAATTATGGAGTTTCCTAACTCCTAAACTAAGTAAAACTTGTATTATAGGAGTTAGTGAGCTATTGACTCAGACCCAACCTTGAACTTATGTATCTTAATAACATAAACAAAATTATTAAAGCTTAAAATAAAAACAAAACATAAACCTACAGTAAAGTCATACAAAATGATATAATTTAACATTTACAACTATTATACTATACAGACAATTCTTGATACCTATTATACCTATTATATAATTACTTTTTAACTATTAACAGTAATTCTGTCTGATCATAAGTCAAAGTTAACAACCAATTATTCAACATATGCTTTACCTCACGTGTGGTTAAATTGTATATTGCCAGTCTTTTATTAATCTCATTATACATTCTTGAGCTAGCGACCTCATATTGGCGGCTTGCAAAAGCTGTTCTGCAGCTAACACCGGGACATACAAGTGCACCGGAGCGCTTTGTACTTGTTTTTTGATTTAGAGGTAGCCGGAGGTGTTTTCGGAGTAAGGTTTTTTGAATGTATAGTTGTCTCACGGTTAGTACGCGGCATTCAGCATATAATTTTGTAGTTGAATACAATCGAGGCTTATGATGAATTACCTTTAAGACTGCTCTCTGTGATCTCTCCAACATAAGAAATAGGGTTTTATAGGTACCACCCCATATAGGTATGCAGTAGGTTAGTAAAGATTGGCAGAGGGCGGTATATACCATGTAAATCGTAGATTTATCGGCAGTAGATCTGAGCTTCTTAAAAATATACATAAGCCTTCGAATTCGGTTAGTGAGAGTAGTCACCTGTGGACGCCAATCAAGACGCTCATCTAACATTATACCAAGGTATTTGATGCTTTTCACTCGCATTAGGGACAAACAGTCACAGTCCGTAGGTTCGGCACATGTATGAAGTTTCAATAGGTTAGTTGACTCGGGTGGTATAGGAGTACTTGATAAATGAAAACAAATGAATTTAGATTTTTCTATATTTAATGTGAGGAGATTATCAGTCAGCCATTTTTTTATTGTACGCAGTCCATTTTCAGCATACTCTTTGGCAGAATTCCAGTCTACTCCATGTGCTAGCAAAACGGTATCATCTGCGTAAGTAGTTATATCACAGTTTGATATTTTGAGACTACACAAGTCATTTATGTAAATTAAAAACAGCGTTGGACCCAGTATACTCCCCTGGGGAACGCCATAATCAATTTGTTCTTCATCACTCACTACAGTGCCGATCCTAACAGACTGCTTACGATTTGTCAGGTAGTCTTTGAAAATGTTCAAGACTTGACCACGTATACCGATACGTTCCATTTTATTAATAAGTGTGGGAATAGAGACCGTGTCAAAAGCTTTCGACAAATCTAAAAAGATGCCAAAGCATTTCTGTTTCTTATCCAGCTTGCTAACTAGATTGCTACATAAATTCGCTACAGCGTCCTCCGTTGATAGACCATGTCTAAAGCCAAATTGATTGGCCGAGATGATTTTTGTTTTGTCCAAATAGCTTATTAAGTAAGTGTTTAAAACGCGTTCTAAAATTTTTGACATTGCAGTCAAAACCGAAATGGGCCTGTAATTATTTATTTGGTCTCTATTCCCACTCTTATGTACTGGAGTAACAAGAGCTTTCTTTAAAGCCCTTGGAAATATACCAGTGGCTATGGAAAGATTGCATATATGAGCTATTGGTGGAACTAGGGCTTTACTTGAGAGTTTAATAACTTTTGATGGTATATTATCCCAACCAGTGGCGCAATCATTTTTCAGGGACATGATGATGGTTTCAATTTGCTCATTCGTAACTGGGATGATGCCCATAGATTCACAGGGTGGCTGAGTAGATTGGAGAGGGGCGCTTAATTTTTCTGTGTTGTTGTTTTTACTGACTACAGATGCCAAGTCTCCTCCAATATTTACAAAGTACTTATTTACGCTATTAGCAGAAGTGATTTCGTTACTTGACAGCGCAAGAAGTTCTACGGGCATCTGGGCGTGGTGCTTTTTATCAGCCATCGAGTTAATTAATTTCCAGGTAGCTTTTGAATCATTTTTGGCTTTGGAGAATTCATTAGATTCATATGTGCGTTTAAGATTTTGGAGCAATGTGTTGCAAAAATTTCGATATCTTTTATACGTAATAGAAAGTGTTATTTTCTGGATTTTTCTTTAGATTCAAATGCATTTTGTCACGGTTTAGGATGCAGCGTAAAAGACCAGGAGTAATCCATGGCTTAAATATTTTAGTTTTACTAGTTTTTTTTACAGTTTTAGTATTTTGAGCAATAATGTTTTGTAATTTAGATAATAAATAGTCAGTAGCCAAATTGGCGTCAGTTTCATCAATGACAGCGCTAAAGTCACATTTATCGATATCGTTTTGAAATTATGTTGATGTCAGTCTAACCTGATGCAGCTGCAAATTAGTGTTTTACATGGAGCGTCTGCCTAGCTGACCTCCTCATCCCAGTAGCTGGGTAATACGATACTCCTTGGCGAGACCAGTATCATACCCGTAACGACTTTTGAAGATGTCCAAATGATAGCCAGGACCAACTACTTAACGTGCTTTCCAAGGCATAGGGGTATCATACCGCCGCATTTTCTTACAGAATACCCATATATAGCACTTTTTGCCCGACCCGGTAATCGAACCCGAGACCTCATGTTATACAGTTGCTTGCGACCAATGACAAAAAATTTATCAAACCTATATGACGTGTTAGGTCAATAGATAGGTCTTTAAAAATTATATTGAGGTATCTGAAATTATTTTTTCTCCAAATCAATCGTTCGAAAGATAAACTTTTTCAAAGTGATAAAATGTGTGGCAGCACCCCCTCTAATTTTTAAATAAGAGAGAAAAATCCAAAAAAAATATGCTGTAGATCTTAATAAAAACTTTCAACAAAAAAGTAGAACAAGATACAGTCAGCAGTTTTTGAGATAAAGCACATTTTCAAAAACCGTAAATAATAGGTGAAAAAGTATGAAAGGAGATTCTGAAAGCCGATGCGAGTCAAACTATCCAGGAATTGGTGGCATGGTGTAACGTTACCTTACCTACAATTCACATTCACGTTCATTCACTGATTTGCATGAAATCAATAAGATAAAAAAATACGAAAAATGGGTGTCTCATTATTTGACTGATTTGTAGAAAAAAACGCGTGTTGAAACTTGCGTTGCTTTGTTGAATCGGTACAGAAATGAAGGAATATTGGATCAAATTATGACATGTGACGAACAGTGGATTCTCTACGAAAACTAGAAGCAAAAATGCAATGGCTGACCCCAGGTAGAACGCCGCAACAGTGCCTGGAAAGCTTAACAATAATAAGATACTTCTATACCATCTAAAATACTGAAAGATGCGAGGTTTGTTTTAGTTCCTATTATAACACACGTTTGTAATTTGTCCATTAGTGCAGGGGTTTTTCCCACGGCGTTTAAAAAAGCTTTAGTTCATCCCATTCACAAGGCTGGGTGCAAAGACGATGTCAACAATTACCGCCCAATTTCGATTCTAACAGCGTTATCAAAGATCTTAGAACGAATCCTAAACAAGAGTCTGACCAGTTTTCTCGATGCCAACAGTATTTTATCCAGCAATCAATACGGCTTCAGAAAGGGAGTTAGTACAGAAGACGCAGTCATGGCCTTGTCTAATCATGTCGCGAGGATGCTGGATAGAAAACATAAGTGCTTGGGAATATTCCTTGATCTGTCAAAGGCATTTGACACCGTTTCTGCCCCAGCCTTGTTAAACAAAATGGAGAAAATTGGTATACGTGATCACGCCCTGAAAATATTTGCGGACTATCTGAGTAATCGCACTCAAAAGGTGAAAGTCGGACAACATACAAGTGACGAGATTCCTATCACATACGGCGTTCCACAGGGCAGCATTCTGGGGCCTACCCTCTTTCTCATTTATATAAATGAGATCTGCAAACTGTCTTTAGTAAATTGTCAAATATTTACTTATGCAGACGATACCGCTCTAATTATTGATGGTTATGACTGGCCCCAGGCTTACCGAAACGCTGAGGCTGCGCTTTCTTGTGTGATGAAGTGTTTAGCAGATAATATGCTCACCTTAAATGTTGAAAAAACTGTATACGTTGCGTTTGCCATCAGATCAAATCAGTGTCCCTCAAACTCCCTTACCCTAAAAGCACACACTTGTGGTTCCGCAACTCAGTGTAGTTGCCTCTCTCTTGCGAAATCCCTGTATGTACGATATCTGGGTATACTCATTGATCAGCATCTCAACTGGCATCCCCATATAGTGAAAGTGACCTCCCGGATACGTAAACTGATATATATTTTCAAGAAATTAAGGAACTCCGCCGATCATGACACTCTTATGTTAGTTTATTTTGCCCTATGCCGTATTGTCTACCTGTTTGGGGTGCTGCTACCCAGAATATGTTTATACGTGTAGAAAGGGCCCAGAGAGCTATCCTGAAGGTGATTCAAGGTCGACCACGAAGGTATCCCACTGTGCAGCTCTATGCCGACAGCAAAGTGCTCACAGTCAGACAACTTTACGTGCTCCTGTGTGCCTTACACAAACACTCTGCACGCCCCTCTACGCAACCCAGCGGCAGACGTAAACATAATGTTTTTGCCCAGGAACGTCACAGAACTGCCTTTGCTAGACGCCAGTTCTTTGTCAATAGCAATACCATCTACAACTCTTTAAATAAAAAATTAAATATATATTCGACCACAAGATTTCAATGTAAAAAAGTTATCAGAAATTATCTCCAATCACTCACCTTTGAAGGTACTGAGGATCTTCTGCGTGGTAATTTGCAGTAAACTGTTACTCATACGCTTTAAATACTTGCAATATCACACATGCCTTACACGCACATTTACATGCGCGCATACATACACACGCACACACACTCGCTTAAATACCCACACTCTCTCACACATGCACACACTCTCACACATACATACCCACGTACACACACTACACTAACACTCTTCACCGCTAAGTTTATAAGTAGTGTGTAAAGTTTTTGTTTTTCTTTTTATTTAGTTTTTTGTATTACATTTCTCTTTTTTGTACAAGTTATTGGTATCTCTCACCATTTGCTTTTGCTTTGTATTTAACGTCCTAACTGAAAGAAGCATAATTATTTTGCTGTTATAGTTTTTGAGGAATCACTGACTCCTAAGTCACAGGAACTTACACCTAGTTTAGGAGTCAGGGTATTTCCATCTCTTTGGACCTCATAGAATAAGCCTTTTGTTCAAACTTTTTTTTTTGTGGTTATTTTATTATTATTGTAATGGCTTTTGTGAAAAAATAAAGGATTATTTATTTATTATTTATTTATTTACTGGTAACTGTTTGTGGTGTTATTTACTAATTTCTCAGGTCTGATCTGGCAATAACGGCCAATGTTTACAAAAAATACAAAAAAAAAGTGTTAGTGCGCCGAACTTCAAATAATGATGGTGAAACTAGTAGTGAAATAACCCCGACTCGTGAATCGATCTTCACCATGATAACGCAAGGGGCATCACACTTCACGAGAAACCGTTGTTACTCTGCACAGAAGCTGCAGTTATGTTAAACCATAGCTGATCCTAGGTACCAACCGGACCGAGAAGCTAGATCTTGCTCCAACGGACGTATTTTTTTTTTTGATTTGGTAAATATTCAACGATTTAAAAAATTTCTGTCCAAGAGGCAGTACAAAGTACTGCTTTCAAACAGTTTGTAGAATTTAGATCCCGAAAGGTCTATCGTTAAGGCATAAATAACTTTGCAATTAGATGACAACAATGTACAGATAATGAGGGTAAATATGTTGATTAAATAAGTATGTTGCATTTTAGAAAAAAAAGGATTTTTCATAGGTTTTGTTTCAAATCAGCAATGAAATACTTTAACCCCTGTCCCCTAATATAACTTTGTCATTTACATAAACGCTATAAGAAATTAAGTTATTTTAAGGTTATCTATGTTTACTACTACGGAACTCTTCATGGGCTAGTCCGACTCGCACTTGGCCACTTTTTTTTAAATACTAACAATTACAATTGACTATTCAGATTCTTCTTGTTGACACTACTGTTGCGATACAAGTCAAATTAATTAATGTGAAAATTTTCATTTCGTTCATTAAGGCAACTTAAGTGACCATCGCTTCTACCACAGGGGGCCAGGCCCCCCTTGGAAAATATCTCTAGATACGCCAATGATTTCTATTAACGGGTTTTATAATAATGGCAATACAACTATGTCAATTTATAACACAATTCTACTAGGAGACCATTATGAATTTAACAGATTACGAACTTTTAGCAAAATGACAATGCCATTGATCGACAATTAAGAAATCAATGATAGACTATTGTGGCACTATTGCAATAGCAAACTTGAGGCCCAGCACGGGCTGAAAAGTAGAGGAAAACAACATGAATTAATCAGTAAAACCAGAGTTTCCTTTCATGAACACTAACTTTTTAAATGTACTGTCAGACAAACAGCTTCTTGTTGGAGAATGAATAAAACCTGCTAAAAACAATCTTTCTACAGGTCCTGATGAGCACAAACTTGTGTTAAATTGTTTGAACACATTTTCGTTCGTTCTACACAGAACAGAAGCTTTATTTATTCCGTGTTTGGAAAAAACTAAAACAAACCGTTATGATTTGACAAATTGACATCTTAGCTTGACATTGACAATTTGACGTAAGTCCATTTTTTGCGTTTTGTGGCTGCTTTACCATCATTACAATCTCGCGGTCTCGCCTCGCTCTCACACTCACGATCGCTATGTGAATGAAGGTTAAATGTATTTTAATGTTAAAATGTATTTTAAAGTCTCAAGTATTTGAAATACTAATTACAAAATACCTCGGCCTCAGGTATTTGAAATACGAATTACAAATTACATTTCAAAGAAGTAATTGAAATACAAATACCAAATACGTATTTGTATTTCAATTACGTATTTTAATTACAAGTAATTAAAATACTGCCCAACCCTGGTGGTGTAGACTATACATTATTTCGAAATGTACGCGGATGAAATGCTAGTCAGTAATAAAATATTTTGTATGTCGATATTTATTTACATTTCGCTTCATAGTCTTCATACATTATATAAAGTCTTACCGATGCCATCCATGACGGTGTTCTTCTTAGTACAGAGCAAGATCTTGTTGAAGTCGGCGAATACTATGAGAGAGCCGAGTCGCTTGAACTCTGCTACTAGCATGAGGAACAGCTTCTTCATTAGGTTGTACAGGGTTCGACGGAGGGCAGGGTCGTAGAGCAGCGACGATGAGGTTTTTAGCCATCTGTTGTGGAGCAATCCTTGACATTAACGCACACTGATGGATAAAATAAAAAAAATAAAAATATAAAAAAAACTATTTTTTCCATATAAGGGAAAAGTGCGACAGTCCTCACACAAGTACTGATGTCACTTACTGGGCTGCCCCATTACGGATTGGACAGTCTGACATCATTTTACACTCATAATTTTGTTTGAATAAAAATGATTTTTTGTATTTTTAGCATGCTTTATTAAGACTTACTTTGATTTGAGCTTTTAAACGTCGAAACGCTAGTCATAAAGTCATAAGGCGTAGTGATGAAATACTATTCAAAATAATTATTGCAAAAATGAATTTAATACAAAAGTGTCGCCCTTTGAACATAATAGGGACCGTTCAAGTATTACGTAAGCACTATAGGGGGGCGTGGGGGTCTTTGCTTTGCTTATTTTTGATGACATGGGGGGTGGGGGATCTAGATGGTGATTACGTCAGCTGTAATTATTTAATTTTTTACACATAGCAACACACATTGTCTATGCTTCCAAACGAAATGCATTTTCGGGGATTCCTACAAATAATGAATTCCGTGTCAGTAAAGTTTATGTAAATGAATATTATGTGCGTTACAGACTTCTATTCCAAACCTATTCCTTATTTCTAGATTTATAACTGCTGCTCATGAATCAATCAATGGTACCAATGTTTACGTAAGCATGGGGGGCAGGGGTAAGAGCTTTACTTACTTTTGCTGACGAGGGGGAGGGGTGGGTTAATAATTGCAAAAAGTGTGCTTACGTAATACTTGAACGGCCCCATACATATTTAAAGCTTATATGTCTATAACCCTCTTATAAAAGTAAAATATGGACAAACAAACGAACGCACTGTAACGCGCACGTGTAACGTCTCTTCCGCTAACATCACCAAACCGAACAACACTGTTCTGTAAATTCAAGAAATCCTATCCTTACCTATAAAAATGTGAGATCTGTAAGTCGGCGAAAATGTTCTTGTACTGTGTGACGTCACGCAGCCACGAAGCTATCATGGTACGAAGTATCTTGAACGCCGCGCTGCACTGAGCGGTCTCGTCGTACGTCATCGATGCGTTGGAGCCTGACGGAAAAATATAAGTATGAGATGATAGACGCTCTGCTTTCGAGTTCAATACTAAAAAGTTTAATATAAAACTACTTGCATAAGCACAACACTGATGGAAAATTCCAGAGGTCGGCACTCGTTTATGATGTACGAAGCGGTCGTCTTTATCCGACCGTGGAGCTGGGCGAACTAACAAAGTAAGTTTCGGAACATGTAGGCTAGGAATGGGAACCATCGAGTCAGTTTCTGACATTTCACAAGTAAATTTACTTAATTTCAAAGTAATTCATCAATCATTAATACATCAAGTAATCAAGTTTAGGTAAGCGTGCTCCATCTTCGACCACATCAAACGCGAACCCATTATCAATAAAAAAAAAATATTTGTAATTTTTTTTTATTAACAATTGCTGTATTTGTTTTATAGTTAATTAGTATAAAGAGAAATATTTTGATTTATGTTTATTTTTGTATCGGTAAATCTTAGCATATGTCCCATCCCTAATGTCGGATTTTGCCGTCACGGGCGTTGTACATCAATATATTTTTCTAAAAATAATATTAGTAATTCATATACCTTTGGACATTATTTTTAGGACTTCTGATTAAGAGACTAAAGTTTATTAAACTGTAAATGATTACTTCATTAACTATTTACCTATCATAAACATCGTTTAGATAGAATACAGCGTAATTAAATCAAAAAGTACATTAAAATAGGCTGTGGTATTTTGGTCGTAACTATACGACCCTGGCGAAATGGGCCCGAAAATGTTTGTCGGATTAATCCGACGTAAGTGGTTAAAAGGTTAAACTCGTTAGACTAAAGGTGTCGTTCTTTATACAGAGTGGAGACGACAATACGATCATAAATTAAAACACGTATAATACTAGTTTATAGGAATAATTCTACAGTATCAAAAAAATCCCAACATCGAAATTAAAAAAAGAAATAATCATACAAACTAGATGGCATAAAACTAGCTACGAAATAGAACACCATTTATGAATATCGGGTCACTGACCTTTGTAAGTGCGGCAACAGCGCGGTCCTGAAGTGATTTGATCTTTTGGCGCCACTTATGATAATAATAATGGTCAGAAAAAACAATTACATTGAATCACAGATTACAGGCACCTCTCGCCCGCTGATTATTTATTAGTGCAATTATTATTAATCACTATCTGGATCACTGTTCAAACACTTAATTAGCTATGAAAGTAACTAAACTTTTCGTTTTTCAATATGGCCGCCATTAATTCGAATACCTAAACTGAATCGTCCGTCGGCGTCGTAGAGGGTTATTTCTGACATTTGACAAAGAGTTTTTTAGAATTGAATTATCACGAGGCATGATTAATAAAAACAAAACACAATAAACACTAAGCATCAAATTTCGCACAAATCACTTAACTATTTAACTAAATACTGTCGATATAGAATCACAAACAGACGAGCGGCGGGCGGGCACGGGCGCCGCCGCCGCGCCGGCGGATACTTCAAAGACGCAAAGAAAGTACGTCGTGCGGTACTCGTGCACGTACAAAGCGATGACGCGTGGATCGTCACAGGATTGCAACGACACACTGACCTAAATTTATAGTTGCACGTTTGGGCAAGGAAGTGAAGTTATCACAAACGAAACTAGATTTATCTCTTTCGCACACACTAAATTTTCTATTAATAGAGTGCATAGTGCAACTTCCTTTTCTTATCTAACTCTGATGACACGCTTTATGAGTCTTATTAGACTGGTTTAAGGTATAATTTGCTATAAATAAAATTTAAAACTTTTATCTGGCGAAAGTTTTTAAGTAGCGAGTTGGCAACGTGTTGTTTTACCGATGCGTGGGACCCGGGAACCGATATTCATAAATGGTGTTCTACGTCGTATCCAGTGTTATGCCATTTAGTTTGTTTGATTATATTTTCTTTTTAATTTCAAGCTGGGATTTTTTTGATACTGTAGAATTATTTCTATAAACTAGTATTGTACGTGTTTTAATTTATGATCGTATTGTCTTCTCCACTTTGTATATCCGTAGCTTCGAGTAATTACTCGAAGCTACCATTGAAAATGTTTAATTTTTTTGAAGTGAAAACTTCTTTAGCATCGTTGTGATTTGAAAGTTTATGAAACGAAAAAGCGACAGTAAAATGAGACAGACACATAAATTGCCGAATTTTGGAATTCTGTTGGGGCCAAGTGGTAGAGCTTTTGATGCCCTTTAAAATGAGCCTAAACTCGGCTATCTTGTGACCACGGGAACGAAGTTAGGTCGCGGAGGGGGTGAGGTAGCCCTGAGAGGGAGGCGGGGAGGGGGAGGGGGCGGTCTCGTGGGGAGTCGGGGGGGTTGACTGGTAAGGGGGAAGGTGAGTGGTAAGGGGGTAAAGTGGTGGGGGGGGGGGGGGGTTGAGTGGTAGGGGGGCGGGTTGAGTGGTAGGGGGGGGTGAATGGTAAGGGGGGGGGGGTTGAGTGATAAGGGGGGGCATACATTTTTTGGAGGTTTCACTTCTACCACGTGTGAATTGCACACATGATGTTTTTATTTGTGTACAACACTCGTCCAATCACTGTTACCTGCATTAGCCATAGCGTCCTGTATGTTGGCGTGCTGCGCCCCGAAGGAGGTAGCGACGCTGGTGCCCTCCACCTGCAGGATGCTGTGCGCCTGCAGCAGCGCACACACGGCCAGCGCGTCGGTCTCTAGTTCTACGCACACGGTCCCGTAAGCTGCACTCGCGTTGTGCGTACAACCTGATAACTCTTCCACTTCGCTTACAAGTCTGTACAGAGAAGAAAACGCTATATAACCTAATAATAATATACAGTATGTTAACTAACAGAGGGCGTTCCCGTTAACCCGCAATAGTATAGCATCGATGCATGCTAAAAAAATATTACCATGCGAAAACAAAAGTTTTTTTTTTATTAATATTAAAAAAATAACTAAAAATGTTAAATTGATACGTAAAAGAAACACTCTGTACACGCGTACTTGAAGGACGGCAATTGCGACGTTGCCGTCCTTCAAGTACGCGTGTACAGTGTTTCTTTTACGTATCAATTTAACATTTTTATTTCATTAAAAAAAAAAACATTTTATTTTCGAATGGTAATATTTTTTTTAGCATGTATGGATGCTATACTATTGCGGGTTAACGGAACGCCCTCTGTTAGCTAACGGGGCACCGAGCTTTTTATACACAAAAACGCGTTTTTATAACGGTTGTTTGAAGTAGTAAACAATTAAATTAAAGTCTAAGGAAATAAACTGGTACTATTGGTCATATATACTAGGCGGTATACACGATGGAAATATGATTTGATAAAGTTAACTTAATATAATAAATTCACAAAGTTACCTCTAAAAAACACAACAAACGCTTAGTACAGCGTGAATACTTCGCGGAATCAGAATTCCAGGTCGAGGAGCTTGTGTCGGCTGCGCTTACGCACGGATTTAGTAACATAACGATGAAAATTGAATGAAAATTCATTGTAGCGTATTTGAAATGAGGAACAAAGTAAAGAAATCAAGACAGGGAAGGGGTTGGCGAAAAACCAGAAATCTCAGTCGACCGGCGCGCGATCCCCGCCGTGTTTTTATTTGTCTAGCCTAGCCAGCTCACGCACACATACACGGAGCGCATAGAATACCTATAATCGATTAGCGCAAGAAACTCGGTGCGCCCTTAACATACTGTATTTTGATTTGATTTAACATATCAAGATTCTTTCGTGCCTCGGAAAGCTCGTTAAGCCGTTGGTCCCAGCTGTTATTTGTACATCTTTGACAACATCTATGGATAGTCAGAAGCCATAACATCTGTACCAAGGGGTATCGTGTTATCCAGCTACTAGTTGTGAAGGTCACTAGTACTCAGTTGTATCCGGTTAGATTGGAAACCCATTCCAACATAGTTGGGAAAAGGCTAAGTAGA
The DNA here is from genome assembly GCA_943138885.2 of Tholera decimalis. NCBI lineage: Eukaryota > Metazoa > Arthropoda > Insecta > Lepidoptera > Noctuidae > Tholera > Tholera decimalis. The sequence continues at coordinate 10,950,376 of OW964565.2, read as the reverse complement.
TCTGACTATCGATTCTAATTTTTCAAGTCTCATATTAACAATTTTGCGTAGATCAGAACTGGATATGTGCTGACATTCAGATGCTAGGTACGGACTCTGATACATTTACTTTTGTAAGTGAAGCACATATGTAATTGTAAAAGATGGCTGGACCACTGTGTGGTCACTGAAGCTGCGTGGAAGGCAATGGTGAGTGTTAATGTTAAGTATGATGTATTCTGGTCTGACCATTTGCCTTTACTTTTACGCTGTAATTTTAATATTATTAAACCAAAAACATTGTTAAACAATACAACGCAGAATAGAGTTTTATGGGGTAATAAACAAATAGAACAAATCGCAAAATATACTAAATTATGCAATGACAAATTAAAATATATTGATTTTCCTGTCCAGTTTCACAAATGCATAGATAATAATTGTCACAATTTAGAACATCGGTCAGTCATTGATAATATGTACTATAATATAATAGCAATACTGTGTGAGGCGGCCAGTGAAAGTTATGAAAAAAGTTGTTGTCGAAGAAAAGGAGGTTACATCAGGGGATGGAACAGGCACGTTAGTGGGGCGCACAGGCAAGCCAGACTTAGTTTTCAAATGTGGTTAGAGGCTGGTAAGCCACAGGGTGGTCAACTCTACAAAAATATGAGTTTAGATAGAAAAGCATTTAAGTTGAAGTTGAAATGGTGCCAAAATAACCAAGAACAAATAATTATGGACAAGATAGCTTGTCTTTATAGTAATAGTAATTTTAAAGAATTTTGGAAGAGCACTAACAAATTGAACCCTAAGCCTGGCTTTCCTGTCAGTGTTGAAGGTCTTACTGAAACGGCTGATATTTCGAATATGTTCAAAGATTACTTTACTGTTAAATCTCCGTTAGGCCCGTCATCAGCTGACTCTTGTAATGAGTTTCCTTTGGTACGAAGTTTAGCAATCAGATATACAGCTAAAGAGGTAAAACAGGCAATAACACACATGAAGCGAGGCAAGTCCCCGGGACACGACGGGCTGAGTGTAGAGCACTTAAAACATGCTGGTAGTCACCTGCCCAGGGTTCATGCACTGCTCATTAATTGTTGTGTGTCACATGGTTATTTACCTAAGGATATGATGAAAACTATAGTAGTGCCAATTGTAAAAAATAAAACTAGTGATATATCTGATAAGACAAATTATAGGCCCATCTCTTTAGCCACTATTGTAGCTAAAGTATTTGATTACTTATTAAATAATTAATTGAAAACTAATGTCAACTTGCATGATGCTCAGCATGGCTTTAGAGAGGGTCTATCAACTGAAACTGAAAATTTATGCTTAAAGAAGGCTGTTAAATACTATACAGACAATCAAACTCCTGTTGCTGCTTGTTTTCTAGACATGTCAAAAGCTTTTGACATGGTTTCTTATGACAAGTTATGGTCAAAACTATCTGCAGCAAATATCCCCTCTGAATTAATTCATATATTTAAGTATTGGTACACACATCAAGTAAATTTTGTAAAGTGGGCTAATGTATTTTCAAATGAATATATTATGGAATGTGGTGTGAGACAGGGTGGGTTAAACTCTCCTACCTTGTTCAATATTTATATTAATGATCTGATTGGTGAGCTAAGCAGTTTGCATGCTGGATGCTATATAGACGGTGTTGCATTTAATAATATAAGCTACGCTGATGATATGGCGCTGCTCAGTTCGTCAATGGCGGGGCTTAGAAAATTCATTGAAGTTTGTATGTGCTACGCTGATGAACACGGGTTAAGGTACAACACGAAAAAGAGTGAATTGCTTATCTTTAAGGCGCGGAATAAATGCACTAAAGAGTATTCATCTATCACTTTAAGTGGTGGTATCTTGAACCGTGTACATCAGTTCAAATATTTAGGTCATATCGTCACGGATGCTATGAGGGATGATTCTGATGTAGAACGGGAACGGAGAGCATTGGCGGTGAGGAGTAACATGCTTGTTCGTAGGTTTTCACGCTGTACTGATGCAGTAAAAATATCGCTTTTTAAGGCCTATTGCCAAGTGTTTTACACGTGTAGCCTGTGGACCAGCTGTACTCTAAAAGCCATCAATGCTCTTCGTATCCAGTACAACAATGCGTTTAGGATGCTGTTGGGGCTGCCACGCTTCTGTAGCGCATCGGGGATGTTCGCTGACGCGCACACTGATGGTTTCGCGGCCATCAGACGCAAGCGCGCCGTGTCCATAATGCACAGAGTGCGTGCCAGCACCAACACTCTCCTAAACGTAATCGCTTGCAAACAGGATTGTCTTGTAATGTATTGTTTAAGTCAGTTGCATTTACTAACATAGTTTTAAGCTACAATGTTACTAACAATATTATGGAATGTCACAAATTCTGAAATAAATGAGTTTATTATTATTATTAAAACACTACAAGAACTAAAACCATTTAGTGAATAAAAAAGCATAATACGCGATTTGATTTTGTTTACTCCGATGACTTATTCTTACAGTTATTTCGATATAAAAACAAAACTGCTGAACCGATTTCGATAAAATTTCTATGGAACTATCTGGGAAGTACAGCCTATCGAATAAAAAATTACTTTCAAATAAGTTCATAAACCACAAAGATATGGTCGGACGGACATGATCGATAGAAATATTGTAAGCTGTACAATATAGTATATAATAAATAAATAAATATATCTATACTAATATTATAAAACGGAAAAGTTTGTGTGTTTAAACGCGCTAATCTTCGAAAGTCCTGCGTGGATTTGAATGATATTTGGTATGGCTGTAGTTTAAAGCTTGAAAAATGTTATACACAAAACCAACTGCAAAAAGAGGAGGATATATTTTTATCCCGATTAAGTCAATGGGAGAGAAACCCCGTGCGACTGTTAATACATATATACGGTCGAATTGAGAACCTCCTCCTTTTTTTGGAAGTCGGTTAAATTTAAAAATAGTCATGTGGTAGCTAACCTGTTATCATCGGTTTCTCTGCCGCCGAGGTCAGGGCGGTCTCGATTGGAGCACCACAGCACGAAGTTGTGCTTGACGAGGTGGCGCGCGAAGAACACGTCCGCGCCGAACTGCGTGGGATCCGCCGGCATGTTGCCCACCGGCACGTGGAAGTATCTGGAACAACAAGAGTAGTCAGGAAACACCGGTCATCTAGCTTAACTTAAATCACAAAAATCTTTTTTATAAGAAATTTAACCGACCTCAAAAGTTCCTACTGCACTACAAAGCGAAAAATAAACTTAAATTGTTTCATTGGGTGTCTAATTCCGTTCAAAATAAGGGCTAGGTACCTACTTACATGGCTGCAGTCGGTGCCAAGCCAATGAATAGTTTTGATAGACATAGTACGCCGCATTCTGGGGCACACCCGAGGTGATCAAAACCTGTTCATATATGGCGTACCCATAACAGAATTAAATAAGGACTTATTAAACGCAATCTTTTACAGGCTAAAAATATTATTATTTATTTGCTACAAGAAGATTTACATTCATAAAAACATTCAGCATTCAAATCCATTTTCCAGTTATGTGAATGTGAGTTCTACCAATCAAAGCGTACAAAATGTCAGAAATTAAAAATGAAGTTAAATTAACATTTAAGAACATAATCAGCCTATAAGGTTCCCACTGTTGGAACGCAGGCCTCCTCTTCATCCTTCATCCGGAGTTACGGAAATCTTCCGGGGTAATGGGAATTTTACGAACTAACTTTTTCTAACAAGATACCTTTGTTTCGGAACATATGGGCTGTAGAAGGAACAGGGTGGGATTTAGTGAGTACAAGTCTGACACTCCCTGACACACTTCCAGACCGCGAGTAGTAATTAGATGACGTTCCCACCAAAAAAGAAAAGCTTCCTCTTCATGAGAGGGAATTGGAACTACAACTCGTAAGACGCGCTTGGAACCACTAGGCCACCACTGCTCTCTTCTCAAATGTCCTTATATTTGTATTGTTCGTCAAATCTCTCGACCTCCTTAAGGTTCTAACTTAAGCATTTATGTTAAATAATCAAACCAACACCAAAATAGCTTGTAAAGCTAGTTGAAAATTGCGTATCTACGCGATTTCAGATGTGCAAGCAACCACCAGGGACTGCCAGCGTATTTATTTTCTCCTTCTGTGTCAAATCCATCTAAAGATTGTCTGTAAAAGATCGCTTTTAGCGATAAGACCGCCCATTGTATCACACTTTTTAGTTGTTAAGTGCTTATTTCTGTTATGATGTACAATAAAGCGTCTATCTATCTGTCTATAACGCAACGTGATACCTACTGACCTGCACTGTTCAATGGTGAGTTGCAATACAGCATCCAGTCCTAAGTAATGTCTGACTATAGCCCGCGCACCGATACGTTGCCACTCTAGCGAACTGTACAGTGTCTCTACGTCGCGCACGTGGATGGGGACTAGGGGGAAGTCTGATAAACCTGTAAGTAAAAATATTAAATGAACCCTTTGGCTATCGAATAGAATAGTAAATTACTTTATTCAAGTAACGATGACTTACAAAAGGTTAGTTTTTAAGTACATCCTACATCTTACTAACCGTTAGTAAGATGTAGGATGTACTTAAAAACTATGTCAATAACGTTTGTCTACACGTAAGACAGGATTATAATTACATGCGAGACGAAATAATAACGACACAGGAATGCGCTGTCTACTGGACTGCGATTTCCTGGTATCATGTTTATGATGCTGTTAGAACTGGCCCACACCCTGTGCACCAGTAAACTACACCACTTTCTTATGTTTGCATAGAAGAATTATAATATTTTGTGGCAAATCTTGCCTTTGAATTCACATCAACACGAGATATAAGTTACTATTACTCACGCGGGGCTTCGCTCCCGTGGACTCTATCACGGTAAAAACATAACTCTCCTTTTTTGCAGTGGCGTAAAAAGTAGCCTATAACCTTCCTCAAGCTTCAAGCTACTTCCATACCAAATTGCATCCAAATCCACCCAGTACTTTCGAAGATTAGCGCGTTCAAACAAACAAACAAACAAACTTTTCCGCTTTAAAAAATCCAATCCAATTATAAAAAATAATAATGAAATAATGTTAAATAGGTGTGTCTAAATTTTGGTGTACCTACAATAAAGTATATTCTATTCTATATTTCTTGACGTTCCTATTTAAAAAATTATTGGTATCTACCGTCCTTCTCAACATGTTTTATTACTGAAACACTGAGTCCTACTGAAAACAGTTTATACCAAAATTGCAAAACGACTGTAAGGGACAAAATTAACGAGATTTGTATATGTTGAATTTGGGTTGAAAAGAAGGTGTAACTTCTATCAACAAATGTAGTACAGCAGTACAGCATCGCTAGCACCGCGATCGCGCACCGCTGCCTTCATTTTGTAACGTTACAACACACGTAAATATGGCTATGTAGCACCATAGGATCATATTTTTCTCGATTTCAAAATCCTCATGAATGGACTCTGCCCTGGGGCGGGCGAAGGGGTGTGTCAAACTGACTAAAACCACCCCGGGTATTGAAAACTTGGGCCGATTGCTGCGGATCACTAAAAATAGTCTTCAATGCGGCCCCCGACTGGTGCCGTCTAGTTTAGCTAGGAGAGTGAGGTGTTTGACACCCTCGCGACATTTAAGAAGGGCGCGCGTGGAACAATATGTTATTATTTTTCGAGATGGACATCCTAATGGGTGTCCTCAGCCCTGGGGTGGGCGAAGGGGTCTGTCAGACTCATACTGACTAAAACCACCCCGTGTTCCCTTGCACACATGCGCCGAGGTCTGCGGGAACACATAAGTATTCTTCAACGCGGCCCCTCTCAGGGTCTCGTATGGGAGGCGGCTAACGTCGGATAATCTTACCTGGCATAAGTTGCAACAACAAATGCGGCGACAGCGTAGCTTGCACCGCGAGTAGCGTAGGCCCGCAACGTTCATCCTTGTAACGTTGCAGAGCGCGTTGCAGGTGCCGGCTGACAGCGCGCGCTTCTGTTTCAACCACTACCTCCCAGGTTAGCTCTGCGCCGGGGAGGGTAGATTCATCCGTTCCTAGGTTGATTCTGAAGGAAGTAAGAAATATTAGACAAACACATCACAAGATTTATCATTTCAGGATATTATAAATATGTAGGAAAATGGGTCATCATGTTTTTACTGATTATCCATCCTAATGTGCTTTTCTCGTCGTTGATAATTTGTATAGTTGGTCTGTGTTTCCCGTGTAAATGATCATAAAGGGGAATACCCTAAAAATTACTTTTATCATGATTTTATTTTAGGTACCACTTTGTTGGCGTGATTAATATGTACATATATCCATGCCAAATTTCAGCATTCTAGTACCAATAGTTTCTGAGCTAAGCCGCGGAAAGCAGTCGTACATGGCGAAATTATAAGAGTTTTTTCGACTACAGAACCCTAAAAATGGACTGTCATTTAGTTTAGTAGCTATCCTTATGTGCTTTTTGTTCTGTCTTAATTTCTTTAGTTTGATGTACGGTAGGTTTGTTGTGCGTACGGCTAAGGAGTGGAATTCCCTGCCAGAGTCTGTGTTTTCCGATAGCTATAACCTAGGGGTCTTCAAGTCAAGAGTATAGTCACGGAATAGGTTACTTCTAGGTAAGTGTGCTCCATCTTCAACCACATCATCACTTACCATCAGGTGAGATGGAGGACAAACGCGAACCTATTATCAATAAAAAAAACATGTGCACTTCTACCGCAAGATCAAAAATAATAATATTTTTGTAGGTTATTTATGAGAAACCCTATACAATAACCGTGGAGCAAGTATGGTTGAAAACGATTAGCTGCTGCACGAAATAGAAAATAATTGTAGATTACGCTTTTTTTAATAAACAATCACAGAATAATGACTTCTTATCTATACTAATATTATAAAGGAGTAAAGTTTGTAAGCTTGGGATTTCGTAGGAAGTAATCATTGGATCTACTGTACTGATATTGAAAATTCTTTTACTACAACTTTAATTCAGCCTTTTACATTCCCATAGCTGAGACACAGACCTCTTATGTATTCGGGGCCATGGGCCAAAATCCACCAACCCGCACTTACTGGATGTCACATTTCTTCAAATTGCTAGTCAAACGATGTTTTCCTTCTTATTTATCTTATCTTACTTTCTTACTAATACTATATACTAATATTATAAATGTGAAAGTTTGTGAGGATGGATGGATGTTTGTTACTCTTTCACGCAAAAACTACTGAACGGATCACATAGGCTACTTTTTATCCCGAAATTCCCACGGGATCGGGATTTTACGCGGGAACACCCTCCTACGCGAACGAAGTCACGGGCAAAAGCTAGTGATGATATAAATTACACGAGTAATTTGTCTGACTGGGTTTGAACCCACGACCTGCAATTCGCAAGTCGGCCCCATAACCACTGTGCCACCACTGCTCTCTGAGTGACACGCTGAAAAAATCGTTTCAAGTTGCAGCAGTTAGATACATAAATACTTACTTTGCAGTTCTTTCGGCTAGGTACAGCGTGTTCATGTTGGGCACTTGGTTGGTCTTCACACTATCCAGCACGTATATGTAGGCCCTCTTCACTGGTGGTAACATTAAAGCCCACATGCTGCGCGATGAGTTCAGCGCGGAATGTTGGTAGAGGTAGATGTGTTTCACCGGGGCTACGCCGTCCTGAAATAATGAGGAGTGTTAAGCAATGAGACATCCGAAAGTAAAAACCGGCCAAGTGCGAGTTGGATTCGCGCACGAAGGGTTCCGTACCCTTTCTATAAAAAAATGATTAAAAAAAACATGTTTGTTGTATGGGAGCCCCCCTTAAATATTCATTTTATTCTGTTTTTAGTGTACATCTGTGAAAATTTGAACTGTCTAGCTATCACGGTTCATGAGACAGACAGACAGCGGAGCCTTAGTAATAGGGTCCCGTTTTTACCCTTTGGGTACGGAACCCTAAAAAGTAAGTTTGGAAATCAAGCCGTCTGATAAGATTGTCACTCATCTACGGACCAGCCTCGGCATAAGATCTTAACCTTGAAAGTCAACCCATACGGCCCTTATTATTTAGCTACGAGATTATTTATCCCATATTACAAACTAAATACCGCTTTAACCTCTAAAGCCCTAGCGGCACAAAAACGTGCCAGTAAACAAGTATTAGTTGAGCCCCGCTGGCACAAAATTTGTGTGCCAGCGGGGCTCAACTAATAGTTGACGTAAATAATGGCGGTCCTTGAGAGGTTAACTTAACGAATCTCTAGGGGACCGCCCATTGTGTCACCCTTTTTTAGTTGTTAAGTCCTTATTTGTTTTCTGTTATGGTGCACAATAAAGAATATATCTATCTATTTATCTATTTAGGGTGGTGAGGGCCTATTTTCCTTATCAGTTTCGGCGACGCCATAACCCGAGGTCCGTACGCCATAATCGCATATAGTCGTTTAGTTTTTAAATTAAATATAAGCCAGGCTTTTATTATTATTAAGGCCGCCGCAGCTAAGTCCGGATAAGCAGCTGATAATCTTATAGGTTAACCTGCAAGAAGCCACTCACAAAATAAAAAACCGAATCATAGATGTTTTTATTATAACCTGTTTTTGTAGATAAGACTGGAACGCCACACTTTTGAACTGTAGCTGGCCTAGTGTAAACGACTCCATGTTAGTCGAGCCAAATTGAATCTGTCTGAAAACAAATAATTTTTATCATACCAAAATATTGAAAATGAAACTTATGTGGTGATAATAAGACTCATTTTTATACTTTCTGGCTTCCGCGGGGTCAACTGTGCAAATACAGCCGAGTTGTACAAGAACTCTGAACTCTAAACTCATTTGCGTTTCGTAGATGCCTTCAATTTCTGGAGCGCATAGTTCAGACGTTAATTCCCTGTAAATACATAAAAATTAAAATAAACGAATTCTACATTTAATTTTAAGATATCTCTAATATTAATTATACGAATTTACGAAACTCTTAATAAATTAAGTTTAATTATGCGGAAGAGTTTAATTATTCGGGGGAGCACCGACAGTATTTTGAAAGTAGTTGTGGACAAGCCAGACTGTCGTATGCATAACTGCAGGTCAGGTATAGCGGGCGGACGGAACAATTAAATTTGAATTATTTAATTACTAGCTTTTGCCCGCAACTTCGTCCGCGTGGAATAGTTACTTTGGGCTAACGTTAAATTTAACCCCAATTTTGAAGCATTCTTCATTGGCGCTCCGCTCTTATTGGCCTTAGCGTAATGATAGCCTTTCTCTATAAATTGACTATTTAATTAAAAAATAATTTTTCAATTTGAACCAGTAGTTCCTGAGATTATTGCGTTCAAACAAACAAACAAACTCTTCAGCCTTATATTATTAGTATAGGTAGCTGTTGCCCGCGACTTCGTCCACGTTTCCGTCGTTTTTCGTAAAAAAAAAGTAGCCTATGTCCTTCCTCACGGTTCAGTGATTTTGATGTAACAGACAGATTAACTTTCGTAATTTAGTAGGGAAATATAATATGTCAATCTATAATACTGTTGAAAAATATCGCAATACCGAACCGCACAATATTATTGTTAATAGCTGTGCCCGCGACTCCGTCAGCGTGTAACTCCATGTGTGTTATTAAGTTAATGTATCGGTAATATTGTTTAGATCATGTTCACATGAGGCTTAAGTACCTACCTATAGAACGAAAATACTTCAGCGCAAAGCTTCCGGGTAAACTATGTTGAAAGTTGACCCGTCCGGCACGTGAACATAAAGATTTCTAGAACTGCTAACCCGGGAAAGAGCGACGTACAACTGACCATGCGAGAAACAACTGACACCGAGATCTACTCCAGCAACACGAAAAGTCTGCCCTTGAGCCTTATTAATTGTCATTGCATAACACACCGATACTGGGAATTGCGTTCTTTTAAATTGGAATGGAAAATTATTTGGTATTATGGGAATTCTGGGAATAAAGACGGTTTCTCCTGCACCGCAACCTGTTAAAATTTGAGCCTCGATTATATTTTGTTGCAACTGGGTTACTTTTAGCCGAGTTCCATTGCAAAGTTGTGGTGGTTTTAAATTTCGGAGCAGAATAATAATCAGAAAACTTCGAACTGCTAAGCTATCGGGAGTTACACGTGTTATTGTGAGTCAACCATAAAAGATAGATATATGCTGTGGTGGGATATTTTTTATATAATTTTAAGGAGAACATTTCCGTCATAAATGATTTCTGTGTAGCTTTAATCATTAAGGTTGCACTCGCGACGGAAGCTTAAAAAATGGAGTAACTTCTCCCGTTTTCCCAACATTTCCCTTCACTGCTCTGCTCCTATTGATTGTAGCGTGATGAAAAGTATACTATAACCAGCTCAGGGGTATGAAAAATAATTGTACCAAGTTTCGTTAAAATCCGTCGAGTACTTTTTTATAACGGTTATACAAACAGACAGACAGACAGACAAAAATTTTACTGATTGCATTTTTGGCATCAGTATCGATTCCTAATCACCCCCTGATAGTTATTTTGTAAATATATTTCATGTACAGAATTGACCTCTCTACAGATTTATTATAAGTATAGATTTTATAAATTTTTGATAGAATGTTACTAACATAGACTATAAACTATTTTACCAACACACGGATTTTATAAATGATATTAATATATAATAATATCATATTTTTGTATTGACAGCTATCTACATGTTAAAATAAGTAAATTTAATAATAACGGCGATGCGCCATCGTTACATGGTGGACATCCCACTCATCCACACAAAACGTTTTGGGAATACGTTGCGTACGGCTAAGGAGTGGAATTCTCTGCCGGAGTCTGTTTCCTGATAGCTACATAACTTTAAATCAAGACTGAATGGATTACTTCTAGGCAAGCGTGCTTCATCTTCGACCACATCATCGCTTAACATCAGGTGAGATTGTGGTCAATCGCAAGCTTACCAACAATAAAAAAATAAGCGAAGTAGTGTAGTTTGGACCTACTTAGGTAAGCCATGTCCTTTAATTGAATTATCCTACTAATCCTACTATCCTTCCTACTAATATTATAAATGCGAAAGTTTGTGTTGTGGAAGGATGGATGTTTGTTACTCTTTCACGCAAAAACTACTGAACGGATCTGAATGAAATTTGGCACGTAAATAGTAGACATCCAGGAATAACACATAGGCTACTTTTTATCTCGGAATTCCCACGGGATCGGGATTTGCGCGGGAAAACCTTCCCACGCGTACGAAGTCGCGGGTAGAAGCTAGTCTTACTAATATTATAAATGCGAAAGTTTGTGAGGATGGATGGATGTTTGTTACTCTTTCACGCAAAAACTACTGAACGGATCTGAATGAAATTTGATAAGTAGATAGTTGAAATTCTGGAATAACACATAGGCTACTTTTTATCTCGAAATTCCCACTGGATCGGGATTTGCGCGGGAAAACCTTCCCACGCGAACGAAGTCGCAGGCAAAAGCTAGTAAGTACATATGTGAGTCATACTAACTCCTGATGCTCCCTATACAAGTTCTCGGGCACAGTGTACTGGTACAAGTGCAGTACCGGGTGCGCGCGCGGCAGTATGCGCGAGCACTTGCGCCAGTACTGGCCGCTGTCACTGGCGCGACTCACTCGCTGGTTCACGTAGAAGATGCGAGGAACTGATAACTTGATCTGGTGCAGTTCTGACCCAACTAGAGCCCACACTTTGAAGAGACCTGGCTCTGCCGTCTCAGCTACCTGATTGAAAAGAAAAATAAATTTAGCATAGCACAACAAATATTCCCTTAAGACAGCCTCAACCCATTTAGAATCTCTTGAGTCCTTTTTTTTCTGGGTGGGAAAATCATCGAATGACTTCTCCCGCTCTGGGTTAAGCGGAAGGGTGTGTCAGACTTCTACTGACTAAAAACCCACCCTGCTCGTTCAGCTGCCCTTAAGTTCCAGGGCTGCGGCATCTTGTTAGAACATTTCCGCAACCCTGGCGGGCAATGGCCTGATGAAGCTCCGTCACTGTTGCTGACAGCTCTTTGAGGCGCGCTTGGAACACGACGCGCCGCCGACCCGGGCCTAGTCCTTACCGGACGGTGAGCTAAATCTCTTGAGACCTAAAAATACCTCAAAACATTGGTTTGAAATCATTTGCTTTTTAACATGGACAAGATTCTTTAATTTTGTCCATGTGGTTCCAAAAAAAGACAGTTATCTCATCAAAATCCGCTTAGCCATTTCTTAACTATGGTGTACGGTGGTCTTCCAGTCTAACCGGATGCAGCCGATTACTAGTTTTTCAAGGAGCGACTGCCCATCTATCCTCCACAACCCAGTAGCTAATTAACACGATACCAGGCGTCCGTCTCAAGGCCACGCGTTATATGCCTACCGCTTCGCGTATCGCCGTCGGTACAACCGACAGTGGGCTGTCGCACGCCTGCCTGAGCCTTTTTAAATAATTTTGACAACGTCTTAATGGATCGACCTAAAAACAATTGATTTTTCTCCTGTTTTCCTTTTGATAATTTATTTGCGTGAAATTTTATTAAAATTAAAATTATTTAAGGACGCATTTACGTTTTCTCGCAAATATCAATGTTTTTCTGGTCCCATTTTGATACATAAGGAGTTAAAATGTTGACAATGTTATGGTATTAATTTCAAGATAATTTATTCATCTCCTCATTGAATGCATTATAATTACACAGTCCTATACATCTTTTTCACACAAATACGTTTTTATCGCGGCAATAATCGTAGAAAATTACAAAAAATGGGGTCTGAATACGTACCTGTAAGCCAAATCTGGAGCATATTCATAACTTCAAAATAAGAAGAAATTATAGCCTATGTATTTATCTATACGTTAAGTTAATTATTTTGAACATACATAAAAAACTTTATAATTTATGAGAAAAATAAAATCGGTCTCAAATTTCTTCATACATTTTTCTACCGAACGCACGGCTCCGACCGTCATTCCGCGCTGAGACGCGCTCGTGAACGCAGGGGTGTATCGCTTTCCTCCAAAAAATAAATACGTCGAAACCTATAATAAAAAGAGTGGCATCTTGTATACTGTGACTAAAATACGTTGATGCTTTTTCGTACCAAAACAAAAGTAAGAACGAGAACCATACTTATTTTTAGAATTGGTTGGATATTGGTTACTGAACCTAGCATGAAACAACAATTTTTTTTAACCGACTTCAAATAAGGAGGTTCGCAATTCGACCGTATAAATGTTTTTTTTTTCATTAAGTATCTTAAAGTACTACAAATTAAGGAAGGTCTAGAGTTGATCTGATGATGGAGCCTTTCATCAGATTGACTCCTGCCTGACAGTCGAGGGAACTCCTCAACGATTTACAGCAATAACCTTTTGTTTGGGCTTGATTAATTTGAATTGACCAGAACTTTACACCTAGATAGTTTGTGACTGTCATTAGAGGTCTGATGATGAAGACGAAGGACAGTTAAGGGAACTCCTCAACGGTTTACAGTAGCTACCTTGTGTTTGGACTTAATTCATTTATATTGATGAGAACTTTGCACCCACATGGGTTATAAGTGCCATTACAGGTCTGATGATGGAGACCATAGACAGTCGAGGGAATTTCTCAACGATATACAACAGTTACCTTTTGTTGGGCTTACTTCATACGGTTCAATATGCCAAAATGTTCAGTTCGTACAAAAACTAAAAAATTGGCCAAGTGCGAGTCAGACTCGCCCATGAAGCGTTCCGTAGTAACTACACCAAATAACTTTGTTTTTCATAGTGCTTGTATGAATTACAAAGTTTTATTTGCGGTTTTAGAAAATATGCTGTATCTCAAAAACTGCCAACCCGATCTCGTTCAAACCAATTTTGGTTGAAAGTTTACATTAAGGATCATAGCATATATTTTTTGTATAATTTTTCACTTGTTATTATAGAAGTAAGAGGGGGGGGGGGGACATTTTACCACTTTGGAAGTGTATATCTTTTAAACGATTGACTTTATGAAAAAATGGTTTTAGAAACCCGTATGTCATTTTTAAAGACTTGTCTATTAATACCAAATACGCATAAGATTCATGAAAACAAAAAAAAAATCAGTTTCAGTTCCATGTGGGGTACATGGAACTGAAACAGAAAATATATTTTTTATATTTTTTTTTCTTTAAATCGGAAAGCGGTTTACAGAATACATCTACCTACCAAGTTTCACATGTATAGTCCTAATAGTTTCGGAATATAAAAACTATTTACCAAAAAAATTAAACCAACTTCCAAAAAACACTGTAAATTGAAAAATAACTTTAATTTCGGTAGGTAGGCGGTAGGGCTTTCAAATACCGGATTTTTTTAATACCGGTATCAATACCGGTATTGGAAAAGTCAATACCGTGATCCCGGTATCAATACCGGTAATCCGGTATTAAACGCAAGTTCAATTAGGACATTCATAAAAGCAATAAAATACGTGTTTTTTATTTTCAAATCAATCTTTATTGTTCTTATTTATTGAAAATAATAATAATAATTACCAGCTGTCAACGTTTCGGCCCAACGACTATCGGATCAGGTGCGGGTCATCCAGCGTAACCGTATGTTGGATGACACCGTACTTGATAGACTACGCCTCGAATCATGGTGCAGCCGAGTCTCGTCTGCTTCACCACTGGCCGCGGTGCAACTACAACCCAGTATCTCACCGTGACCCGACCCGATCATCATGTTCACTGACGTACAGTGAACATGATGATGACGAGGCTATAACCGTGAGTACCCAGTGCAGTAACAGATTGAAGAGTGCTTTGTAGGATGCATTATGGGAGTATCGCTCCACACAGCCTGAGCTTAGACCTCGTCTGCCTCGTTTACCCATGCATAAGAAAAATAGGGCGCTAGTGTGTGCTCTAGATTCACTGCTGTCAAATTATTTTGACAATAGTGAAGACCTCACCGATACCCATTTGGTCCTGTACTGTGGAGCTGTAACAGCATGTCGGGTAGCTCATGTCAAGTTCCCAAAGACTGACAGAGCTATTCGACCGGCGGCGGTACCAGCTTGGCAGTCCAGGATCGAACGTCGTATCGCTGGGGCTAGAGCACTCATTGGTAAACTTATCTGCTTCAGGCAGGGCAACACTCATCCTAGAGTGATGCGCTTTATGAGGCGAGCGTTGCGGGGATTGATATCAGCCCTCGGGATTATCTAACCCACATCACAGAGCGTATCGACTTCCTGAAGCAGAAATTCTATGCATGGGCAAATCGAATTCGTCGATATAAGCGGCGGGCGGAGCGATACACTCAGAATTGCACATTCCAAAGCAATGAAAGGTGGGTTTATAGGGCCTGGGAGCGATCTGACCAGGGTGTGACTGATACGTGCTAACGTACCTCCCGGATGATGACGCCATGTGTTCGTTCTGGCGCAGCATCTGGTCAGCTCCTGTCAGTCACACTGAGGGTGACTGGATGCGGGAGATCAGGCGCACGTGCGATCTTTTACCAGAAATGGGGGCAATCACGATCAGCCCCCAAGATGTAACCCGTGCAGTCCGCCCGTTATCCAATTGGAAATCCCCAGGACCGGACCGTCTGCACAATTTTTGGCTTAAATGGTTCCAAAGATCGCACGCTCGCTTGGCATTAGTGTTGCCCAAACGAGAGTCTCGCAAGAGTCTTGCAATTAGCGATAATCCTAACAGAGTCTGTTACATTGTTCTGAGATCTCAACTACCGTTTAATAAATAGCAATAGGATAATCGCTAATTGCAAGACTCTTGCGAGACTCTCGTTTGGGCAACACTACTTGGCATTTCAGTTCCAGTCTTCTAAGGAAGACTGGAACTGAAATGCCAAGTAGTAGTTAGGATCGCTACCTCAATTCCTAACTACAGGAATAACCCACCTGCTCCATAAATCAGGCAGTACTGCGGAACCTAAAAATTATAGATCGATCACGTGCTTACCAAAGGTCTATAAAGTTCTTACATCCATTATGAGAGCCAAAATTAATAACCACATTGATACAAATTCAATCATGTCTGCTTCTCAAAATGGATGTAGGAACGGGTCCCGCGGTACTAAGGAGCTTCTCCTCATTGATATTGCCACAGGTACGTCGTTCGCGAAGGAATCTGTCGACGTGCTGGATAGATTATAAGGCCTATGACTCGGTTCCACATACATGGCTCATGAAGGTGTTGGAGTTGTATAAAATAAATCCAATACTACGCACTTTCCTTGAGTCATGTATGGGGCAATGGAAGACGGTACTCTGCTACCCAGGATGTCGACAGAGCCAGGAAAACAGCGAACCGATTAGAATTGAGCGTGGTATTTTTCAAGGCGACAGTCTGAGCCCACTGTGGTTTTGTCTGTCTTTCAACCCTCTCAGTACACTGCTGGAGGATTCGGGGCAAGGCTACCAGTTGAGAAGAGGTAGTCAGGTCATATCACACTTGCTTTACATGGATGATTTGAAACTTTTTGCCCCTAGCAACTTGCAATTGATGGAGCTACTGAAGGTAACGGAAACCT
The DNA here is from genome assembly GCA_943138885.2 of Tholera decimalis. Classification (NCBI taxonomy): domain Eukaryota; kingdom Metazoa; phylum Arthropoda; class Insecta; order Lepidoptera; family Noctuidae; genus Tholera; species Tholera decimalis. Next base: position 10,933,831 of record OW964565.2, on the reverse strand, counting down.
TCAGTAGCGCCATCAGGATGGAATTTGGGATAGAAAAATGTGCGGTCATGCATGTAAAGCGAGGGGAGATTATATTACACCTAAGATCCCTCAGCTTAACTGAAACGTACAAGTATTTGGGTATGTCAGAGGCACTAGGCATCAATGTTGCTTATGTTAAACAATCATTGAAGGAACGCTTCTTTGGCCGCCTGAAAAAAGTACTGAATAGTCGTCTATCAGGCGGAAACAAGGTGCGTGCCTTCAATGGTTGGGTCATGCCAGTATTGATGTACTCTTTTGGCATACTCAAATGAACTTAGACTGAACTAGACGCCTTGGACAGGCGGGTCTGCACAACGCTGACTGCAAATCGGATGCATCACCCACGTTCATCGGTGATGAGGCTGTATATCCCGCGGAAGTACGAAGGTCGTGGCTTTTTAAATGCAAAGACCCTGCACAACCACGAGGTATGCAGCCTTAGGGAATATTTCCTAGAAGCCGACGTGGGTATGCATCGAGATGTGATAGCGGTGGACAAAGGCCCCACTCCGCTCTCCTTAGGTAGCGAGAATTGGCGCAAACCTGTAGTATTAGATACTAATGACCGCAAAGAAGTATGGCAGAGCAAGGAGCTTCATGGACGCTATAACCGGGCTCTTCATGGGTCTGACGTAGATACATTAGCGTCCGTAGCCTGGCTACGTTTTAGTGACCTCTTTGGGGAAACCGAAGGTTTTGTCTGTGCAATTATGGACGGAGACTATTTGCATAGACACAACCTTGTAGCTAGGATTTTTCACCAGCAACTTGCTCTTAAATACAATCTTGTGGAATCAGACGTACCGTACTGTAGTACGTTATCCCGAAACTGATTGACAATAACAAAAACGACATAAGTACAGCTCGATTTCGGTTTAAGACTACAGCGAGACGCTTGCGCTGGTGAAAACTAGTATGAGAATAAGATCACATACATTTTCAGATCTAATATTTGTAATACCGTAATCACGGTATTGGGGCGTCAATACCGGTATTGTAAAAGGCCAAAATAAAATCCGTGATCACGGTATTACGGGATCCCGGAATACCGGTATTGAAAGCCCTAGTAGGCGGTGTCCGACTTCTGAAATTAGTTAGAAAGTAGACAAAATATTGCTTTTCCCAATGCTGGGCCGTTAATTGTTGAGGAGTTCTCCTGGTATTTCACCCTCAGCTTCACTTCATCATATGCATTGTGACGAGCATATTGTGCTTAATAACTATACACATCAAAAGTGTCTAGGGATCAACATATATTTATGCAAAAACTTTTCTCCTGATTGATATTAATTAAAATTTTCTTTAAGGATTCATCAAATAAAGTGTTTTCGTTTGTCACAGTAACGATAAACCAAGTCACCTTTGCATTAATAAAGAAATTTGCCATTTTCCTAATAAAGGGATTTTTGACATTTGAACCACTAACATTAAAGTTCGAAAAAAAAGACTGAAATAACAGTTTTCTTTAAAATTTTATTGGGTAACTTAAACAATTAATAATCCGTGTTTCTACCGCGAACACTAACAACACAAGAACATCGGTTTGGCATACTCAAAATGAGTTCATCCAAATCACGCTGTGGAATGGCCGCCCATGTTCGTTGCAACAACAAAAAAAGGTCTTCTTGCGACTGGATACCCTCCATATTCGGCAGAGCTCTTCTCTGTAGCATATCCCATGCATGCTCAATCGGGTTCAAGTCTGGCGACTGAGCAGGCCAGAGCAGGACATTGATGTTAGCTGCGGCGCGGCGAGAGTCTGTCTTACAACTCTTGCGGTGTGCGGTCGTGCATTATCATGCATTAACTGAAATAAGGGACCGATTTGCATTTGTAGAGGAACGATGACGTCAGATTCAATCGTCTCAGCATAAATTTGAGCATTGAGGTGGCCTCTGATCCAAATCAACTCAGTTCTTCCGCCGATCCAAATACCCGCCCATACCATGATGGTTCCACCACTATAAGGATGGACTTCCTGGCAGGATTTAAATCGCTGTTGGCGTCCAGGGGTTCTCCAGTGTCGTATACGTCTTGTATCCGGTCTCATACCAAAACGAGACTCATCAGAAAAGCACACGAAACGCCATTGTTCTTCTGCCCAATTTCTGTGTTCAAGAGCCCATTGATATCGAATCCTACGATTGTGCATTGCTATAGGTGGTACCCGTAGCGGTCTTTGGGAATGAAGGTTCACTTCATGCAAGCGGTTTCTGACCTTTTGGTCGCTAATTAAGTTCCCTGAAGAGTGATGAAACCTCACGGCTAACATCATGGCGGTTATTGTTGGAGCTCTTCGAGTTAAGATTTGAATGTATCGGTCTTGTCTCCGTGTGGTGCAGCGATACCGTCCTCCATGGCGCTCAGCCACGGTACCAGTGCTTCGGTAACGTGTCCAAAGTCGACTGATAACACTCTGACTTGTATTCAGAGCTAAAGCCACAGTACGTTGCCGGGAACCAGCTTCTATCATTCCCACGGCTCTGAGCATTTCTTCCCTGCTTAAATGACGTCGCCGCTCCATAATAACGTTGGTTTTAATCAGTAGTAGGGAAACAGTAGCACTAATAATGTCTTCAATGCGTTGTATGTTTTTATAGGGAAAATATTGACAGCTGATTTTCATCTTTTACTCGAATTTGATTAACAGTTCCTGTTTCAAATTATGAAATGCACCAAAAAGGATCCATATAAATTTATAAAATCATAAATTTATTACAAAGCCACATCTCAATCTCAAGAAATCCGCATAAAAATGCTTGATCCCTAGACACTTTTGATGTGTGTATATTCAAGTAATCGAAGCGGAGCCCATGAAATACTTCTTATTCCTACTTATATATTGAGTAGTTCCAGTGGCCATCTGTGGTATTCATCATCAGATCCACTTCACAAATGGTGCTTTTCGAATGCAACCACACAAGTTACTATAATGAAATACTCAAATCACTGTAGGTGTGCCTATAATATTTGAAGAGTTCCCTCGATTACTCCAAGATCCCATTATCAGCTCCTGACTTGGTGACAAGGGACCAATTTCGAAGTATACCCTTTCAAACAAAAAAAGAAATTTCCAAATTGGTTCAGCCGGCTTCGAGTAATCGGTGATCAAACATTAAAAAAAATATACGCGTCGAATTGATAACCCCCGCCGTTTTTTTCGTCGGTTGAAAATGGATGTGACATATAGACGGATGGACAAACAGACAGACAGACAGACAGGCATGACGAAACTTCTTTATTTCTTATTAATTTTTTTATCACATATGAGTATTTTATTTCCAAAGTCCCCTAGTACTCCTAATCGGGCGTCAAACACATTAATACAAAATTGAAACTAACATCTAATCAAGCATGTAAGCCTTTGTAAACAATAAGTTACAACTTATTATGATCAAACAATATTAAAGAAAATATAATATTATATTATGAAAATAAAATATAATATTCAAGTATCAATATTAGTTTAAGTAATGTATAAAATCGGGCGAACAATGGTTTGTAAGTGTGTGTGCGCGCAATGTTGTTGTGTTGCTACTAGGATACCTAAAATCGAGCGAGTGATAAATGTAAATGCGTCCTTAAGCGGTTTCGGATATTTTCCACACTAAAATTTAATAATCGGGAATTCAGGGAAGGAAAAAATGCATCTATCATTTTTTTTTTTTTTTTATTACCGATGGGCCCACTCTTGACCTCGATCTCGCCTGATGGTAAGCGATAGATGAGGTCTAAGATGGGACGAGCGAGCCCAGAAGATGCCTATTTACTCGTGCTTTAAAGGCTGAAAGGTCATAAGTGGCAGGGAACACAGAAGCCGGCAGAGAATTCCACAGCTGAGCTGTGCGCACAATAAATGTGGAAGAGAAGCGCTTGGTACGACAAGACGGTATATTAACCAAGTGTGGGTGGTACCCAGCCGTGCGTCTGGTAGACCGGTAGTGAAAGGGAGATGGAGGAATCAGGTCATGGAGCTCCTGCGCACACTCCCCGAATTACAATCTGTAGAAAACCGACAGGCAAGCAACGGTTCGCCGATGAGCCAGGCTATGAAGCTTGTCCACCAGCACCTCGTCGCCTATAAGCCTTTTAGCTCTGCGCTCGATCGAGTCCAATGCAGCAAGCTGGTACTTTGCAGAGCCATCCCACAAGTGGCTGCAATACTCCACGCAAGAACGGACCTGTGCTTTATACAGATTTAGAAGCTGTCCAGGCGTGAAGTACCGCCTCACCTTGTGTAGGATTCCCAGCTTTTTTGCTGCAGTCTGAGCTCTGGACTCGATGGTTGAGCCGAAGTTGAGGTCTGACGTCAACTCCATGCCCAAAAGCTCCAGGCGACTGGTAACTGGCACAGATGTACTTCGGAAAGTAGGGGTCAATTCAAAAGGGCTCCTTTTAGCGCTGAAAAGACAAGCCTGTGTTTTCAGAGCATTGAATTTGACCAGATAGTCGTCACCCCATTGGGAAACGAGATTTAAGGTCAAATTTATGCGCTCTACCATGGCCTTTCTGAGAGTGGCAATTTTGTCCCTGTCAGCTCTAGAACTGGATAAGTATCTCTCTGAGACTGTGCTGTCATCCGCGTACCCAACTGCTCCCAGCTGAAGTAGGTCATTGATATGCAGCAGAAAAAGAGTCGCAGAAAGAACAGACCCTTGAGGAACACCGGCATTAATTGCCATAAGATCCGATGAGCAGCCATCGATGACCACTCGGATCAACCGCTCACTCAAGAAGTCGGAAATCCAGTTGCATAAGCCAGCAGGGACACCGAACGCGGGAAGCTTGCTTAGCAGACTAGCATGCCAGACCCTGTCAAAGGCCTTTGAGATGTCGAGGGATACCGCAAGGGCTTCACCGTGTTTCTCAATGGCCTCGCCCCAACAGTGCGTGACATACACAAGAAGATCTCCGGTGGATCGACCACGGCGAAAGCCATACTGGTGATCACTGAGGAGCTCATTGTCTTCAAGGTATGCCAGCAACTTGTTGTTGAGTACCCTTTCCATTACTTTACACAGTATGGAGGTTAAGGCGATTGGTCTATAATTGGCAGGATCGGCACGGCTCCCCTTTTTGGGTACAGGTTGCACATTAGCAAGCTTCCAGGAATTTTATTAAACTGAAACATATGTGATCAATAAATAAAAAATAATTGTTTTTCTATATTCGTTTTATTACTAATATCATCATATACAACCCTAGGACATTCGCTCGATGACATGGGTCGCGCGGCGGGCAAAACAATCTCAACTCTCTGTGTGCGTACTTATGGTACATTTCTTCTCGCTGCAAACAGCTGGTATTATTATTAAGATTTTGTAGGCTATTATAGCGTAGGTATTTTCGCTTTTGTATGAGAGTGATGTATCTGTTACGAACTAACTATTTAGTAATCTGTGACGATACTGCTTGGCCAGACTAGTGTGATATTTTCTGGCTTACTGACTACCCGTAACTACTCTTCAAAAATGTACAGATGACAGGCGGAACTAACGGCCTTACATGCATTCCGAGGAACGGAGGAATCTCGATGTTTATGGTCACCCTTTCACCGACCGACATCGGCTAGCGTTGCTTAACCTTGCAGATGGAGCATGCGGCTCTTATAATTTAGCAAAGAGCTCCTCTGAAAACCTGACACTTAAACTTGGTTTTAAAACCATGTTAAGAACTGAATTACTCTTTTGTTATTTTTGCATTAAAAATATTCCTTACTTGTATAATTTGCCAAGGACTGTTGAGCAGTGTGCGCTGAGCTCTCCGGATGAACCCGCCTAGAGTTGTCGCGGGGCCAGTCTTAGGTGGCGGCATCATGTCCTTGTCCATTTTACCTAAAACGATATATTATTTACAGTATTTCAAACCAATAGGCCATTTAATTCTTTAAATACGGATATATAGTTCAACGTGCAGTAAGTACCCTAGTTAAAATATCGATATGTTCTATACATAAAAATTATATAAGCGTCTTTCTGTGATTTCTAAATAACAGTGTCCTCTCAAGTGCTCATAGTTATTTACACAATCATTAAACACAAGCACAGCTTTTTTTGTGTCTGTCGGTATGTCTATTTATCTGACTTTTTGTTTGTCCGGGCTAATCTCTGGAATGGCTACATCAATTTTAACAGGATTTTCACTGGAAGATAGCTTTTTATCCTGGAATTCCTATAGAGTCCATGTTTTCATGAGCCTCACTAAATCTCGGAAAAAATACCTCTTTTATTTCGGTTTCGTAGACCACGCTGTTCCATCTGCCAAAGCCATTTCTTCTTTTGGAATAATATCCACTTTATTCGCTCAGCCTGAATAATAAATATAAAATATTGAAATTAAAGAATTGAAACAATAGTGAAATTGATAATGCAAATAGTAAAAGCAGCATTGATAGTGCAAATAATAAATGATTGTGACGAAATAATGGCCTTGTTCGCTCACTGCCTTATATTGTCTACTTGGATACACATCTAGAACTTAGTAAAATTGCCATTTTAAAAGTGTTTAAAAAATAGTTAGCTATGAAATTAACTCTGCGTTACCGAGTTCTAGCTGTCCAGGATGCGCCGGGCGTTTGTAATTGCAATAAAAAATAATATTAAAATATGCACCATGATACCCAACGCGGACGTAATGCCAGTATGACAGTTAGTACTGCCTGGTTATTGGAAGTGGAACAATGTCTCTGACATTTAATACTATCCTTATTTCAGTGGGTGCACGGTCCTCTGTCCCTGACAGTCAGTACTGCCCTATGTGACCCTATGTGCCCTATGTGATGTGTATTTTAATTAATAGCTATAATTTCTAGACTGATTGTTTGATTGAAATAAATCCATGTATTTCCATATCTGAGCATTACTTCTGATGTCTCAGCTAAAACCCGACATATATAATTTCTCCAAATAATAATGTTTTGAACCCCTGAAAGTTTGTTTTCATTTTTTATTTCGTTTCGTTGGCCTTACTTTCCCTGCATATTTGTTTGAGCATCGACTCGGAAAGAATAAAAAGAGCGACGAAATCACATTGTTTTCTCGTACGATCATTAACCAATTAGGACGTCGCTTTAACTTACCTTAGTGTTCCCAAATGGCGGCGGCGATCCTAACGCTTCCCGCCAGCTTTGTGGCTCTGTAGGTGGAGATTCGTCGCGTTTGCGCTTCACTGTGTGCACTATCGGGCGGATTGTGCCGGTGTCCTTATCACTGCTGCTCTTACCGATGTCTTCTATATCTACTTCCGTGTCCTGAGGGAGTGAGTCAGGGAATTAACTTGGCCTACACATACATAATAAATGTGTGTATGTGCGAAAAATATAGTTGGTTAAAACCACTTCTGAATGAAAAAATACTCAAGGCTACTTTTAAGCAGACAATACTGACTTATCAATCTAACATTTACAAGTTTTCGTATGTCCCATTATTTTTTCTTACTCTCCAAAAACTACTTAGTGCATAACTTACTAAAAATATTAGAAACGATTTTTTTCTTTTTTAACCAAATAAAAAAAATAAGATGATAAAGTAAGTTGAAACTTTTTAGCACTATGTGACGTCAGCTTTTTGATCTTTGTAATTTTTTCTTGATTGAAAAAGCAAAAAATACGTGTAAAATATTTGTTGAAAATCTAACTAATGGACGAAATATAATAAATAATTTTGAACACATGAAACTACCCTATTATAAGTAGCTTATTACTCCACCGCTAATCAACATTGCATTTGCTACTAAATGGGGCAAATCCAGACTTCAAGACAAAGAAAACATTCACAGATGAAGTATGTTAGCAATTTGTTTTAGGAAGGTGAAAAAACTAGTTTAAAAATACTATGAATTATCTCACCATACTCCCGTCAGCACTGGTGGATGGCTCCTGTCCATCATCACAAGACGGCAGCTCCTTAGCCTGAACACTGAACATGTCCGTGATCTTCCTCGTCTTGAACTTGTCTGTCTTGGCGAGCATCTTCTTGTGCAACCAGTCAGGATACTGGCAGCGAGGGACGGGGTTGTCTAACTGGGCAATTAATTGGAGAATTGTGAAATGTTTATTAACTCTCGTGGCTAAATAATAACAGATGACCATTCTAATATATCGGAATTCTTCTGTGCCTCGGAAAGCACATTAAAAACCGTCGGAAAGCAAATTAAATTTTTCTACCAAAAAAAATCTACGTAAATTACAATCACACTATATCGCTCTAAAGTCAAAACATACCAAAATGTACCTCAAATCAAAGTAATAACTTTTTCCTTGGTGATACTATGTCTATAAAAAACTTTTTACCAAAAAATTAAACCGACTCCCAAAAACACTGCAAAGTGAAAAATAACTTTAATTTCGGTACTCGGTGTCTTTAGTTTTGTATTTTCGTTTTTGGCACCGACTACCGAAATTAAAGTTATTTTTCACTTTGCAGTGTTTTTGGGAGTCGGTTTAATTTTTTGGTAAAAAGTTTTTATTTCACTCTTTTTAGTTGGTCTATTTTTAATTTACCTAGTTACAAGAGCCTAAATGTCAACTACTTATAACCTTTTACAAAATATTGCTTTTCCCAATGCTGGGCCGTTAATTGTTGAGGAGTTCTCCTGGTACTTCACCATCAGCTCTACATCACCATATGCAGTGTGACGAGCATAAAGTGCTTAACATCCATATTCAAGTAATCGAATCGCAATCCACGAAATACTTATTATTGAGTAGTTTCGGCGGCCATCTGTGGTCTTCATCATCAGTTCCACTTCCCCAAATGGTACTTTTTGAGAGCAACTGCACAAGTTACTATAATAAATACCCAAAACGTCATAGGTTTGCCTATAATATTTGAAGAGTTCCCTCGATTTCTCCAAGATTCCATCATCAGATCCTGACTTTTATGAAAATGGGACCAATTTCAAAGTATACCCTTTCAATCAAAAAAAGAATTTTCCAAATCGGTTCAGCCGTCTTCGAGTAATCGGTGACCATACATCAAAAAAAAAAATATATATATACGCGTCGAATTGATAACCTCCTCTTTTTGTCGTCGGTTGAAAAAGCTACTCTACTCACGCCCTGCATGGCAGCTGGTATAGTGATGATCTTCTGTACGGTTCCGCTGAGCCTCTCTATGTAGTAAGCCCAGTCCAGGACATCACGTATATCTATGTCCTCGGTGATGCTGTTGTCTTTGAGCCACCTTCTCAAGTGGTGACGTTTGACGGCGGCGGGAGACTGGAAGATCGCGAGAGGGATGGCACGCTCCGTCACTGGAGCGCCTTCCGGCTTCTTGGATATTATGAATCTGGAATAGAAAGAGCACGTACTCTTAGAGCACAGGGTCCAGGCGCCGACCTAAAGATCTAGGTGCCTTCCAGTGTGTTTATCACACTGGAAAGCGCCTGAATCTCAGGGGAAAATATGAAGAAATTTGGGAACTCTACCCCACATACACGGGCCCCCGTTACCTCTTCAGTCAGTCTCTTAAGTCTCAGTGCCAATCACCCAGCAGACGGGTCCATCAATAATTCCTTTTTGTGCCCATAAACCGCATCCGAATCGCCATTATATGTAGCTATTGATGACTTTTAAACGTTTTAGCTTTAAGGGTTGGCGAAAGTAAATAATGATATGGAATTACCGGAAGCATAATTGTTAAAAGATCAATCCGGACCATCCCCTTAATATGATTTCACCAATACGAGTCGCGGGATCTCGTTAGAATAGAATCGCGGAATGTCGTTGAACATTCCCGCAACACCGGCAAATAGATAACCTGGGAAGGCGCATTATTTACACTAAAAACAAATAACTGGACAGCTTCTAAATCTATATAAAGCACAGGTCCGTTCCTGCGTGGAGTATTGCAGCCACTTGTGGGATGGCTCTGCAAAGTACCAACTTGCTGCACTGGACTCGATCGAGCGCAGGGCTAAAAGGCTTATAGACGACAAGGTGCTGGTGGACAAGCTTCATAGCCTGGCTCATCGGCGAACCGTTGCTTGCCTATCGGTTTTCTAGAGACTGTACTTCGGGGAGTGTGCGCAGGAGCTCCATGACCTGATTCCTCCATCTCCCTTTCACTACCGGTCTACCAGACGAACGGCTGGGTACCACCCACACTTGGTTGATATACTGTCTTGTCGTACCAAGCGCTTCTCCTCCACATTTATTGTGCGCACAGCCAAGCTGTGGAATTCTCTGCCGGCTTCTGTGTTCCCTGCCACTTATGACCTTTCAGCCTTTAAGGCACGAGTAAATAGGCATCTTCTGGGCTCGCTCGTCCCATCTTAGACCTCATCTATCGCTTACCATCAGGCGAAATCGAGGTCAAGAGTGGGCCCATCAGTAATAAAGTAATAAAAAACTATTAATGCGTGTGAAATCGCGTGCAGAAAAAGAAATAAGACTACAAAACGACACTAACCTGCATGCTAACCCCGCATCCTTCACCATCTGATCCCCCAAGAACTCTGCCAGTCGCTTCGCAGTAGAAATAGACGTCGACTTCTGACCTCCATAGTCCTCAAGCTTTTTGGACATGGACCGGTTTTCTGAAATCAGCTCAAACAGTTCCGAGTCAGGCATGTTACTGCCCTTGCTGTAGAGCACATCGAGCCAATAGTCGGCCACTTTAGCGACGGCGCTGTAACACGACTTTAGGTCATTCCCTTTGAGAAACGCTTCGAACACTGATGACTGGAAGATCTTGATCAGTTGCAGTTCTCCACGGCGTTTTACTTCGAAACCTGTTGGAGAGAATTCATTTGTAATTTCGATTGTAGTATTCTGTAAGAACATACAGTAAAAAATTATGATTATAAAAAAGGGTGACATACATTGGCTTAGTGTTTTTCAACCTTTAATTATTTAAAAAACCTGCCTCTAACAAAACAAAACCTGTAACTGCAGAAGCTTAAACTACTGTTATCTAATATTTTATCAGCTGAAGTTTTAAGCAAAAAGAATAAACAATATGAATATAAAAAATAATGATAACAAAATAAAAGCGTTTACGCTCTGTAATGATAAAAATAAGTAGAAATCATTTAATTTTTCGTTCAACTATGATCACTAAAAAATTAAAATGCCCCGTTCTTATTACTGAATTTGGTGCACTGATCTCATTCTGCCAGAATACTCTCGTTGAGCTACTTTTGTTAGAAGCCTTGAACGCGTGAGGGTCGTAAGTTATTATGGAAACGTTCCTACAATAAAAACTTATCCTGCCAATATTATATTAATATAACTATAATTTTGATAGGTATTATTATAGAAGGGTATTAATTTCTCGTAAAATCAGAACTACATTAAAAAAGGTTTTTTTTATAAAGAAAACTAGCAATGTGGGTGGAATTCACATTACTGGCAGTCTTGTTAAACTAAGCTAAATATGCTTGTGTCTGGATTGGGTTCACGTCACGATATGTGGGGTCGAACCCGCATTCACTTGATCACAAGTTTGTCATTAGGCTGTCGCTGAATTGCATTTTGATCTTGCACTTGACTATAATTTTTAAGTAAATGTCTGCACTAAATTTTTAATACAAATATTACAATTAATTTAATAAGCTTCAAGCGTTTTGACCTAGTGAAAAAGCTTTTTTGCAAAAAATAAAACCGACTTCCATATCAAAACACTACAAAGCCAAAAATAATTTTAATTTCGGTAGTCGGTGTTATTGGTTTTGTATTTTCTTTTTTTTTCACACCGCCTTCCGAAATTAAAATTATTTTTGGCTTTGTAGTGTTTTGATATGGAAGTCGGTTTTATTTTTTGCAAAAAAGTTTTTATTTTCGTGCTTTTTAGTGGGTCAGTGAATTTTCCAAATCGGTTCGTAAATGACGGAGTTATGCGCAAATAAAAAACGCAATGCAGCGTAAACGAAAAGATCATCAACGTAAACATTTTTTTAGACTTTTGTTGATTTTTCAGAAACGGCTTGTCCGATTTCGATAAAATTTTCATGGGACCATTTGGGAAGTATACCCTTTCTAACAAAATCAGAATTTTTCAAATCGGTTGACAAACGACGGAGTTATGCGTGGACAAACATAAAAAAAAAAAAAAAAATACAAACATCCGAATTGAGAACCTCCTCCTTTTTTAGAAGTCGGTTAAAAACAAAGCGACACTTTTTGTTCGCATACAACCTTTGCAAGAGAAGTGAAAGTTGCTCTAGATTAATCGTAAGTAATTAGATAACTATTTCATCATAACTAAATAAGTTTCCGTAGTGTAGCGGTTATCACGTGTGCTTCACACGCACAAGGCCCCCGGTTCGATCCCGGGCGGAAACAGTGTCTTTTTTGAGTTTAAATGCATTTTTATTTTTTTCGTACGTAATTTACCTTATTTTTTTTTTTCACATTTGCACATTCAATTAACCAGTGATAATAATATTTTGAGCTGTTTAGGGTCGGAACTCGTGGCCCGTGAGGACCTTTTGCTTACAGCCCCTTTTTTTGCTTACAGCCTCTTTAAAGAGATCTTTGACGCTTCTCGTGACGCAAGAGCCAGCTACTATCTCTAAATATTATAAAACCAAAGTCCCGCCATGTCTACCGCGTATATGTTTGTCTGTTCGCGATAAACTCAAAAGTACTGAACTGATTTTCTTACAGTTTTCACCAACAGATAGAGTGATTCCTGAGGTAATTCTGACACTCCTTTCCGCTCCACCCGGAGCGGGAGAAGTCATTCGATGATTTTCCCATCCAGAAAAAAAAAAGCGTTGTCATACAACGTAAATGTAGTGGTAATGCTGCCGTCTTTTGGGTACGTTACTAGCCGACAGCGTAGAGGCCGCATTTTTATTGCTTTATTTTAGTTTGTAGTTTAAAAATTATAATTTAGTGAAAACTAACCTTTCAGTTCAGCCAGTGACCCATCGAAGTTGAACACAGCATATCTCTTCTTCAGTCTCTTGCCCTCCTCCTTCGAGGCTGGTAACACCATGGCTAGATATGGGCCATCCACTTCAAAGAATATAGAGTTCTCTGCCCGTTGTTCGTACTTCTTCTGTACCGGGTCAACTAGTTCAAAGTATTGGTCGTTCGTGAAGTGGTCCTGAATGGAAAGGTGAAAAGCCCTCAGTTTCATAATAAGGTCAATTGTAAATGAAATATACAGGTAACATTGGGGGCTCAACTACAGAGTAACGGATGATTACATTAAAATTATAAGGCGAGAAAATTAAATTCAAGGCTGCTTTGGAAGTTACTGATCCACTACATTTCAACCATTTTATAACCACATTGCTAGAATTCTTAAAAAAAAATTACTTGCCGTGATGGATTACTTGGAAAATTTTGTGCCAAATACTCGAAAAGGCATTAGAATGTTTAATATAACATAACTCGCCTATAATACTCCCACTAATGGAACACAGGCCTCTTCTCTATGAGATGGAATGACCGTTAATTAAATTAAAAACTTAACTAAAAGAAGGAATTGGGGGAGGCCTTTGCCCAGCAATGGGACAGATACAAAAAATACAGGCCTCAGTAGACAAGTCCTTAAAAAAAAATTATATTCGAAAGTTAGCTCTTAATTGTTTTTAACTTACTTTGACCATAGCGTTGAGCACCGCGTTAGGGAAGGACACATTGATTTTCTTTTTCTTTGGATGCGTTGTTAAGACTGTCACGTTCTCAGGGAATGATGACGGCAGTATACACCAAATACCTATACAAATACAATAATTATTTTTGAAGCGTCAATAGCCTAATTGCTAAGGTGTCGGACGGATCTAGAGGTACGGGTTCGAACCCCACCCATTACACTATTGCCATGAACCCACTCCAGACTCAAGCATATTTAGCTTAGTTGGATGGGTAAACAAGTTTGTTAGTAATGTGAATTCTACCCAGATGGTCTTTGAAAAAAAAAATATTGTAACGAATATTCATAAGATGCTTTTGTATATATGACGGGTAGATTTCCGCAACTTCGCGACCAAGCGCATCATCCATCCTACATAGCTTCTCAAGCTAGGCGGGAAACGCACTGGGTTTTCGATGTGTACTTTGCCCTGTAATCAACGCCCACAAGGCAGCTCAGTAGCAGATAGGTTGCTGTCTTATAAGATAGTAAAATAATGCTAAAAATTACTTACACTAATCCAATGCAAACTACAACAGAAATACTAGTAAATGGCTATATAATATATGTACTAACCGCCTCGTTCTTAAAATAAAAAGTTTTTATTTAAATGTTGCCAGAGTCTGCTTATACAAAAAGAATAAGCAGATTCTAAATATAATTTCCCCATAGATAATATTAATTAGAAATGTGCTACTTAATCAATATTTAAGCTGAGCATATTTGTATTTTTTTTTTATGTTTAAGAATGTATTTATCCGGTCTCATCGAAAGAATTGTATTCTTCTCCATAGCAAAATAACTAATTCGAATCATGCATTAGCTTCTGAATTTTTATAAATACTCACGTAAACCTTATATGTTTCTTATACTAATATTATAAATGCGAAATTTGTGAGGATGGATTTATGGACGTTTGTTATTCTTTCACGCAAAAACAACTGAACAGATCATTATTAAGTAATTAGTTAACATCCTGGAATAACACATAGGCTACTTCTTATCCGGGAATGCCCACGGGATCGGGATTTACGCGGGAAAACCTCACACGTGAATGAAATCGCGAGCAGAAGCCAGTCTTATTTATAAAAAATAAACAGCTGTTCGTTAGTCTCACTAAAAGTCGAGAATGGCTGGACCGATTTCGTAAATTCTTTTTATATAATGTTCGTCATCTCATACAGGGTTGGAAAAGGTCAGAAAGACTACGCTTGTCCAGTTAGCTATTGTGAAATAAAATATTCTGATCTTACCGTCAGTATCCAGTTCCAATGGCCTTCCGACCTGTTCAATAATCTCCCTCGCTTTCATGATGATATTGGCACCCGTGTAACACACAATGCCAGCCATCTCCATACTGTGCCAGCGAGCACTAAGAAGAAAAAATGGTTATTTATTTTTCATGAAAATATCAGGAACCAATAAGATCACACACACATCACAGTTATATAAATATTCAATTTAACTCAATCACTAAACAACACTCAGCCATGTCAACTTCATCCATCTCATTGGATGTCTATTTTCAGTTGCGTTGTCCTTGTCTAATTTCTCGTTGGTGTGAGGATTGCTATCGAAAATTACAACTGAGGATCTTATCTACTAAGCTCTTTTTATTCCCCGACTGCAAGGAAAGGGTTATATTTTTACTATTGGGGGGAATACTTCTAAATGCGTATGAACTTTTGGAGAAAAGACCAGGGAGTATGGCAGTCTCTAAAAATACCACTCCGGAACGCCTTCTAAGCTACGCCTACTGGCACTTCCCTGTGGAGACTGTAAAAGGGTCTACCCTGAGCCTCGATGAGCACGGTGGCATATGATCACTGTAGCACTGTCTTTCTTGGGATCACTAGTGGTCGGATAGGCCCACATGCCTTAAAATTTTCAGGCGGGGATTTGAGCATGCTAGGAATACTTTGATTATGCATCAACTAAGGAGTGGAAATCCCTGCCGGGGTCTGTATTTCCTGTTAGCGTGGGGGTCTTTAAGTCAAGAGTGAATAGGTAAGCGTGCATCAACTTCGATCACATCATCGCTTGCCATCGGGTGGGATGGTAGTCAAATGCGAACCTATCATTAATTATCATCTGCTTAGCCTTTTTCCAACTTTGACCACCATAACTCAGTAACTGGATAACACGACACCAATTGGCTAGACCAGTGTCAGATTTACTGGCTTCTGACCACCCGTAACGACTGTCAAAGATGGCCAAATGACAGCCGGGACTAACGGCTTAAAGTGCGTTCCAAGGCACGGGGTTATCACATCGCTGAGTTCCAAACTCCGGGCTCCTACTGAGAAATTACTTATAGAAAGAGCCAATAGCACATTTTGCCTGACCCGGGCACTACACTAGACCTCACGCTAGGTAATCGCGCTTGTGACCACTCGACCAACGAGGCAGTCCTATCATCAATATAAAGAAAGAAAGAAAGAAAAAACGTTTATTGACACATGCCACAAGTACACACAGTAAAAAAATAAAAAAAAATAAACAACATCTTATTATTATTAAAAGAAATTATATATTAAAAAATAATGGAATTCAACACATCTAGGACTACTAATAATACTGTGTGACTCACGGCTGCGCCAAATAGGCCCAGTTCAGCAAAATGCCGGACAACTAGTGCCCGACGCTGGTTTTCAACTGGTCCTAATGGTAAGTGTACGGATGTCAATCATTTCTATGATATATAATATAATAATGATAATCATAAAAAGAATAGAAATAATAATAAAGTATTTAATAATCTAATAGATAAATATATATACAATACATATATGTGTATTCCCTGTAGTTGCACGCGCACTGCCCGTACACCACAAACCCACCACATTCCACTCAAATTGGCACAGCATCATATCAAAGAAACATTTAAATGTACCATGTCCAGTCCATAAACAACAAATACCCAGTTCGTACTTACCCTCTCCTCATAACATAGCCGTAGAACGAGTTAAGGATGCACTTGTGTGCGAGCTGTAGTGAGTCGTAAAGCACTTCGCGACTCTTGGCCGACTTGATCTCGGCCGCGTCGCCGCTCGCCACTGCTTCGGCTACTTTTGCTTTGGCTTGCTTATTCAGAGCTTTGTATTCGTAGCGACGGTCCCTGGAAACAGTCAAAATGTTAATCATGTCAGCCTGTATGTGACACTTTAACGTCGAAACGACTTAATGGATTTGATGAAATTTGTTACAGAGATAGATTATTAGCCCTTGGACGAGGACAAGGGCTGCATTTTTTTCGCTAAAAAAGAAACACATTTCAAACAGTGAAGCAGCGAAAGCTAGTTTTTCATAAATCTTAGTCGACCATCCTAAATACTAAGCAATAAGTCAGTAGTTTTACCGTGAAGTTCTTCTTGAAAAGTGACTTGTGGGACATTTTTGTGAGTTCCAGTTTTGGAATCGTCTTCTAGTGTTCACATACAACCGTTATTTCAACGGTATGTTACGATAAAAATACGATTTCCCTAGTAATTTTTTGGCGGTTGTTTACGACGAAGTTCCTTAGTTAAAATCTACACAGCCGTTACATAGACTTTTCCATTTTTTTATCTATTTAGTCTCACCGCTAAAAAGGGGCCTCTTCTATTATCTTCCGCTCTTCCCATTTTGTTACAATTTCCGACCACTCCGTAATTAATGTCTCTAAACTGTTACGCCAGCAGTTCTTACATACGGTACATACTATCGAAAAATATTAACCACCATCCGCGAGTAAATACAGTTTATTTTAGAACACTGAAATGTATAAACAGATATTTAATGGCTCGACACATTCTTATAAGCTCCTGACATAGCTTAGATGTGCCAGGCCCGACTTTTACTTGAAATTAAACAAAAACAAAACGAAAGTTGAAAGTTCTGTCCGTCATTAAAAATTAAAATCTATACTAATAAAGCGGAAAAGTTTGTTTGTTTGTTTGTTTGCTTGAACGCGCTAATCTTCGAAAGTACTGGGTGGATTTGGATGCAATTTGGTATGGAAGTAGATTGAAGCTTGAGGAAGGTTATAGGCTACTTTTTACGCGACTGCAAAAAAGGAGAGTTATGTTTTTACCGTGATAGAATCCACGGGAGCGAAGCCCCGCGTGAGTACTAGTATACAATATAAATAATAAAAGTAAGAAAAAAAACAACACATATTACATAATTCTAATACACAAGTACTACTGTTCCATATCAATACGCCATGATTATACACAACTACGATGAGATTGAATGTCTGGGGAAGAGGTATACTATGCGCCCGTGAGACAGTTTTTAACTAGTACGGGGGTATAGGCAGGGCTCCGTCACTACATGTACTTGCGTGCTATAATTACCTACCGCCCGGCCGAGCGGTCTGGGGCCGTTTGCGGACCAAATTCAGTACGGTTTTCGCATGCGAAGCGCAAGCACGTTGTTCAATTTTAATCATTACCTACATTCGTTTGTACACGTACCTACGATGCCGTCTGGTGCCTTATGTGCTGTAGATGGGTGCAAATCAAGTAAAAGAAGGGATAAACACCTAACATTTTTCCATTTACCTGTCAATGAAGAAAGGTAAGTGATAAATAAATAAAATAAATGTAGCAAGAAGCATACCTGTCCTGGCTTTGTTGCTGAATTACAGAACATTCCTGATTTAAATGAATCTACGAATAGATTGTTTATCCATTTTAAAGCATTCAACAAAACATCGTCTTTTACGGAAAGTTAAAAGTGCCAACAGATGCGTTTCATAATTATGTAAGAGAAGTTAAGACTATGTTTATTAATTATTTTGAAAAAAATATGAAATCTAATAAAACTTTTTATTAGATTCAGGATATTTTCTACACTAAAATTTAATAACCGAGAATTTAGAAAGGGTAAGAAATTTATAAAAAATTATATAAAAATAAAACACATGTTTAAAGATTTTTTATTTTTATTTTATCCGCACACTGACCTCTATAATTATGTTTTATCTAGATGTATTGCACAGTCAGCACCAATTTATAAAAAAATATATTTTATAAACGATACAATTTTAAACTACCGCCTATAGATACAAAAAGTTTGTTAATTTAATTTTATCGAAGAGGCAGCCCTGCGATTGCTGTCGGATCGAGCGGTGCGAAAGCAATCACAACTGTACGCTTGAACATTTAGGCACATTTTAGCATGCAGCGGTTGCTGACGCGACGGAGTAGGCTATTATAGCAGTAGGTATTGGAAATTTTGTACTGAGTGAAGTATCTGTTACGTAGTAACTATTAAGTAATCTGTGGTATAGGGTGCATCGTTCTAAAGACAACAAACTTATAAAAGCACTCAATATATTACTAAACAAATAATGATGTATAGTGTTATTACATGCAATGGATTATTGTTAATGTCATTACCTGAATGCTCTGACCGTGTCGACGTAGAAAGAGTTCTCCTTTTGACAAATGGTAGTAGTTCTCACTTCTGTTCGAGTCACCTTCGTCTTCTTGTACGCCACTCTGCAGTAGTCTGCCAAACGCTTCTTTTCGTAAGCCGCCTAAAACGAACACTCCATCTCATTAATTAATATCTAACTGTATAATATATAGTCGTACACTTCAAACAATTACAAAAAAATCAAGCATAACAAACTGGTATTGTAAAAATTTGGTTAGGCAAATTGAAAAAAAAATCATAAATATATCCCTTAATTACAGTTTCTTTATTTATTTTATATCTTTGTGAAGGAAATCGTTCAAATTAAATGTAGGTATACATTATTAAATATTTTTTTCTTATTTTATTCGTAAGTAAAACAAAATGAGTCACTCAAATTTAGATTTTTTGAAGTGAAAACTTTAGCGGCGTTGTGCACTTTTTTGTAATGGGTAAAAAAATTTAAAACTTGCGTCAGGACACGTGACCTGATCGAAAATTCGTAAGACGGACGGAGAGTAGACAGCCGGCGCGGCGTAGGAGAGGAAGTATCCCCCTTTCTTTCTACGGCGCGGCGAAAATGTATGCCTGCGCAAACTTTTTAATGTAATATAAATTGTCATGTTTGTGTACGATAGCGCAATAAATAAATATTGTATTCTATCACATAAATTATAGTACTTTTATATTGATAATTAAAGCAATTCGTGCAAAATTATTCCCTAACCATTCCAAAATATCAAAAATGCACAACGTTAATATTCAAGTTTTCACTTCTGCCGGCACTCCCGGAGTGCAACCCGCATTTTTTATTAAGTTAAGCCGTTTCAATCATTTTTTTTTAAATATTGCATGTTGTGTTTACCTGTAATTGAGTGTTACACCGTTATGTATACAGCCTATACTAAGTGCCATTTTTAAGCTTTGTACTAATAAAATCAATCAATTGTGTAAATAGCAGTAGTTTAATCGCAAATGTTTTTTAAAGTTTTTGCCCCGTTTGAACACGATGTATCTTTCCTAACAGCTGATTATGTACATACGCGTAGCTCATGCACCTTAAAACGATAAATCTGAGTATTTTCTACGATACGTTGCTCTGAAACTACCTAATATAAAAGCCAACGGAGCGGAGGCCCAGCGCGCCTCCCGCGCCCTCCTCGATACAATACAGACACTTTGTTAGCTAGGTATCTAAGGTCAGTCACATTTATTTACAAAGGATGGTTGCGTTTTACTCTGATTTGTAAACTATTTAGTGCGTTTGAAAAAATATATCTCATTTTAGGCTTTTTATTTTTATACCGTATCAAATTAATACTAAACACGTAACTCTGTATACATATTTTAGAATGATATCTTAATTTATGATGTTTGTACACTGACAGCCCTAAATCTGTCTCCTTTAGTTTTGTCCATCCAAAGGTTGTCTGTAAGAGATCGCCTTGGAGCGATAAGACCGCCCATTGTATACAAGTTTTAATTTTTTGTATCAAATGAAATAATGTAAGGTACACCTTACACATTTATTATATACTTTATTGTACACAATAAAGTATATAATAAATATATAAATAATAAATGTACCCAATTCTTGGTGAACAATAAAAAATGCTTAGCATAAAACTGCTCGGGCACGCCGCAATTGCAGCGGTATGACCCCTCTTTGAGGAGTGGCTAGATCGGCGTCACGGCTTCCTGACCTACCGCATGACGCAGGTCCTCACCGGACACCGAAGTTTCGGGAGGTACCTGTGTCTGATGGGAAAGGAGGAAACGCCTGGGTGTCACCACTGCGAGGGTCGCCCTGAGGACACCGTAGAGCACACGGTGCAAGACTGCCCCGCCTGGGCAGAGCACCGACGTGTCCTCACGGCGGCGATAGGCGGAGACCTCTCGCGCCCGGCATTGGTCGAGGCCATGCTGCGGGGCGAGAGGGAGTGGGAAGCGGTCGCCTCCTTCTGCAAAGCAGTCATGCTATCGAAGGAGGAGGCGGGCCGCGTGAGGGAGAGGATGGCGTCCTCCCTCCAGCCTAGCCGCAGTGGTAGACGCCCACGGCGTCGGACGTCGGCCGACGATCTCAGGCCACCGTAGGCGCGGGCATGCGGACAGCGAGTAAAGGGCAACTCGCTGTCCGACCATGGACCATGCCCGGGTCGACGGCGCGTTGTGTTCCACGCGCGCCTCAAAGAGCGTCAGCAACATGACGAGGCCCCCTCTGCAGAGGGCCGAAGCCTGCCGGGGTCGTGGGACTAATCCCATTACCGTGACCCCGGTACGTAAAGGGTTATTGAAGGAACACCGTGGATTTTAGTCAGTAAAAGTCTGACAGTCCCTCCCACCCTGCCCGGGGTGGGAGGACTTATTTGATAATTTTACCACGTTAAAAAAAAAAACAAAAAAAAAAACATAAAACTGCTAATGAAAAATGCTATGTACGAACCTGATCTTCCTTAGGCAAGGCGTGGAAGGCCCTGGTAGGTCCCCCGGGGTGCAGCGGCGGGAACTTCTCCGTCTCCAGCTGCTGCTGAATGCGCTGATACTCACTGCGGGTCGCCGGCACTGGTGGACGGGCAATACACATTAAAAATATTGCTTATGAAGGCCTAGCTTTTGGTAAGAGAAATTAATACTTTTCAAGTTGCAAGAAAAGTCAGGGATAGTTCCTTGAGTAGGAAATGCTATAATGTTCAACATAAATTGTTACTTCAGCTTTTCCTGCATACGAGTAAACACTATCGAAAATATTAATAAAAAATAAATATTTTAAGTCCACCCCACATAGTTGGGAAAAGGCTAACTAGATGATGATTTTTTTATTCAAGTTTTCAATTTCTATAGGTGCCAAGGTTTTATTGATCAAGACAATTTCACTTATAATACACTAAATATTTGCAATGCTTTCAGAAATTGGCAGCAGTTTAAAAAAAAGCAAAGCAACAAGCAAGCAATCTTTTACTCGACACTTGTTACGCCCCTCCATACAATCAGATTTTAACCCGCCATCCGCTCCGGTGCGAAAACTGCACCGTAAATATTATAGGGTGATCTTGATACTAAACCCGTACGTTTAGTATCAAGATCAGCCTCTAACATTCCCACTGCTGAGACAGGCCTTCTCCCAATGAGAGGGATTGGACCGTAATCTACCACGCGGGCAGTGTAGTTTGGTGGATGTCGCACGCCTTCGGATTTTTGGTACTTGGACCGAACTTGGCTTCGATTTCTTCACGATATTTTCCTTCACCGTATAGAAATTAAAGTATCACTAAATAGGTTTTTGTAGTATTAGCAAATAATGCAAAGGGTCTCACAGTAATCGCCTCGCCACATCCACTCCATGTGCCTCTGACACGTGGCGCCGGGCCGGTTGTAGTCGCACACTGCACACACACTCGTATTCACTATCGCAGATGGTTGTAATCTGGACATACAGTAGGTACAACATAGAAATATAATAAGTTCTTCTATAAGTAATAGTATTTATTTCACAGTGGGATTGCAAAATTATCAATATTTGAATTCTGTAAGTTTAGGTTCTACAATGCAATACACAACAGGTGGGAAACTGTTGTCGTACATTTAAAACGTTCCATGATTTATTAAGTTCGGTAGTTGGAGACAAGATACAGCGAAAGGTTGCAACTTTAAGTATGACTCTATGGCTTCATCACTGCCTTAGCAGCTCCTTCCCAACAGGAAATAAAATACAACCAGTGATTACCAAAGAGCGAAATATATTCCGGATAACTGAAGCGTGTGCTACATGTCGCAGCATATAGAAAATGTAAATAAGTTTTCGTACACGGTCGGATAGGGTGTTAAAGTGTGATTTGAAATTCAAGTGTTGGTCAATGAAAATTCCAAAATATTTTATTTGTACAACTGGAGTAAGTGAGGCACAGACATTAAACAACACAAGTGAGCTTTTAGGGAGGCAGAGAGATTTGATTGGGAATTTCAGTTAATTGAAAAAGTAATAAAGTTAGTTATCAGTCGGAATGAACTGAAAGACAGTGTTTCAAAATACACTGCAATCGAATTTTACACACTCGAAAATCACAACTACAGCAGTAAAAAAAAAAGGATTGGCCAAGTGCGAGTCAGTTTTCATTAAGATAGATCTTAATGAAAACTTCTAACGAAAATTATAAAATATATATATATTAAATTATAAAATATGCTGTAGACAGCAAATTTTTTTTTTAGATTTTTCTCTCCCTTATTATTGAAGTTAGAGGAGGGACACATTTTACCACTTTGGAAGCGTATATCTTTTAAACGATTGACTTTAAGAACACAAGTATAGGCATGGTGAAAAAATATATAAGTATTTTCAGTTCCATGTATAGTGACAGACATAAAAAAATAATATTAAGGGGGGCTCCCCTTAATAAAAATATAATAAAAATAAATATTTTTTTATTTTTGTCTAAGAATCGGAAAGCGGCTCATCTACCTACCAAGTTTCACATGTGTAGTCCACATAGTTCTTGAAATAAAATGGCTGTGACATACGGACGGACAAACAGACATACAGACACAGACAGACAGACTGACTGACTGACAGACAGACATAACGAAACTATAAGGGTTCCGTTTTTTGCCATTCGGCTACGGAACCCTAAAAAGAAGTGCTACAGTACCTGTTAGTTAAAATAATATTGGGATACATAGCGCCGACGTCCAAGTGATATATGAGGGGATTCTCGTCTCTCCTCGGGTGATCCTTCATGTGCTGTAGCTTTGCCTTGATCTCGGCGCACACGTCATCGAAATTCGTCACCATGTCCAGTGGGATGCCTTCCTCTACTTCTAAGGCGTGCTTCATTGTCTTCTCTGTGGTGTCCATCAGCTCCTGTACTGCCGATGGCACGATCTTGAATTTGCATTTGATGTCGGCCCTGAATACTCCTGCAAGTAAAAAATATTTAGTAAACATTTTCTTTCTTTCTTTGAAGTATATAAAACCTATAGCTTACTATTTGTTACCCGCGACTTTGTTCGCTTGGGACAAATGTGACAAATTCCCAAGCGAACAAATGCAAATGCCCCAGATAAAAAGTAGCCCATGTTTGTGGCCAAGTCTTCTCTATCGCAAATTGATTCAGCGGTTTAGCCGTAAAATCGTAACAGACAGACCTTCGCCTTTATAATCTATACATTATATGTTACATAGCATAAAAAAGACGCTTCTCGCCTCTGCATGCTTACAAGCATGTACAGCTACGGTGTGGAATTCCCTGCCGGAGTCTGTGTTTCCTGATAGTTATAACCTGGGGGTGAATAGTGAACCTTCTAGGTAGCGTGCTTCATCTTCAACCACAATTTCGCTTACCATCCTTAGTAGTCCAAAGTTGAGCTTACAACTGACAAAGGCTTGCACTGGCAGGGCGGGTCTACTCAAATCTGTGTGGTTCTTTCCTTAAAAGGCCATTTCAGACTAATCTACATAATCCTCATAAAGTATTGTGAATATACATTTATGAACTACTAGCTTTTGCCCGCGACTTCGTCCGCGTGGAATAGTTACTTTGGGCTAACGTTAAATTTAACCCCGATTTTGAAGCATTCTTCATTGGCGCTCCGCTCCTATTGGCCTTAGCGTAATGATACAATATAGCTGTGCTCGCGACTCCGTCAGCGTAAGTTAATGTATTGGTAATATTGTTTAGATCACGTTCACATGAGGCTTAAGTACCTAGAGAACGCTTCGACCGCGAGACGCGTCGAGCGCGGCGACCGATTCTCAAAAATAATCCTTATAGCATGATTCAGTATTCACGCGTGATGGCTTATTATTATAAGCGTATTTCATGTATAACTTTGGTGTTTCTATACCGATTTATATGATTCTTTTTACGGTTTCGTAGCCGAATGGCAAAAAACGGAATCTTTATAGTTTCGACATGTCTGTCCGTCTGTCTGTCTGTCTGTCTGTCCGTCCGTCCGTCTGTCACAGCAATTTTATTCCGAAACTATTAGGACTATACATGTGAAACTTCATAGGTAGATGTATTCTGTGAACCGCTTTCCGATTTTGAGAAAAAAATTAAAAAATATTTAAAATAAAGGGGGGCTCCCCATACATGGAACTAAACCTGAAAATATTTTTTTCATGAAATCGATGCATGTGTGGTATTTATAGACAGTTCTTTAAAAACGACATCGGGGTTTCTAAAACCACTTTTCCATAAAGTCAATCGTTTAAAAGATATAAGCTTCCAAAGTGGTAAAATGTGTGTGTGGCGGACACAACCTCTAACTTCTATAATAATGGAGTGAAAAATCTAAAAAAAATATATGTCTGTAGATCTTAATATAAACTTTCAACCAAAATTAGTTTGAACGAAATCAGTTCAGCAGTTTTTGAGATACAGCATATTTTCTAAAACCGCAAATATAACTTTGTAATTCATACAAACACTATGAAAAACAAATTTATTCGGCGCAGTTGTAAAAAATGTAAAAAAGCCAGTTTTAAGAAATTTGTAAGGTTTTTTTTTCAAAACAAATTTATTTGGCGCAGTTGTAAAAAATGTAAATAAGCTAGTTTTAAGAAATTTGTAAGGTTTTTTTTTCGTCAAATAAATTTGCATATTATATTATAGTTACTACGGAACCCTTCATGGGCGAGTCTGACTCGCACTTGGCCAATTTTTTTATGAAATAGTTAATAATGTTAACTTTTTCAATTAGGGGTGACTGAGAGTGTTATAAACGTAAGAGTAGACAAATATTATAATCAGAAAGCTTCGAACTGCTAAGCTATCGGGAGTTACACGTGTTATTGTGAGTCAACCATAAAAGTTAGACATATGCTGTCGTGGGATATTTTTTATATAATTTTAAGGAGAACATTTCCGTCATGAAATGATTTGTGTAGCTTTAACCATTAAGGTTGCACACGCGACGGAAGCTTAAAAAATGGAGTAACTTCTCCCGTTTTCCCAACATTTCCCTTCACTGCTCTGCTCCTATTGATTGTAGCGTGATGAAAAGTATACTATAACCCGCTCAGGAGTATGAAAAATAATTGTACCAAGTTTCGTTAAAATCCGTCGAGTAGTTTTTGTTTCTATAACGGTTATACAGACAGACAGACAGACAGACAGACAGACAAAAATTTAACTGATTGCATTTTTGGCATGAGTATCGATCCTTAATCACCCCCTGATAGTTATTTTGGAAATATATTTCATGTACAGAATTGACCTCTCTACAGATTTATTATAAGTATAGATGTAGGTTCCCAACAAACATTATAAAGGTCGCCACAACGTGCCGATTTTAACTTTATGTTCCATAAGCTGGTCGTCGTAACGTCGCTATCACGTTGACACGACCGAAAAAAGGCCCATTTTATACGAATCAGTGTCGTAATAGAGTCATGAAGCAGTCGTTTAAATCACTTCATGGTCGTGTAGTGGTCGTATAGACGTCGTGAGATCCACCATTGGTCGAGTTATGATTACATACTGATGTTATTACCGCTGCTTTACGGCATTTTATCGAATAACCAGTGTTCATCACGACTTTTATGTGCGATTTTGATGTAAAGTGATGATATTAATGTGTAGTGAACTTCAAACTTTAAAATCGGACAATTTGTACTTTGTTAGAATTTTTATCATTGACAGGCAAGAACAGCCATTTTATACATTCACTAGCTTCCGCCCACGACTTCGTCCGCGTGGAAAAAAAAATCCCCCGATTTTGAAACATTCTTCATTAGTGCTCCGCTCCTATTGGTCATAGCGTGATGATATATAGCCTATAGCCTTCCTCGATAAATGGGCTATCTAACATTGAAAGAATTTTTCAAATCAGAACCGTAGTTCCTGAGATTAGCGCGTTCAAGCAAACAAACAAACAAACAAACAAACAAACTCTTCAGCTTTATAATATTAGTATAGATTATTACATCCTAGAAACTCATGTTCAAGTACATTAATCTGTTGGGAAATTAATGTTATCGAGTAATATGCGCTAGTTTTTTCAATATAATGAACGCGCCTTACAAATTCTTTAAATTGAGCAATATTTTGCACCTATATTTTAACGAACGTATCAACAGTTACCTTTATACGACTTAGTGTTATATAATATTTAAGACACGACCGTAATACAACACCTAAAGGACTTGTCATTCCGTGCACGTATTTTTGATCTGTGATGATCAGCCATATTAACGAAATTAGGGTTCATTTAAAGTGAATCTCATGTGTCTAAATCTCACCATTTTAAAAACATAACTAAAATAGTTATGTATTTAAAATGGTATAATGGACAGTAATACGTTTTTAACTAAATCAGATTTTATCATATTTATACGTATGCGTTTGAGATGGCCATGGATGGACACACATTATACGCGCAGATCGTTGTTTCGGTCTATCAAGCGACGAAACCAAACCTACACATTTTATAGTGACTGAGGAATTATATTTAAAATTATGAATGTTACACTTATGATTTTATTTATTTTTTTATAAATAAAACCAACTATTCTATTTTTTTATTTATTTACACCTTTTACTGCTCTTTGAGCAATATCATGTTGTTTAGACCCATTCTGCACCGAACTCAATTCTTTGGAGTCCAAAATTATTTTTTGTGCGGAACCAACTCCAGTTTGATTACAGTTGATTTGTCATGTAGAAATATTGTTTTTTTATTATTCCAGTCATTTAATAGTAGCATAAAAGTGTTCAAAGTGATTTAAAATCATATAATAGTGCAGCTTGTGACCCTTATACGATCGTGAAGTAGAAGAAGTTCTTGCGACTCAAATACCTACTCTAATGCCTGTTGGTCTAGTGGTCAGTGGCCCTGACTGCTATGCTCAAGGTCGTGGGTTCGATTCCCACCCAGGACAAATGTTTGTGTGATGAGCACGATCATTTGTTCTTTGTCTGGGTGTAATTTATCTATAATATGTATGTATTTATAAATATATATGTATGTTTATCAGTTGTCTAGTTCTCATAGCACAAGCTCTGCTTAGTTTGGGACTAGATGGCGTTGTGTGAAAATTGTAAAAAAAAATCGTATAAGAGTGCAATTTACGCGATCGTCATGTAAAAGTAGTTCTCGCGACTCTTATATGTTTAATGTTGGTGTTAAAGTCGTATAGACGTTACTAACAGCACTGGTTACACTACACTAAAAGTTGTGTAATGGTCATATAATACAGTTGTATAGAAGTTTATACTATGTCTGTATACGACTACAAGTTGTATAATAATTAGAGGCACTAAGTCGTATTACACGCTAAAATTACTTCAATACAACGTTTATAGCATTTTGTGTCGCGTAACTTTTACTTATACGACTGAAATGTTTGTTGGGTTGTTTTATTCGAGTTAAACATAATTTTCTGGCAGTTTAAGTGCTTTTTGTGGCCTACCCCCAAATATCCTTACCTTGGTGTTGTTCTTTAAATCGTTAAGCTCCTTGTTCTTTGTTGAGTTATACATCATCTGACAAATCGCAAAAGATCGCCTCATACTGAAACCTACAAGGTTCCCATATAATTTAACCAGTATGATGAGTTTGTTTCGGTGTTTCTTTTCAGGGTAGTCAGTTAGGAAACACCGACCTCGTTTAGTTAACATTTACGAAAACAATGACGTGTAAAAGTGTTAGTTCATAACCAATGTGCCAAATAAAGATCATTTATCAATATCTTATTGAAATTGTGGTCAAATACGAGCCTAACACCAATAAAAAAAAGTTTCATTTAATAACACGGATTTTAATGCAATTTTCATAAACAGACAGAATTAACAAGGTTGGTTAGGCAGAAAACCAGCTCACTTCAAATATAAGACGACCACACTTCATACTTATCTTATCTTACTTCATACTAGTATTATAAATGCGAAAGTTTGTGAGAATGGGTGTTTAGATGTATGGATGTTTGTTACTCTTTCACGCAAAAACTACTGAACGGCTCTGAATGAAATTTAATAAGTTGTTGATGTAGTATATTTGACATCCTGGAATAACACATAGGCTACTTTTATCCTGGAATTCCCACGGGATCGGTATTTACATGAGAAAACACTTCCATGCGAACGATAGCGCGAGCAGAAGTTAGTAATAAATAAACTATGTACTGACCAGACTCCAGAGCCTCCACGTGACCTCCGACATAGGTCTCTGTTTCTAACACGTGTCCGTCAGCAGTCAGCTTGTTCAATTCTTCCACCTGCTTGTTAGGGAACACGATGTTGGCGTGGAAGGCCTGCACCATCAGTAGTGACTCGCAGAGTGTGCCTGAACCTTTGCGGAGTACCTGAAAATGTAGGCGAATTTCATCAGCAGGCAGAGTAGGACAATTTGAATTCTAATAAGTTAAGATAAGGTTCATTTTCATGTGAGTAGCTCGTGAATAAATAATTACAGCTCCAAGGGTCGATCTACAAGTTTAAGCAACGCTTGCCGAGGTCCATCCTATAAATCACGGTCATTACAGTTGCATTGGAATTTATTTATTTTTTTACTTTACCTCACATACAGTTTTTGTTCAATTAAATAAACTAGGGAACGCTGAGTGTTCGAAATTCAGCTATTATTTAAAAAAAATCTAATGCATTAAAAAATATAGCTTTCTGTACTCCTTTTCCATATTATAAACTGTACCAAATTTCGTGCTCTTGCATCTGCATAATTTACTTTAAATAAAAGTTATTTAATTAATCTAAAAACCTAACTACTCAACTAAAATGTTTTTTTAAATAACTTTTTTTACAACATTTCAGTAAAAATATTAATTAACATATTTTTAATATACCCGGTCTTGTCACATTGGCACCCCACCGGATTCAGAAAGTGAAAGAGCTAAGTCCAAACTTTCTCTTTGTGTTACTTTTGCTAGTATTACATTAATGATAAACATGATATACCTTTTTGAAATCCTTGTGATAAGACCTTTAATTTGATACCCATATTGTGGTATTCGAAAAAAAATTTTTTTCACTATGTATAATGGCTTCGCACAGCCGCCATGTTGGCTTTTTTCAAATGTCACCTACCTAAGAACACTTGGGCTGCTAAGGCGAATCTAACGACACCTCAATTATGTGATTCCGTTCAGCGGTTCTGGAGATATGAGGTAATAAAGAATATTACAAACATACATACAAGATACTCGCGAAAAACATAACCCTTCCTTTGCAGTCGGGTAAAAAGGGGTAGATACAAAGTTTTTGCCTCACATTTATACTAATACTAGCTTTTGCCCGCGGCTTCGCCTGCGTTAATTTACACTTTGTCAATAATTCTTGTTGCCAAAAAGGTGTACCGTATCTTTTTGGGTGGTTAAAAAACGCATATAATATTTAAAAAACCATCACCAGGGTCCATCCATCCCCAAAAAGAGACAGACAGTTAGTATTTAAAATTTATCTTTTTAAAACCAAAAACGTAGTTTACAATACATTTTTGTAAACTACGTTTCTGGTTTTCTCGTCCTTAGAGTGTTGATTTTGTGCGCTTGATACTCGTGAGCACGCCACATATAGTTTCCCATGGGAAAAGCAGTCTTTTTCTAAATGTACACCTACGACTTTCAGTGTCTGTCCTTGAGCTTTGTTTATGGTCATTGCGAATGCCGCTTTTAGGAGAAATTTTAGTTTTTCGAACTGAATGTGAGGAATAAATACGTTTTCACCGCTTGCTGTTCCTGTCATAATTATTGCTTGAAAACATCGCATCCAAGGTGTGTAATTTGTAGTCGCATGCCATTACAGAGCCTTGGTGCGCCCTGATTACGCATCAACAGGACTGGGACACCAAGTTTAAGCCTCAAATAATGTGGCAATCCTTAAATAATCTGTATCTTGGACTATGTTACAGAATTCAGAGCTCAAATAAATCATCCCGTTGATGTCTGTTGCCACACCTCCTATTCTATTATATATATCTTCTCCTATTTTCAAAAGGGCAAACGTAACGGGTCTTCCAATAGGCACGTCCGAACTTTGACAGTTACTAGCGGCCATCTTGTTGAAGCTACATCTGTCAAATTGGTTGTCATTTATTCATTCTGTTTTGCCAAATCATCATGGATAGCTATAGCATTCAACAACACGTGCAAATGATAAAATTGTTTTGTCAAAATGAGTGCAACGCACCGCGCGCTTCGCCCATTTTACGGTCGCCATAATCGTCCTACCGAGAGGACTATTCGTCGTGTGGTGGATAAATTTGAGTCCACTGGTTCGGTAAATGATCGACCAACACCCGTACGTCAACGAAACGCAAGGTCTGCCGAAAACATCGCCGCTGTCCGTGAGAGTGTGCAGGAGAATCCGAGGCAGTCGATTTCGCGTCGCTCACAAGAACTCGGCCTTTCACAGACCACAACTTGGCGAATTTTGCGTCGTGACTTGAGCCTGCACCCGTATAAAATTCAACTCACCCAGGAATTGAAGGTAAACGACCATAGACAACGACGTGTATTCGCTGAATGGGTACTGGATCAGTTAGCAACTGACCGTAATTTTCACAGAAAAATTATCTTCAGCGATGAGGCCCATTTCTGGATGAATGGATGTAAACAAACAAAATTGTCGAATTTGGGACGATACCAATCCACATGAGATCCAAGAGCGTCCAATGCATCCCGAAAAAGTTACAGTTTGGTGTGGGTTTTGGGCTGGCAGCGTCATCGGGCCATATTTCTTTGAGAACAACGTTGGCCAGGCCATCAATGGCGAGGTGTCAACGGCGAGCGCTATAGGTCGATGATTACGAACTTTTTTTGGCATGTACTAGATCATCTGAACACCAACGACTTGTGGTTTCAACAAGACGGCGCTACGTGCCACACAGCTCATGCCACATTGAATATTCTGCATGAGAGATTTGAGGGCATGGTCATCTTACGTGGAGGTGATGTGAACTGGCCACCGACATTTTGTGACTTAACCCCGCTGTTGAGATTTCAGCTCTGCTGCGTGTGTGGAGACTGAAGGTTCTTTAAATAACGTAGTCGACACCAGGAATTACTTTAAAACAGTGTATTGCGAAGATTACAATTAGGTATAGATTAGAATAAAGATGCGTGCGATGTGGTGATGTGATCGGAATCAACAAGAAAAAACAGAAAAGATTTTGAAAATAGTAGTTGATGCGTAGCTCGGCGGTGATTGGTCGGCGGCATCCGTGGACAACCAATCGCTGTGTCGTAGGTGGTAGAACAGTCCTTAAGGCGATGACTATTTGTTAAGGCGATGTCTGAACATGCCCCCGGCCTTGGAAGTAGGTACCGACGTCCAACACCTTGTCTTCATCTCCATCATCGAGCAGGGGCAGATTCGAGTAAATTTGCGTCTGATGACTCCTGACTTGGTCTGGATGTCAGCCACTCGAGAAATCCCATCCTTTCCTGGCTTTGTAAAGATGTAAAAGAAGATCCGCCCAAGCTCCATTTCAGTGGCGGTGTGTGGTCCACTTTGATGACGACCAGAGTGTTTGGCTGCAGATCTCGCCCAGATTATCTCCAGTTGTCCTAGTTTGTATTGCTAACATGTGTTCCTTGGACCCTCGAATCCAGAAATGTTGTGTGCGCTGTTCGGCTCGAACTGGTAGCGTGTCAACCGATGAGCATGAACATCAGTCAG
The DNA here is from genome assembly GCA_943138885.2 of Tholera decimalis. NCBI lineage: Eukaryota > Metazoa > Arthropoda > Insecta > Lepidoptera > Noctuidae > Tholera > Tholera decimalis. The sequence continues at coordinate 10,901,187 of OW964565.2, read as the reverse complement.
CTGTGGCATCGCAGGCGCTGTCAGGAGACGACCAACCAGGAAGTGAGAGGGACACAAAGGAAGGCAGTCGTTAGGATCTACGGATACGGCGGTTAGGATACGGCGGGAGTTGAGGATAGCTTCAATGTGTGATAATACAGTACTATATTCTTCGTACGTTAGATATGCGTTACCAACGATTCGTAACAAGTGGTGCTACTCCAGCCTCCCACAATTCACCAAAATGAGGCGCATAAGGCGGGAGAAAAGTAAACTTAATGTCCTGGCTAGTCGCATATTCAATTAAATTGCCAGAACATGGTTATATAAATTTATAAAATTCGTTTGCTAGACCTATTCGTTTGTTATCTGAAACGGTTTATTTCATCAGGTTTGCCACGCCGAGAAATAAATCTATTTAACGCAAGCAGATAAACAATAGAAGAAAGGTCACTGACAAGCTCTAAATGTATTGTGCGTGTAACTAAACAAATAAATAGGAAATATAAACCTTAATTAATTTAGAGCCCCTACCTTTCCGATTCAGTACGAGCACTAGTTCGACGTGGTCTACACCAGTACGTAAAACGGAAAGCTTGGAGTAATTCTCTCTTCCGGTAAGTTGCCCATAATAGGAGATAGATTTACCTCTCAACCGTGTACACATAACGCACTCATGGACAGTGCGCTCGGCCAAGTTCCTACCCTCCACCGGCCAGTGGGACTCGCGTAAGTTGTACAGCAACACCTGCGGCGCAGTGTGCTGCCGCTTGTGCTCGTGCCGAAACAATAGCACTGAGAACCAGTAGTAGGAAGTATGTAAGAAGTAAGTAAGTTTATCAAACTTAAAATTTGATGACAGTTTTATTCGTCCACGGACTCGTAAAAGGTCATCACTATATGCGAAAATATTTAATTTACTTATTTTGAATAAATTGATTACTAGATAATAATTTGCATTCATTAGGAACAGATTAGCGTTGTGACAACTTTACTAAAGTTATGCGTGCATTCCTCAACTCATTAACAGTGAGTGGACCACGGCTAATGTTATTCCTATTGAGAGTATTAAAATAAAACGTATCATGTACGCACATGCGCGTTGCATATATTTAAATTGAAATAAACCTCTTAAATGAAAACAGTGAAGTATCTGTAATCAGACATTGCCTATACATTTTCTCAATATCTACACAAACCGTATATTTATGTATCCTAAATCGTAGCAAAATAGACAACAGGTCGCTTTGTATCGGTGGGCCTACCATTAGCACTTCGTTGAGCGAGATGTCATTGCTAGCTGCGGCACTGACATCAAACACCACACGTAGCTTGGTGGTGCTGTGCTCACGAAATACTCCATTATGCGATGGGAAATAGTTAGGCGTTCCGATGATTGATGCGATCAACACGATTCATGTGACACAAGTGAATGTACCCGTGAATGAAATCGGCATAAAGTTTTCTTTGGTCAGGTTCACGTAATAATTGTTTTTCGAGGGTAAGAAACCTTCGTTGTGCCTGTAAGTAAGTTTCGTCTAAAGTATCGGGTGATTTTTTAAAAGGAATGCGAACTTTGAACCTTTCGTCACTATTGCGCGTTTTAGTATTAACGAAATGTTGTTCACAAGAACGCCCCTCATCTGTGCGCGTATCCCGATACGCAGACATGTCTTCCAAATCCCAGCATTTGCGTAACTGGGATTCGATGGACTGAGAAAAGTTACACTGAATGTAGGTACCTATCATGACGCGTAAGAGAACAAATTGGGCCGGAAATAACCCATCCCAATTTTGTGTCTAATAAGAAAGGCCCACTAGGTAATCTTATTTTATTAGAATTAATTAAGTCCCAAAATTTATCTGCACCGATTAGGATATCTATATTTTGAGATTCATTAAAATGTGGGTCTGCCAAAACAATATGTTCGGGTATTTTAAGCTGTCCGTTTTGTTGTGATAAAGCAGGCAACGCCGACGTAATGTTAGGCAAGACAAAACATTGTAAATGCGTGGTGTACGGGTGAAAGCGCGATTTTATCTCGATGTCACATATTTGCGTAGATTTTGTGACAGAGTTACCTACACCTCGTATTTCTTGAGTGGACTGTATTACTGGCGCTTGAATTAAATCACATAAGCGTTGTGTAATGAAACAGCGTTCACTACCGCTGTCAAGGAGTGCGCGTGCTAGGTGATAATTCTTACGTTCGTCAACTATCTCAACTAATGCAGTCGATAGTAGAACCGGTTTCATTACAGCTGATTGAGTCGTCGTGTTTATGTGCGCTTTGTTTGCATGGATTGCGGTAAATTCGACTGCCGAGGACGATCCCGGTGCGGTGTGTGCGGCAGGGGGCGGAGTAATCGCTCCTGCGCCGGCGCTCACGGTCACGCTAGCCGGTGTCTCATTAGCGCGCGACACATGAAGTGCTATAGATTGATTCGTATGATTATCGGAATGCAATAGCGAGTTGTGTTTTTTGTTGCAGAATCTACACGGTCCAAACTTACAATTGTCTAAAGTGTGATCCGAACGTAAACAATTAATACAAAGTTTCTTTTCGTGAACGAATTTGTGTTTAGAATCTAAATCAAAATCAAGAAATCTTTGACAAGCATAAAGTGGGTGATTTGAATTGCACAGTAGACAAAGCTTCTTTCTTTTTGTGGATATTTGTGACTGTTGACGCTCTGACTCATTGGTGGAAACATTGCAGTGAGTTTTAGAGTGATTAGTCTGAGTGTTTTGTTTTTTATTATCAGAATTGCGTTTCCTATGTGACACCTGCAATGTTTCCAGCACGTCAGCTCGATCTTTAAGAAAGTTTATCAAATCTTCCAGCTTGAGCTTTCGCTTAGACTGAGAATCGCCATTCCTAGATAATCCCTGTGCGCGTTTATATTGTTCCCACTCTTGCTCGGTAGCTGGATTCAATCTAAATAAAACTAAATAGATAACCAGTGTATCCCAAGTGTCAGTTGGCTCGCCGAGGATTTTCAATGCGCGTAAATTCTTTAACACGGTATCTATTAGCTGTCGAATTAGAACTGGCGATTCCTTGCTTACGTTCTGCATAGTGAACAACGACATGACGTGATTATGCACTAATAGTTCGCTATTATTGTACCGATTGAGAAGTAAATCCCATGCGACCGGGTAGTAGGCACTAGAAAATTCTACAGCATTGATAACTAGCTCCGCACTTCCCTTCAATGATGATTTTAGGTAGTGAAACTTTTCTATATTACTAATATCATTAGAATTGTGCACTAAAGATAGAAAAGTGTCCCTAAACTCCAACCAGTGCTCGTATGAACCGTCAAACGTAGGCATAGAAATTGTGGGTAATTTAACGGTCGGTTTGTGGTGACTACTACATTTGCTAGAACTGTCAGTGACCTCACTTGGATTTAAAACACATTCAGCTTGAGATAATAAGGTGTAGTAGATATTTTCAAACAATTCCCTTTGCGTTAATTGCTCATCTACATCGGAGACTGATTCCTCGAGTTTACTTTGAATGTCATTGAACTCATCGAACAATCTAGTGGCTCCCTGAATCCGTAATTTAAGATCTACGCGTGTTTGACTAGACAAAGTTTCATCAACAATATTAGATAAGTAATTTGAGAATTTGGTTAATCTATCTTTTACTATCCCTCGTCTTTTAACCAGATCCCTTACTAGTGTGCAGTCGTCACTTGGATTGAGCCTATAGGGGGATTTCTCACGTGACTTCTGACCTGCCGAGACCTCTGACTGACTCATTTTGGTGGAAAGTGGAAAGAAAGGAGTACTCACGTTTGAATATGACGGTTGAGACGAGATTTTTTGTTGGCAACGCACAATTTAACGACTAGAATTACACTGAAATTAAGCAATATCACGGTATTACACAATTGAAATGGATATGAATAGGGCTGGACAGGATGTTTGGCCGTACCTGTTATGCGCGTTTTCAGGTCATCCAGCAAATCCAGAATTCGGCTCAAAGGTCCAATGTTGAGATTTCAGCTCTGCTGCGTGTGTGGAGACTGAAGGTTCTTTAAATAACGTAGTCGACACCAGGAATTACTTTAAAACAGTGTATTGCGAAGATTACAATTAGGTATAGATTAGAATAAAGATGCGTGCGATGTGGTGATGTGATCGGAATCAACAAGAAAAAACAGAAAAGATTTTGAAAATAGTAGTTGATGCGTAGCTCGGCGGTGATTGGTCGGCGGCATCCGTGGACAACCAATCGCTGTGTCGTAGGTGGTAGAACAGTCCTTAAGGCGATGACTATTTGTTAAGGCGATGTCTGAACACCCGCTAGACTTTTACTTGTGGGGTTTTCTTAAGTCGCAGGTCTATGCGAATAAACCACAAACCACAGCGGCCCTCAAAGCCAACATAACCTATGCCATAGGTCGAATTCAGCCTGATTTATGCGCAAAAGTCATGGAAAATTGGATATCTCGCATGCGCTCCACCCAGAGAAGCCGTGGCGGACACTTGAATGATGTCATATTCCACACATAATGGCATCACTACATCTTTCAAATAATTTCGATAATATCTCACACACACTTTGTTTTATTTAAATTTAAAGATAGGACACGCTTAATGAAAGACCCTGTAAATTGCCCCGATTTTGAAATAGCAATGATTCGTATATTAACTTGATTGTTTAAAATTTAAGCGACACAGTTGGCGTAACTGTTGACTGGTGCATGACGTGGGTTCGACCCCAGCCCTAAACAAAGATTTGTATAGCCTACATACAGTTATGTAGTTTAAAAAAAATGTTATGAGCGGTTCTTGAACACGCGATTTGAATGAATTGGGAGGGGGGAATACAAAGTTCCAACACCCCTTTACATTCTTAAGGGATGATTTCCAAGATAAAAACTATCTGATGTCTTTTCCAGGGTCTAAAACTATCTCCATACCAAATTTCATCTAAATCGGTTTAGCGGTCTAAGTGTATTATGTGTGTGGGTAGAGCGGGGACATTATTGATTCCCTATACGAAATTCCAACACCCTTTTTACATCCTTTAGGAATGATTTCCGGGACGAAACCTATGCTACGTCTTTCCCAGGGTCCTAAACTATTCCTTTACTAAATTTAAAAATCAAATTTAATTTAGCTTTTGCCAGCGGCTGCGTCCGAGTGCAATACGAAAACTATCCCACGGGAACATTATATCGGGATAAAAACTACCCTATGTCCTTCCGAGGGTCCTAAACTATTCCCATGCTAAATTTCATGTAAATCAGTTCAGCGGTTTTGGCGTGAAAAGGTAACTAACAGACAGACAGACAGAGTTACTTTCGCATTTATAATATTAGTATGGATGGATATGGATTATAAAGCGAAAAATTTTGTTTGTTTGTTTAATCGCGTTAATCTTCGAAAGTACTGGGTTTACATGAAATGTGGTATAGAAGTAGCTTGAGGAAGATTAAAGGCTACTTTTTACTCGACCTACAAAAGAAGGAGGGTTATGTTTTACCGTTATAAAGACCACGGGAGCGAAACCCCACGCGACTGCTAGTATTAATATATAGATCATTCAGCTGCAGTGCACTCACCTCATCGGGCTCCAAAGGGATGATGGTGCAGAGCGCGAATATGAACGGGTGGACATACTTCATGTATAAGTAGTACGTGGCCACCGCGTCCGACACGGAGTAGTTTGATAACACCTGAAAATTTACAGTTCCATTGTACTTGTAATACTTACCTTGCTCAATGAAACCAAAAAAAAAAACGTATGAAAATAATAGGAAGCTTATTGACCGGAGTATAGTACAGAAGGAATTTTTATTACCCGAAGTCAACAAAGCGCAAAGGTTCATTATTTAAACCAGTATATCGAGCGCTAGAAATTTGGAAGCAATCAAATTGGTAAAATAGTTTGTTTGATTACTATATTGATCTTAGATTACTATAATTATTTTGTGGGATACCTGAGGTTGCTCCGCCGCCATTCTGCACATGTCTTCCGGGTCTAACTCCACAGGGTCATACCTCAACTTAGCTTTAGCAACCGCTTTCAACCCTTGTGACCCCACCGGCAAGTACGAATCTCTTTTTACCCAGCTGGAAAAGTAATATGATAACTTCAAAAACTTATTGTATATACATATCGTGATACATATACAGTATGTTAACTAACAGAGGGCGTTCCCGTTAACCCGCAATAGTGTAAGCACATCAATTAGATCGCCGCACACGCGGCCCGTCATTGATAAATAAATTGCGACGTTGCCGTCCTTCAAGCACGCGCGTACAGAGTGTTTCTTTTACGTATTAACTTAACATGTTTAGTGAATATTTAATATTAAAAAAAAAAACATTTTGTTTTGGAATGCTAATATTTTTTTTGCATGTATGGATACTATACTATTGCGGGTTAACGGGAACGCCCTCTGTTAGTTAACATACTGTATACAATAAAATATTTATTGTTTTGGACTACTGATACAGATATCATCTGTCTAGCCATTTCCCAACTATGTTGAGGTCAGCTTCCAGTGTAACCGGAACCGGATACAGCTGAGTACTAGTGTTTTACATGGAACGACTGCCTATCTAATCTCCACAATTCAATGGCTGGGACTATTAAAACTCAATGCTGGGACGGGATCCCTTGGCCAGAAAAGTGTCAGGTTTTCAAAACGACAATCAAAGATATATAAAAACTTTTTTGCAAAAAAATAGAACCGACTTCCATATCAAAACACTACAAAGCCAAAAATAATTTTAATTTCGGTAGTCGGTGTTATTGGTTTTGTATTTTCTTTTTTTTTTTCACACCGCCTTCCGAAATTAAAATTATTTTTGGCTTTGTAGTGTTTTGATATGGAAGTCGGTTCTATTTTTTTGCAAAAAAGTTTTTATTTTCGTGCTTTTTAGTGGGTCAGTGAATTTTCCAAATCGGTTCGTAAATGACGGAGTTATGCCCGAACAAAAAACGCAATGCAGCGTGGACGAAAAGATCATCAACGTAAACATTTTTTTAGACTTTTGTTGATTTTTCAGAAACGGCTTGTCCGATTTCGATAAAATTTTCATGGGACCATTTGGGAAGTATGCCCTTTCTAACAAGATCAGAATTTTTCAAATCGGTTGGCAAACGACGGAGTTATGCGTGGACAAACATAAAAAAAAAAAAAAAAAAAAAAAATACAAACATCCGAATTGAGAACCTCCTCCTTTTTTAGAAGTCGGTTAACAAATTATAGACAGGTCAAACGGCTCAACGTACTTTCCGAGGCAAGGAAGAATATCTCTGTATGTAATATGTTACGATAGTCCCCATCGACGCACCGACCTCGGCAAAAGGAATTTATCAATAAAACATCTATTGTTTTCTGACTACTGGTACAGATAGATTGCTGAAATATATCGATTTGGAAGTAAGGCAGTTTTTAATTCAACAAGTTTTTAGGGTTCCGTAGCCGAATGGCAAAAAACGGAACCCTTATAGTTTCGACATGTCTGTCCGTCTGTCTGTCTGTCCGTCCGTCCGTATGTCACAGCCATTTTATTCCGAAACTATTAAGACTATACATGTGAAACTTAGTAAGTAGATGTATTCTGTAAACCGCTTTCCGATTTTAAGAAATAAAAAAATATTTAAAAAAAAAAATCAGTTCTAGTTCCATGTATGGGGTACATGGAACTAGAACTGAATTTTTTTTATCATGAAACCTATATGTGTGTGGTATCTATAAACAGGTCTTTAAAAATGATATAAGGGTTTCTAAAACCACTTTTTCATAAAGTCAATCGTTTAAAAGATATAAGCTTCCAAAGTGGTAAAATGTGTGTCCCCCCTCTAACTTCTATAATAATGGAGTGAAAAATCTAAAAAAATATGTGTCTGTAGATCTTAATGTAAACTTTCAACCAAAATTGGTTTGAACGAAATCGGGTCAGCAGTTTTTGAGATACAGCTTATTTTCTAAAACCGCAAATATAACTTTGTAATTCATACAAATACTATGAAAAACAAAGTTATTTGGCGTAGTTGTAAATAAATGTAAATAAGCTAGTTTTAAGAAATTTGTAAGGTTTTTTTGTCCAATAAATATACATATTATATTATAATAATTACTTCGGAACCCTTCATGGGCGAGTCTGACTCGCACTAGACCCATTTTTTTTAGTCTCATTAGAACTTAAAACGGGATATTTTATCATGTGTTAGTTATTGTTTCTAGTTTCCGATGTTTCACCGAACACAAAACAACGAAAGAAGAGGGTAGACCGATTTGTCTGCTCATAAACATCCACACGCAATAATTTAAGTTCAGCCGTTATCATGGCGCTTGTAACAGTACCGAAATATCAGAATAATAAATACACAGTCATGATAAATATCCCGTTTTAGGTTCTTATAATGACTATGTCAGTTTAAAAACGTACATAATAAGTTTCCCTTTAGGGTTCCGTAGCCGAATGGCGATAAACGGAACCCTTATAGCTTCGTCATATCTGGCTGTCTGTCCGTCCGTAAGTCACAGCCATTTTATTCCGAAACTGTTAGGACTAGCTATTAAAATAATAAAGTGAAAAATCTTAATAAATATGCTGATCTCAATAAAAACTTTCTAGAGTAAGTAGGTTTGAACTTGATAGAGTAAGCAGTTTATATAACTTTGTATTTCATGCCAACACTATGAAAAACAAAGTTATTTTGCGTAGTTACTACGGAAACCTTCATAGGCGAGTCTGACTCGCAATTGGCCAATTTTTAGGGTTCCGTTGTCAACAAGGAACCCTTATAGTTTCGCCATGTCCGTCTGTCTGTCCGTCTGTCCGCGGTTTAGCTCAAAAACTATTGGTACTAGAAAGTTGTACTTTGGCATGAGTATACACGTTAATGCCGCCGAAAAAGTGGTAAAATAAAATTTTGAAAAAAAACAATTATTTAGGGTAGCTCCCATACATGTAAAGTGGGATGATAATTTTTTTTTGGTTCTTCCCATAGTGTGGGATATCGTTGGATAGGTCTTTCTAAAATATTAGGGGTTTAGTCAGATCATTTTTTTATTAAGTAAACCGTTCGTGACTTATCAAGCTTTAAAGTACCAATTTTCGTTAGAGTCAAGTGTCCCCCCCCTCTATCAACTAAACGGTTGTAGTTAGAAATTCAAATGTCACGGCAGTAGTACCTATATATAACGAAATTTAAAGGAAAACTATCACACATAAGTGGGCTTTACAAGTTTACGAGTAATAGTCGACCAATTGTATTTGACTCGAAAATTTCGAACAACTCTATAGAAATGTCGATAGATGGCGCTAAGCGCCAGTTGTATCGTGCTAGTTTCTTGTGACGATTGAGTAGTGTAGCTGTGTGTCCGTATTTAAATTCAAAACACCGGCTATGACAAGTTTTATACAAATCTCTAAAAAAAATTAAAACTTTCCGTGCAAAATTGTCGGATCAGGTGAGGATTTGTATAGGAAGTCAAATTAGTTAGGTAGTCATGTTTGGCTTTTAGTTAGAGCATGGTACAAAACGATCAGTCAGCGAATACAACACGCACTTGGCTGTTATAAAAACTACGGAACCCTACACTGGGCGTGGCCCGACACGCACTTGACCGGTTTTTTTTTATCATATCGATATACCAATCTTTGTATTAACTTGAAAGGATAGATATACTCTTAAAGAATAGTAGTAAAACCTCCTGTGGATCATGGACGGATTCGCTTAGAAGTTTCTTGCGCCATTTATTCTTCTTTTTTTTAAGCCAGATTAGCCTGCTCGGGACCTCGGTCAAGCCTCAAGGTTTACGATGGAACGAGCGAGCGAAGATGCCTGTTCACTCTTGCTTTGAAACCTGACGGGTCATGTGGTAGGGAACACAGATTGAAGTTGGCTGTTTGCACAATAAATGTGGAGGAAAAGCGCTTAGTACGACAAGACAGTATATATCAACCAAGTATAGATGGTATGCTGTAGTGCGTCTGGTAGACCTGTATTAAAAGGGAGATGAAGGGATCAGGTTGTCAGCTCCTGCGCACACTCTTCGAAGTACAATCTGTAGAAGACCGACAAGCAAGCGAAACACTAAGGAATGGTGACGGGCGGGAGTTTTTAAGGGCTGTCTTCCTTTGAATTTTAAATTTTATCATAATACTTTACCATAAGCAGTCCATATGCATAGCAGGTCGACAAGCGTATGTCCCGTCCCGAGCGGCTATTTTACTGAACCCTATTTCTTGCTTCATGTCGAGTCCAAGCACGGCAGCGCGAGCCTCCACAAACGGCCAGTCGAAGAAGTCACCTAAAATTTAAAGGAAATTATTAGACACGATGGCTAGATGCATGGGGATGTTTCCCCATGCTTGTCGATCTTGCCTTCGGGCTTATGTTGTTTTCGGTCTTTGGCAGTTGCTAATTGGAAGTAGCCTACCCGGTAACGCAGAGGAACAGCCACCAGTCGTATTACATTTCCGCTTTTTATTAATATAAATTATCCATAAACGGTCGTGGAATTTAAATAAACTCGTAAAAATGTCGACAAAATTGAAAGACGACGATGGACTATGTGGCTACCGCGTGGTTGGTATGCCCAAAGATGGTTCATGTCTGTTCCACTCAATATATTTCTTGGTCTTTGGTAAAACTGACTCAACTTGCAGTGTCAGGTCTGCCATAGTGGCATACGTTGCCGAACATTGGGACGAAATGCAATTTTACACGTGTGATGCTGATGGTTATATGTATACCGACCAGCAATCATACACGTGCGATATGATGAAACCTACATGAGGAAAAATATTGATGTTAGCTTAGTGAATGGATCAATAGGTGTGATACAAAAAGTAAATGGGATCCGGAAGACAACACAAAGGCTCAACAATTAGTAATCAAATTCGGAAACAATTTGATACATGATTTATTGCCCATAAGGCAAAGTTTGAGATCATACCCCGGGCATACGTCTACAGAGAGCAATATCCAATTTGTGTGGCGTATGCCCTAACAATTCACAAGAGTCAAGGTCTTAGCCTAAAAAATGTTCTCATGGATATTGGAACCTCGATATTCTCTTGTGGCCAAGCCTACGTGGCGCTTTCCCGAGTAACCAATCTTCATGGAGTGCACCTCATAAATATTCACTTCAAGAGCATAAAAGCTCAAGCCTCAGCGATCACCGAATACAACCGGCTTAGGCGTATATACCGCTCTGATCTTTCAGAAATTAAACCACCCAAACCGTCTAAAAGAACAAAAAATGAGCGTAAATGGGCAATACGAAAACTTATAGCCACTGTACAAGAATCGGAACCGGAAAAAAAAGAAGAGAAAGATTACTAAAAAAAAACTACACCAAAAAATAAAAAAATAAAAAACAATTCTAATAAAAAAATAGCTTTCTTCAAAAAGAACTGAAATCCCACCAAAAACATCCTGTAAAAAATTTGCCAAATCTCGCCTAAGCTGGTTGTTTCTCTATAAAAAGTAATAAAAACTCGAAGCAAAGCGAAGCCAAGTCTAAGGATCTTTACTGCGATTTCTTTATTAATATAGTTAGATTTTATGTAACTTGGCCGTTGACTTCGATGTATTAACTAGTAAAAGGGCATAGAGTATGTTCAACGGCCGGTTACATAAAATCTAACTATAATAATAAAGAAATCGCAGTTTAAGATCCTTAGACTTGGCTTCGCTTTGCTTAGAGTTTTTATTACTTTTTATAGAGAAACAAGCAGCTTAGGCGAGATTTGGCAAATTTTTTACAGGAAGTTTTTGGTGGGATTAGTATTAAATGCTTTGCCAAGTTTTTAGGGTTCCGTAGCCGAACTGCCTAGCTGACCAAAAATCACAGTAATTGTATAACATAGCCCCTTGGCAAGACTGCCGTCGATGTTTCTGACCTCTCTGACTACCAAATTACGACTTCCAAAACCAATGACAGCTGGGACAAAGCTTAGGCCTGAATCAAAGCAAATGAATCAAAGTGTAGCAAGAAATAATGTTCTCATGTTAAAGTAATTAAGTAAGGTACTAAACAAGCGATTATTAAACACTACTCACCGTTGTATGTGACGAAAATGTGAGGTTTCACATCCATAATGTGGTCAAAGAATTTTTGTAGCAAGGCCAGCTCGTTTTCTTCATTGAACACTATGAACATCCTGAAAGCCAGTGTAATATTATTGTAATCATTTAAAATATTTAATTTACAAAGAGTGCGGCGCCGCCGTCGGATTTGACGATCTGGCCCACCAATTCCAACCGCCAAATCGATATAGTAAATAAGTGGAAAATTCCCACATTTTTTTCATTGTATATTACTATATTATTGCTCGTATGTCTGTCTGTACACACCTAAACAAATGAACTCTGTAACCCGAAGGAAAATGATTTTAGATGCTATTTGCAAATATTTAAAGCACATTCTCACTAGGTTATTACTTTCATTTATAACAACCTAAAATTATTAGCCTTTAACTTTCCCACTACTGAGACATCTAAACTTCTCCTGTTTAGGACAGGACTTGGGCCGTAATCCACCATTCGTCTCCAGTAAAGTTTAGTAGATGTCCTTAAGAGTGACGATGATGGAAATGGGGCTTTGTCTTGCCAGGGTTTCAGTAAGTATCTTGTGTGTAACCACTTAGCCATCATTGCTCTGGTTAACATTAATCATTGTTTAATATTGAATAATTTTTTAAAGCCTCGCCTTTATTTATTACTAGCTTTTGCCCGCGACTTCGTTCGCAAGGGAGGTTTTTCCCGCGTAATTCCCGATCCCGTGGGAATTCCGGGATAAAAATTATCCTATGTCCTTCCCAGGGTCCAAAACTATTCTCATGCCAAATTTTATCTAAATCTATTTACCGGTTTAGGCGTGAAAAGGTTACATACAGACAGACAAATTACTTTCGCATTTATAATATTAGTATGGATATACTTTATTGTACACCTTACAATACATTTGAGGATACAAATAATAAAACTAGTGTTGTGTACTTAATGTACGGTCTTATTGCACAGGGCAATCTTTTACAGACAACCTTTATACCACAATCTCATCTGAGCAGATGAGATTGTTATAAGCAATGTTGTGGTCGACGATGAGGCACGCTTACTTAGAAGTAACGTATTCACTCTTTCTTAGAAGTAACATTTTTCTCTTTCGATATCAGGAAACACAGACTCCGACAGGGAATTGACAGAATTAAAATTGTACTCACCCCTCAAATTCTGGTTTCGGTGTATACTCAAAATCCTCGACATCCACAGAAATAATCTCCCTATTAGTAATCAGATAGCCCTGCCCATCAATCATGTATGATATCATCATGATCTGATCTGTCTGTGAGTCAGGGAACTTCAGCGGCAGTTTTGTTGTCTCTATATCAAACGCCAGTACTATAGGGTCCGGTCTCTCAATAATATCATCCCTTTTTGTGAATATTGGAGTCTCTGTGCCTCTACTTTTGATTGTGTACCACGTACCACAGAATATTTGCATATCTGTAGAAACTCGAACATGGTAGGGGACATCATGTTCTCTGTAAAAATATTTAAGTGCATTTCAATCTTTTTAGAACTTAGAAATATGCTCACAAAAAAATCTGTGATCTAAACCGCAAATAACCAAAAATGTGTGAATTAATAAAGAGCAGGGGCGGATCGTGAATATGTGGGGCCCTGGGCTATAACTGCTCAGGGGCCCCTTAATCATTAAAATAATTGTCATTTTGTCGAGAAACTGTTTTCTATTTGATGAAAATACAGTACAGGGCAAAAATGGATTAAATTGAATTTATTTAATAAGAGTGCGTATTTATATATTTTTTTTATTGCAGATGAGCCCGCCCGCCAAGAAATCATCGAAATTCTGGAAAAAGTAGAAGTCTGTAGGCGCATAGTCTAGTGAGTACGACGGATAGCGGAGAATTTCCAACCCCAGTTCTTGTAACTTGTAGACCATCTGCTGTGTAGTATGAGGTCGCGCGTTGTCATGCAGAAACAGCGGAGCCGAGCGATTGACCAAAATTGGTTGGAGATGTGCGAGCTTCTCCATAATTGTGTTCAGTTCTTCAAAGTACACTTCTGCAGTAACGCTCAACCTGTTTGGTAACAAGTTGTGATGAATTACACCGGCCTTAGACCACCAAACAAGGACGATCACTTTTCTAGGGGTCACTTTTTGTTTAGGGAATTGTTTAGATGCTGAACCAGGATCCAACCAATTTACTTAGGGCTTGAGATTGTTGAACAGGATCCATTTTTCGTCGCAAGCAACAAAATTCTTTCATTTATGTGCCTGTTGAGTAGTGCAAGGCACGTCTCGATGCGTACTTCGCGTTGACGATAATTGAATTCGTGGGGCAGACGTCAAGCTTTTTTACTTTGCCAATTTGACGCAAGTGGACCAATATTGTTTTGATGCAAGTATCAAAAACTGCTGGTAATTCAGTCTCACAATCGCCTTCAATTCGTCATTGTCGACTAAAGTTTATGGACGACCACGGGGTTCATTTTTAAGGTCGATATTTCCAGAACGGGTGCGGGCACACTAATAACAGGTGATGTATTCCTTTTTAGTGCTCGTTCCGTAAACGTCATTGATCTTGCAGGCCGTAGCTACAAGCAGCACGCAACTCAGCGACGACGAGGCTTTGCTGCCACAACGGTACTCATATTTCATAATTACGCGAATTTTTAACGTACCCATGATGAAGAAAACTGTTTGAATGCGATGAAATCAGAACGGTAACTATTATGTTATGACAAACTTAGAAACAAAAATTCCATGTCTTAAAATAAGGTTGAAATTAGAATTATTAGCCAAAAAAATAAATTATTATGATTTGAAATGGCCAGTACAGCAAAACAGCGATTTCATAGGTAAAGCCCTGTTATTATAATGTAATATTTAAAAAATATTCATATAAATCACGATAAAAACATTATAACCTTCATTCTTATATAGTCGTGTACCGCGCGTGGATTCGCCCCCGTGGACTTTATCACGATAAAAATATAACCTTCTTCTTTTGCAGTCGGGTGAAAAGAAGCCTATAACCCTCCTCAAACTTCGAGCTACTTCCATACCAAATTTTATCTTAATCCACCCAGTACTTTCGAAGATTAGCGCGTTCAAACAAGTTTTCTGCTTTTTTTATTACGGATGAGCCCACTCTATAATATTAGTATAGATTTCCTAAATTGTAGGATCTTTTCATAATCAGAAGTTGGGTTAACTTACTCGAAAATAGTTGTGACAATTAAACACTGAGTTTGTATTTAGACGACTAGAACAAAATTGCGGCAGTACCACCCGACGCAATTGCGCTGTGGGTAATTCCTTGTAAAAAAACGCCCTTCCTAGCTAAAAACTACTGAATACTCGATCATTGACAAGCGACAAGGGAATTTCCTGCTTCGTTCTCGATACGGATCGATACATAATCGATCAGATTATGGCGCTGCAAATATTGTTTTAATTTTACATATTTTTGATTCATCAAATATATACATATATGGATTAATAAGTATCGTCTATTTTTTTATGAGCACTGGCAGGGGGCCCTTTATATCCACGGGGCCCTGGGCTGCAGCCCAAATAGCCCTTAGGTAGATCCGCCCCTGATAAAGAGTACCGTTTACAGATCATATAAATGATCTCTGGTACAGTTATTGTGTACATTTTTAAATAGAAAACACAAAGCTTTCTCATTAAAAGTTAAAAGTCAGTGGAAACTTTGTAAAAAGATTTAGTTCACAAAGATGTAACTTATGAACTAGGTACATGTTACTACAGTGTCTGAAAAAGTAAAAAAAACCTGCACTTTAATTTAAAATGGGATAATTACCAAGTATGTTATTTTTTTCGAGTTTCCGATAAATAGACATAGTAAATATCCCATTTAAGTTCTAATGATACTATAAGTGACAATATCAGTTAAAAAACTTATCATGATGTCATTTAATTATCCATGCTTAAAAAATAACTGCACTATCACACCTGATATCAAGAATATTCTCCATATGATCAGTTGTCTTTTTAGCATGTTCAATAGCTGCCGCACTAGTTAACGCATTAGTCAACATTTCAGCATAAATTTGATCTTTCTTCTCTCTCTCCTTGTTTTTGTTAACAGCGGTCAGTATCTCTCTCCGTACTTTCATCATTTCATTTTGTGACATAAATGAAAGCTTTATGTACCGCTGCTTTAAACCAGATAAGTGATTCAGCTGTAAAGTATAAGACGTATACAGTGTAATGTTTTTATAATAGTGTACATATAACATTGTTTTATTATGACTAAGCTGAAAAATTCGTAGAAATCATAAAGTTTTAACATTTTTAAGAAGTTTGTATGTTCTAGGAATAAACAGAGAGGAAGGCAGGAAAGATTTAACAACAAACTTTTCAATACATGTGGTGGACATTGGAATTACTTGCATTAATCAATTATAGTATGAGCCTGAGACTTGATATCAACCTCTACATATACAAAAAATTAAAAAAAAACTTATTAATTTTATTGTTAAATAAATAATAAAGAACAATTTATAGATTACAATTCTTACCAAATCTAAATCCTCTTTCTCAATGACATTAATCTTATGTACGTTTCCAGCAAACCTCTTAGATAAGAACTGTATGACCTCCTGCTCACATTCCTTGCGTGCCAAGATAAGGAAGTATGGCTGAAACATCAGGGACACCTTGAACCTGGAGCCATCCATCTCGATGAAGTAGTAGTCCATGGCAGCTACTAGCCTCTTGTCCTCATCTAATATTTCAGCCTGAAATTTGTTAGAAAGAAAATTCAACTCAAGACAAATATAACATAGTAATCTATATGTTACTGTAAGACCCTGAACCACGGTAAGTCCTAAGATTTTCCAGTAACACCTAAAATTTACCAAGTCTAAATGGTAAAAGCCCGAATAGTTCTGTGATTATCATTAATTTCGAACTTTTACCACTATTAACTTGGCAAATCTTAGGATTTACCTCTGGGAATGGTATATGTTGAGAAAAACAAGTCACAATAGCACTTCATGTTGCAACAAGAATTTTTCTATTGTTTATTCTAATGACAATAGAGACTGTCTTGTTTCTATTTGTTAGTAAAATACCAAATAATAACATAAAAAATATTTATTCAGTTAGAGTATTAGGGGGCGTTCAAGTATTACGTAACGCAATTTGGGGGAGGGGGGTCTCGTAAAACGTTACAATGCGTTACAGGGGCGGGAGGGGGTCTTTCTTACAACATGTCACGTAACATTGATTTTTTTTTAATAAAAAATTAGGGAAGTATACCTCCCAAATTAGCAACCCTTTTCATTTACGTTTTACGGGGAATCCCTCGATTGTATAGTCTGCTCGTCATTTTTAATTTGTTCTCGCAAGTTGGCAAACCTTTTCGTTTATATTTCACGAGGAATCCGTAGATTGTATTGTACGTCATTTAATGTTGTTTTCGTTGTCAGTATTTGTTAGTGTTTATGCAGAAGCACATTGCTGTAGTAGCTGTTATTAGAGTGAGTTCATAGTGTTCATACTGTAATGTCCTCAAAAGAGGGAGTATTGTATCATCGGCTCTCATGCTGACTTGCCAGCGCAACAGTGTCAAAAAAATGCCAACGCAATTTGGAAAACGGCTATAGAAAAACTAAAAAACCGGTCAAGTGCGTGTCGGGCCACGCGCAGTGTAGGGTTCCGTAGTTTTTATAACAGCCAATTGCGTGTCATATTCGCTGACTGATCGTTTCGTACCATGTTCTAACTAAAAGCCAAACATGACTACCTAACTAATTTGACTTCCTATACAAATCCTCACCTGATTCGACAATTTTGCACGGAAAGTTTTAATTTTTTTTAGAGATTTGTATAAAACTTGTCATAGCCGGTGTTTTGAATTTAAATACGGACACAGAGCTACACTACTCAATCGTCACAAGAAACTAGCATGATACAACTGGCGCTTAGCGCCATCTATCGACATTTGTATAGAGTTGTTCGAAATTTTAGAGTCAAATACAATTGGTCGACTATTACTCGTAAACTTGTAAAGCCTACTTATGTGTGATAGTTTTCCTTTAAATTTCGTTATATATAGGTACTACTGCCGTGACATTTGAATTTCTAACTACAACCGTTTAGTTGATAGAGGGGGGGGACACTTGACTCTAACGAAAATTGGTACTTTAAAGCTTGATAAGTCACGAACGGTTTACTTAATCAAAAAACGGTCTTACCAAATCCCTAATACTTTTGAAAGACCTATCCAACGATGTCCCAAACTATGGGAAGAACGATAAAAAAAAATTATCATCCCACTTTACATGTATGGGAGGTACCCTAAATAATTGTTTTTTTCAAAATTTTATTTTAACTTTTTCGGCGTCTTTAACGTGTATACTCATGCCAAAGTACAACTTTCTAGTACCAATAGTTTTTGAGCTAAACCGCGGACAGACGGACAGACAGACGGACATGGCGAAACTATAAGGGTTCCTTGTTGACTACGGAACCCTAAAAATAAAGAAAAGTTTATAGAACATTATAAATGATGTTATACGAGAATTGAAGGTGAAGGCCACGAAGAAGAAAGCAACAAAGCTTAGTTATTTTACACATGTAAGCATAGGTAAGATTAAGATTGCATTGCCAAAGGTTAAAATAAAAATGTTATTTTATTTTGAGAGTTTATTATTAAAAAAAAAAAGCTAAAATAGGAGAATGAAGGACGATAACAATTGTGTGTAACGCCAAAAATTTATAAAAAGAAAAGTAATTAAAAAATTAAAAAACCCGACTGCAACCTTATACTGAAACTAACTGAAAAGCTAATAAAAACAAGCCCATTTTAAATTAAATAAAAGTTGGAAGCAGGCGGGACCCATTTGAGATTGAAACTATAATAATGGTATGGGCCCCGCCTGCTTCCAACTTTTATTTAATTTAAAATGGGCTTGTTTTTATTAGCTTTTCAGTTAGTTTCAGTATAAGGTTGCAGTCGGGTTTTTTTTTATTTTTTATATACTTTTTTATTTCCAGCTTTTTAGTTTACAAATGTGAAAGATTTCGCAGACGATTTA
Source organism: Tholera decimalis (assembly GCA_943138885.2). NCBI lineage: Eukaryota > Metazoa > Arthropoda > Insecta > Lepidoptera > Noctuidae > Tholera > Tholera decimalis. The sequence continues at coordinate 10,882,117 of OW964565.2, read as the reverse complement.
CTTCTTGATACGTGTTTTTTACGATTTGTCACTTTGAATTACTTTTAACCATATAAGTTGCATATATGTTTGTAATCACCTTTTAAAACCCTTTATTTTGATACCCCACTCGATAGGTTTTGAGAAAAAAGACGTTTTTGAAGGCATAATATGACGCCAAAAATCCGCCATTTTGTTTTTTTTTTATTTTGATATACCCAGTGTCACTTTCACAGTCAATACGAATCTAACGATACCACTCAAGCTAAAATCCGTCGAGCCGTTCAGGCCACAGAGCGTGCCAAACAATTATACATACATACATACTCTCGAAAAACATAACCCTCCTTCTGGCGCAGTCGGGTAATAAACAAAATACGCAGGTGTTGCGGATTAAAAATCTCAAGTATTATTATATTTGTATGGTTGTGGACTGTATTTATTTATTCAATTCGACATACGTCGATAGCTCTTGCAATAAAACTCAATCTTCAAACACTGATTTATTTTATATCTTCATAAATTCACTTAATGTCTACTTATACTAGTCTATATACATTTAATGTTCACTATAAAGTCTTAATTCTTGATTGTTCTTTACACTTTCATAACGTTTCAGTACTTATACACTTTAAACTATTTACTTGGACTATTTATTTCACTGTTTACTTTTCATTACTTTTTCACTGTTTACTTTCACTACTTTGGACTACTTATTTCACTGTTTACTACTATACTTGATATTCTTCAGACTTATTTCACTTCAGGTGTTTCTTCTTGTCCGGATGGTTGGATACTACGATTATTCGAAAAATCCTGCCGTCTTATATCCCTTGGCACGAGGGTCGAACTCGTGTGGGGGTCACGATATGTTTTTGGAAATCTACTAATAGCAAACAAGAATCGCTTGTCGTGACCTTGAAGTTGTTTACGCACAAAACTTTCTCTTTTCCGACAGGTTCCGACCTGTCGGCCTTGGTACATTGAAACTTTCTCGAAGTTTCTCTTACAATAGGTATGATGAATTATAACGATTTTAACATGTGTTTCATTTACCTACGTACATATTCCTATTTCCTACTTACATATTGACCTAACCTATACTGATTTTAACTATCCTACTTATGCTAAAACTTATTCTAAGTACATTTAGCTCGGCGTCCATTACAGCTCTCCCCCCGGCGAAGCTCGCGTAGCCTCTTCTTTCTTCAAAATGACGACGAGCTTGCTCACTGGGCGACGAAAAGTTCCAGTCCTGGTCTTCACCTCGACGATTCTGATGCCTCCATCTGGTCCTTGGTGCGTTCGTTCTACCACGCCCATCGGCCAAACATTACGCGGTAGATTGCTGTCCACGATGAGGACCACGTCGCCGACTTGCACGGGTCGTGCTGCGTTCTTCGGCTCGCCTCGGGGAACCAAGAATGGCAGATACTCCCGGATCCATCGTGCCCAGAACTTGTCTGCGAGAGCTTGACTGGCTCGCCACGTTCTTTTGTCTGCTTCTTCACAAGGCCCTGTCGTTGGTAGGCCTGTCGAGGACCCAAGCAGGAAGTGGTTGGGTGTAAGCGCTTCTGGATCTTGAGGGTCTACGCTGACGTGAGTCAATCGGGGGGGTCGCGCGTTGATTGAAAACTCTGCTTCCACTAGCAATGTTTTCAGCACTTCTTCTGACGGTGCCTTTTCTTTCAGCGCAACGTTGAGAGCAGTTTTCACGGAGCGTATCATTCTCTCCCACGCTCCTCCCTGGTTCGGTGCACCTGGTGGGATAAATCTCCACTCCATGCGGTGGATCAGCCCTATGTTCTTCAAGGCTGGCAACCATTCTGCGTATGCCGTCTTGAGTTCTTGGTCTGCTCCTCTAAAGTTCGTCCCATTGTCCGAGTACATCACTCGCGGCCATCCTCTTCTCGCAGCCATTCGTCGTAGTGCCATTATCGCTGAATCCGTTGACAGTGATGCAACAAGCTCGATGTGGACAGCTCTGCAGGTGAGGCACGTAAAGAGTGCGCCCCATCTCTTCTCTCGCCGCCGACCGATCTTCACCATCATTGGTCCGACGTAATCCACCCCACAATTGGTGAACGGGCGATGGAATGGATCGAGGCGGGCTCGTGGTAGGTCTCCGGTGGCTGGTACTTGCGGTGTGTCTCGACGTCTCTGGCAGAGGGCACAGCTTCTCTCCGCGGCGCGCACTGTGGGTCGCAAGTGAATGATCCAATATCTTTGTCGCAGATCGTTGGTCACGCGTTCTCGGTTGGCGTGACCTGCAGCATAATGTTCTCGCATCACTAGCAACTTCGTTATTTGGTGTCTACCATCCAAAATGATTGGCCGCTTCACTTCCGGGGTTGCGGTAGACGCTTCTATGCGGCCTCTTACTCGCAGGAGGTCGTCTTCTAACACAGGATCTAACTTGTATAACTTGCTCGTTCTTGGGAGTGACCGAGATGACTGCATTCTCTTCAGTTCTTCGCCGAAGCTTTCCTGTTGTGCTCGTTGCAGGAGCTCCTTCTCTGCTCGCTCTATATGGCGGAGTTCTAGCCCTGTTGCGGCGTGGCGACACATATCGATGAAGGCAAGTACTCTGGCCGCGGCTCTCACTAACGTTTCAAACTTTGAGAAACGTGCAGGGTCTGGCAGCCAGCTATCCCGTTGGTTCTCCACGATGTGTAGTACTTCCTTATCATCGTCTTCCTCTTGCGTCTTCTTCTTAGGCCATTGTTCTTCAGGTAGTTTCAGGAAGGTAGGGCCCTGAAACCACCTATCGCTGGCGTCGATCGGTGCATCGGTGAGTCGGGTGGCGTCGTCAGCTACGTTATGTTCAGTAGGTAGCCAGCCAACGCCATTCTTCCTTAGAGGTAAGCTCGGCGATCTCTCCTAGTCGATGCGCGACGAACGGCGTGTAGCGTCGCATGTCATGCTGTATCCAATGCAAGACTGTGGAGGAGTCTGTCCAGTACACTGTTCTGCTTACTTCGATTCTGTGTTCTTTCCGGACAGTGTCAGCAATCCTCGCTCCTATGACTGCTGCCTGTAGTTCCAGTCTCGGAATTGTTTGTACCCGCCGCGGTGCTACTTTAGCTTTGGCGGCAACCAACACGACATTCACTGTTTCGTCGTAGTTCGTTATTCTCCAGTAGGCTATGGTCGCGTAGGCTTGTTCGCTTGCGTCGCAGAAGATATGCAGTTCGATGTCCAAATACTTCTGTGATATATAACTTCTGGGCAACCGTAGCTGAGCGATGTCGTGGAGTTGAGCGAGCCACGCTGCAAATAGCTCGTTTTCATGTTCTGGAATTGGCTCGTCCCATGGAATCTGCAGTCGCCATAAACTTTGCAGAATTATCTTCGCTCTTATGGTGAAGTGGCTCAGCAATCCGAGCGGGTCGTAAATAGACATCACTGCGCTGAGTGCTTCACGTTTGGTAGGCGCGCGTGTTCGTTCTCGTACTGGGGCGGGAACTCGGTTCATGGCTGTGTTGAACCCTAGTTCATCTCGTCCGGCGCTCCAGTATAAACCTAGTATCTTGTTCTCAGGTTTATCTCCCCCCAGTTGTGTAGGCGTGGTGGCGTGCAGTTCCCGGGGTATGTCGCTAAGCACCATCGTGTTGTTGGCGCTCCAACCTCGCAGTGTGAACCCGGCGACCGCGTGCACTTCTCTTATTTCTTTCACTGCCTTCTGGGCTTCATCTAGGTTCTCATAGCTCGATACTAGGTCATCCATGTAATGACTGTTTTTGATATCTTCTAGTGCTCGAGGATATTCTTGCCCATGTATGTCCGCGTTATAATTGCGGACGTGATGAGCCATGTATGGTGAGCTGGCCGCGCCGAATATCATGCTTGTCATCTTGTAATGACGCGGGGCACTCGTTCTATCGCTGTCTCTCCACAGGAACTGCTGCGCTGGTTGATCCTCCCTTCTGATTTTAATACGCAGAAACATTTCCTGTATGTCTGCTGTGACGGCTATCGCTCTTTCCCGGAATCGGAATATAATACCCGGGAGTGATAGGAGTAAGTCTGGGCCGTCTAGTAATTTGTCATTCAGACATACACCATGACTCTTGGCTGCTGCGTCAAATACCAGTCGTTGTTTGCCGGGCTTGTTTGGGTTCTGCACGGCGAAGTGAGGCAAATACCAGCAGACAGGACTTGCTTCTTCTGTTCCGTCGCATAGCACTGCGTATCCTTTTTCGAATAAATTATTCATCTGTGCGCAGTATTGCTTCGCAAATTCAGGATTAGTATCCATCTTCTGTTCGATCTTCACTAGTCGACGAAGCGCTGCGTTGTAACTCGGTGGCATAGTGACGTCATCATGGCGCCATGGTAGTCCGACTTCATATCCACCGTCGATCTTCTTTGTGGTTCTTTCGACGATAGCCATGGCACGCTGGTTCGCGTCGCTTATGCGTGGTTCTCGCGCAACTCCTAGTGCTTCGATTTTAAAGTGAGCTTCGACTAACTCGTGAAGCCGCTGATCTTCATGAAAGTGTTTCTCGTGTTCGTATATGTGAAACACATTGTTCTTCATGGTGAGAGCGTGTCGTGGTGCAGTCCCATGCACTACCCAGCCGAGTTGCGTTCTAGATGCAGCTGGTTCATTAGGGCCGCCGGTCCGGAGCTCTCGAGACACGATGTGCTCCCAGTGGTCTGTCCCCACTAGAAGTCCGGGGCGTGTCGGCTCGTAACATACTTCGTTCTTCGGGAGGTCGCGCAGGTGCTCATACTTCAGCAGTGCTTCAGGAATTGACTGCTGATGAAGCTTCAGATCCTTCATGGTTCGTGCCTGGAGCTTGTGAGTCACGCTGTCCTCGCCCAACCCTCTAACTTTCACTGTGACGATCTTGCTTTCATTTTCCTTTGAAGACATGTTGACCCCATGAATATGCAGCGGATGCACTGTCCCTTCAGCACCAATGCTTTCAGCCAGGTCTTCATCAATGAGGGTGATGGTCGCTCCTTCATCTAGCAGAGCGTGCGTCCTAACCTCCCCCCGTGGGCCTGTGATTACTATAGGGCACATCTTCAATAGTACAGTTCTCGTGCCAGCGGTTGTTTTGGTAGCCACTGACATGACTGCTTCCTTAGGCTCTTCTGCCTTCTCAGTCGCTGTTTTAATCTCGGGCGACTCTCTTCTTTCCTGATGTAATGTCGCATGATGAGGCCGGCGACATTGATTTACACCGCATAACTTTGCTTTACACGTAATGCGCCTGTGTTTCTTATTAGCACATTTAAAACATATCTTCTTATCTTTCACAAATTCCCATCGCTGGTCCACGGTCATTGACTTATATTTCGGGCACTGAGTTAGCACATGTTTCTGTTTGCAATTAGGGCACTGATCTTCTTCTTCAGTTTGCTCGACCGTGTTGTATATTGTGTTGGGCTTCTTCTTCATAGTTATAGCAGGCCTGGTCTCTCTTCTTGCAGTGGCGTTGCTTGTTGACGGGGCGTATGTATAGCGTAACGCCCTGTCTGCTTCACGCATTAAGAAGCGAGACAACATCACTATTTCTGGCTCCGCTGTTCCCTCGTTGTCGCAGGCAAAGTCACACCATCGTGATCGCAGGTGTGGGCACAACTTTTCCAACACTTCCCTTGTGAGCATGGGATTGTATAAGTAACCACGTTTGTCTATTGTTTTCAACACGTAGATAATGTTCTGAATTTTAATCGCAAAGTTATTTAAATCACTAGCTGAGGTACCCGGTTTTGGCATCTTCTTTAAATCTTCAAGCGCTTTGTCTATTATTACTTCAGGACGCCCGAAACACTGTTCTAACGTTTTCACTATGACGTCAGGATCTGTAGCCGCGTGTAGTAAGGCTGCTACGGCGTCACGTGCTTCGCCTTTGAGACAACTTCGTAGTCGCTGAAGGTTCTCTGCCGGTGATACACTATACATGTTCGTAGTGTCGCTATAAGCCGCTTTAAATGGCAGCCACTCGCTGACAGCGCCAGAAAAAGTAGGCAAGTCTGTGTGCCTAACTCGCGGCCGGGCCATCTTCTCCAGGGTCGCAGCTAGTTCGTCGATGCTGTTTCTGGCTCTCGTTGGCGTCGGTGATCTTCCTCTAGGCACATCAAATTTAATTTGCTTCGGATCTTCCTTATGTTCAGTATGTTTGCCCCCCTCCCCCCGTGAGCTGAGGGGATTGGTGCGCAACCATTGATCGACCTTCTGATGCTGACGTTCGTCTTGAAGTGGATCTTCATGGATGCTTTCTTGGTCGTCTTGTATCACAGATACCTCAGCAGCCAGCCTTTTCTTCACTAGGTCCGCTTCAAGCTCCAGCTCTCTTCGTCGAATGCTTGCTAGTTTTTCAGCTGCTTCCAATTCAGCCAACCTTAATCTTGTCGTCACGCTGGTAGTCGACCTTATTGATCGCGGCGGTGATCTGACTTGTTGCCGCTCTGATGAAGGCCCAGCAGTGGCGAGATCTGCAATGGTAGTAGGTCCAACCATACTTTCCACCTGAGGTGACGCTGGCGGATCAAGTGATATACGTCGCAGTCGTTCTTGTTCTATGCGTTCAGCTTCCCGGCGGCGCACTGACGTACGTAACTCTTCGTCCCTCCGTTCTAGGACACGCCTTTGTTCTTCCATCTCTGCTAAATCACTCTGACTACGTGTGACAACCATCGCGTTCAGTTGACGGCGCACAGTAACTTATTAGCAGAATAAAAGCGCTGAGTTACACAATCGTTACCGGTTAGCACTTAATTCTCACTGTTTTCAGACTTTTCTTCGTATCTGGCTCTCGAACAACTAACTGGATCCGGCTCGAAGGACCAAAACTGTATGGTTGTGGACTGTATTTATTTATTCAATTCGACATACGTCGATAGCTCTTGCAATAAAACTCAATCTTCAAACACTGATTTATTTTATATCTTCATAAATTCACTTAATGTCTACTTATACTAGTCTATATACATTTAATGTTCACTATAAAGTCTTAATTCTTGATTGTTCTTTACACTTTCATAACGTTTCAGTACTTATACACTTTAAACTATTTACTTGGACTATTTATTTCACTGTTTACTTTTCACTACTTTTTCACTGTTTACTTTCACTACTTTGGACTACTTATTTCACTGTTTACTACTATACTTGATATTCTTCAGACTTATTTCACTTCAGGTGTTTCTTCTTGTCCGGATGGTTGGATACTACGATTATTCGAAAAATCCTGCCGTCTTATATCCCTTGGCACGAGGGTCGAACTCGTGTGGGGGTCACGATATGTTTTTGGAAATCTACTAATAGCAAATAAGAATCGCTTGTCGTGACCTTGAAGTTGTTTACGCACAAAACTTTCTCTTTTCCGACAGGTTCCGACCTGTCGGCCTTGGTACATTGAAACTTTCTCGAAGTTTCTCTTACAATAGGTATGATGAATTATAACGATTTTAACATGTGTTTCATTTACCTACGTACATATTCCTATTTCCTACTTACATATTGACCTAACCTATACTGATTTTAACTATCCTACTTATGCTAAAACTTATTCTAAGTACATTTAGCTCGGCGTCCATTACAATATTTATAGTATTACTAGCTGCTGCCCGCAACTTCGTTCGCGTGGGAGGATTTCCCGCGTAAATCCCGATCCCGTGGGAATGCCGGGATAAAAAGTAGATAGTAGCCGATTCTCAGACCTACTGAATATGCATATAAAATTTCATCAAAATCGGTCAAGCCGTTTCGGAGGAGTATGGCAACGAAAACTGTGACACGAGAATTTTATATATTAGAAGATTATTATTGCAAAGGCAATTGAAAGTATACCAAGGATAAAAACTATAACATAACTTTTGGGTAAAAATGGTCACTTGAGTGTTTTTACCTAACGTTTAGAGAGAGGGAGGGGGGTACATAAAAACGTTACGGTGCGTTACAAGGGGAGGAGGGGGGGTCAAAAATATTCAAAAATTGCGTTACGTAATACTTGAACGCTCCCTTAGCCAATGTATCTAAGCATTTGTGAAAAAATATTTTTATATATATTACTTCTCTACTTTCAAGAAAGGGTGTTTATATTTTATTACTAGTACTCACGCGGGGTTTCGCTCCCGTGGATTCTATCACGGTAAAAACATAACTCTCCTTTTTTGCAGTCGGGTAAAAAGTAGCCTATAACCTTTCTCAAGCTTCAGGCTACTTCCATACCAAATTGCATCCAAATCCACCCAGTACTTTCGAAGATTAGCGCGTTCAAGCAAACAAACAAACAAACAAACAAACAAACAAACTAACAAACTTTTCCGCTTTATAATATTAGTATAGATAGTTACTTAAATTAATAGATTAAAAAATACCAAATTATAATGGTAAGAATTTGACTGTTCATTAATACAAATGATATGATTACTAACTACCTTCATATAAAAATATGTATGACTGATAATATCAGTCTTACTTCTCAGTCTAGAGATCGGGTCAGCATTTTTTGAGATACAGCATATTTTATTAAACCGCAAATATAACTTTGTAATTCATACAAACACTATGAAAAACAAAGTTATTTGGCATAGTTGTAAAAAATGTAAATACGCTAGTTGTAAAAAATGTAAATACGCTAGTTTTAAGAAATTTGTAAGGTTTTTTTTGTCAAATATATATACATATTATGTTATTATAGTTACTACGGAACCCTTCATGGGCGAGTCTGACTCGCACTTGGCCAATTTTTTTTTCTCTTTTTGTTAACCGACTTCTAAAAAAGGAGGAGGTTCTCAATTCGGATGTTTGTTTGCTTTTTTTTTTATGTTTGTTCGGGCATACCTCCGTCGCTTGCGAACCGATTTTAAATATTATTTTTGTTGGAAAGGGTATACTTTCCAAATGGTCCCATGAAAATTTTATCGAAATCGGACAAGCCGTTTCTGAAAAATAGACAAAAGTCTGAAAAAAATATTTACATTGACGACCTTTTCGTTTACTCTGCTGGTGAAGGTGATAAGTAGTTGACATTTTGGCTTTTGTAACTAAATTAATTACAAACTGACCCACTAAAAAGCGCGAAAATAAAAACTTTTTTACAAAAAATGAAACCGACTTCCATATCAAAACACTACAAAGCAAAAAATAATTTTAATTTCGGAAGGCGGTGTGAAAAAAAAGAAAATACAAAACCAATAACACCGACTACCGAAATTAAAATTATTTTTTGCTTTGTAGTTTTGATATGGAAGTCGGTTTTAAATCCTTACATTTACCAACTCATGTCGGTAAATCCTAACATTAAAGATTTACTGGTAAAACCTAAGATTAACCAACAAACGGGCTTTTATAGTAACATATACAGGCGGTCGTCGACTTACGTCGTTTCGATTTACGTCGTTTCAAGTTACGTCGAACAATGTTTTGACACTATTTATTATGTTCAGAAAACAATAAAACACGTTAGTTTTGGGAAACTATGTATTGCAGCTAGGGAGCTGACTACGCGAAGTGAAATGTCACATATTTTACCTTCTACCTACATTCATCTATATTATAATTACATAACACAGAAATGTACCCACTACTCCCTGTATGGTACCTAGTAATAAAGTGTGCCTAAATTCATAACATGACATACCTCCCCTCTAAGTATGAATCAACATCTTAACAATCCTATGCATAATTTAGTAGTTCACTGATACAAATAAACATCAATGCAAAAAATATTGGTCATCTTTAGAATGATGAGGTCTTTGATATGGAGTTTTAGAATGAAAATCTAATTTATTTTTAATTTTCCCTCCGGTAGATTGTGCTATGTCATATGGTGGAATCCCAAGCATGTCTGCCCACTTATCAGCATCTGGGATCTCTATGATTTCATCAGACTCTTGGGTGTCTTGTATCACTGTATCTCCGCTGTCTATATCTCTTGCTCCTCCACATTCTTGATTTATATTTTCATCATCTACGGGAAATGTAACTGATCCTCCATCTTCTAGCCTAGATTCAGGGGATTTTGTTTGTATAAGTTGGTCAATGTGACGAGTTATCACACTACCATCGACTGCTTCAACTCGGTAGCTTGAAGGGCCTGTTTTGTCCACCACTTTCCCCGGCAACCAACGTGCACCCACCTGACTGTAATTTCTGTACATAACTTTTCGTCCAATATTACTCTCTCTAGTTTTATTCTGGCTATTTTTATTAATCTGCTTGTCTGTCTTCTTATGCTGTATATTATCTGGATGTATTGTGTCCAAAAGTGTACGCAGTCGTCTGTTCATCAGCAATTCAGCTGGTGTTTTGTTTCTTGTAGTGCAAGGCGTGACCCGTAGACCTAGCAGCAGATTAGGGATTCTAATTTTCCAGTCTAAATCACTCATCTTGCGTAGTTTATCCTTGATGGTTTGGACCATGCGTTCAGCTAACCCATTTGTAGCCGGGTGATATGGCGCTGTGGTCACATGTCGGATATTATTAGCTTTGAGAAACTCTCTGGTTTCATTTGATACGAATGATGTGCCATTATCAGATACCATCACGTCACATAATCCATGTGTAGCAAACACAGTTCTTAATAAATTGACAACTGTGACCGACGTAGTGTTGTTCACCATGAATAACTCAGGCCAACGTGAGTAAGCATCTACAATTATCAAGAAGTATCTGTTATGGAATGGCCCAGCAAAATCTATGTGTATCCTAGACCAAGGTCTTGTTGGTGTGACCCATTCATGTGTAGTTTTTGGAGGCATATGACGATGTTCAAGACAGTTGGTACAGTTGCTGACTAGAGACTCAATATCTTCATTAAGGTGCGGCCACCATACGTAGCTTCTAGCCAGCGCCTTAGTATGTACTATTCCTGAATGTGTTCTGTGTAACATTTTCAATACCGCTGGTCGAAGTGATTTTGGAACCACAACACGGCAGCCCAGCAGTATACAATCATCTTGCAACGATAATTCCAAGCGATTAAGCCAAAATGGCCGTATGTCATTGGCGGTGACTTTAGCGGGCCAACCGCGTTGTATGTAGTACACGACTCGAGATAGTGTTTTGTCACTTCTTGTTTCCAAAGCTATACGTTCAACGTCATATGGAAAGTCTTCTGGAGTTTCTGCCATTAACAAAATCTCGCAAAGCTGTTGCTCAACTTGGTCAGGAACTGGTTGAGGCCATCGACTCAAACTATCTGCATTGCCAATTTGTGGTCCCGGTTTGTACTCTATTTCATAGCTGTAAGACGTCAAAGCTATAGCAATTCTTGTTAGACGAGGTGACAACATATTTGACATAGGCTTCTTCGGGTCAAATATACCGAGCAGTGGCTTGTGGTCTGTCACTATTCGGAAATGTCTTCCCATAAGATAATTATGAAATTTTGTAATGCCAAACATTATAGCTGCGGCCTCCTTATCCAGTTGTGAATAGCGCCGTTCATGTGAATGAAGTGTCCTTGACGCCATGGCAATCGGACGTTCTTGTCTGTCAGCTACTCCATGCGATAGCACGGCCCCGACTCCGTATTCAGAGCTATCACAAGTCAGTATCAATGGCTTATTTATATCGTAATGTACTAACGTCAAGTCAAAAGTAATTATACGTTTTGCAACGTCGAATGCGTTTTGTTCACGTTCCGTCCACTTCCAGGGCTGTGCCTTCTCTAGAAGCCTATGTAGTGGCTCTAGTAATGTCGCCTTGCGTGGCACAAAGCGTTCATAAAAGTTGTAAAGACCAAGAAATGCTTGCAGTTCACGCTTGTTTCTGGGCTCGGGAGTATTAACAATTGATTCTATTTTGCTTGGTGCCGGGTGGATTCCTGCAGCATCTATGACAAAGCCAAGAAATTCGACTTGTTTCCTGGCAAACTTGCACTTGATTTTATTTAAACGAAGACCGGCTCTTCCGATTCTTTCTAGTACTACGTCTAGTCTCTCGCGCATTTCTTGCAATGTCTTGCCACTTATTATTACGTCATCAATCAGGACCGCCACTCCGGGGATGCCTGCCAATAGGGAAGTCATCAAACGTTGAAAAATCCCTGGGCATGCTTTTACTCCAAATGCCAAGCGATGTACAGTGTAGAGACCTTTAGATGTATTCAAAGTAAGTAGCTTTGACGTGTCATTTGTCACTACCACTTGTGTGTACGCTCTGTCTAAATCTAAGGTTGTAAATATTTCTCCCCCAGCTACCGTAGCAAAAACTTCATTAGCCGTTGGCATAGGATAAGTATCCGATTCAGTCGCTTCATTTACCGTACTACGGTAATCTCCGCACAATCTGATCTCGCCTGACTTTTTGACAATCGGAACGACAGGTGTCGCCCACTCAGAGTACGAGGTTGGTCTTAGTACTCCTTCTCGTTCTAGTCTGTCTATCTCTTTTTCTACTCTATCCTTAATTGCAAAGGGAACTGGTCGAGCTTTCAAAAATCTCGGTGTCGCGCCTTTCTTAAGATGAATTGCCACGGGTTGTCCTCGGTAGGTACCCAGTCCATCTTGAAATACTTCTCTATGTTTGGTTAGTACGCTCTCGATTTCCTTGTCTTCCACATTCGAAACAAAGTTTATATTTATATTTATATTGAGTGGAGCGAGCCAATCCCGGCCAAGTAAATTCGGTCCATTCCCTTTAGCGACGATAACGCACAGGTGTCTCATGATGTCCTTGTATTGTACTGGCAGTGACACTTGACCAAGTAGTTGGACCGGCGTCTCGGTCCAGGTACGCAGAGAGAGCTGAACGCAACGTAACGCGGTGCGCGGCAGCCGCCCACGCAACGAATGCCAGGTGCGCTCGTTGATGATAGAAAAGCTAGCACCCGTGTCCACCTGCATGCGTGTCGGTACGCCTGCTAATAACGCTTCCAACTCGTATGGCGGTACGCGAACACTGTTACTGCTCTGTACGCAGTACACTCCATTCAATTGACCATCAGGTTGGTCTGTGTAATTCACATCACGGTTTGTTTGCTTTTTCTTGCTTATGCATATTTTTTCTAAGTGTCCTTTTTTCCGACAGAACCGACACACTGTATTAATAAAACGGCACTCTCCGCCATGGCGATCGCCGCATCGGTAACATAAACGAACGTTGACTTTTGATTGAAACGCATTAATATCCATTGGTTCCACCGTGGAAGGCGCCTGCGCCGGCGGCAGGAACGGTGATGATGTATTCGAGGCCACGCCTGCCGCCTCGTGGATCATACGAACGTCCCGCCCCGCGCTTTCAGACGACAACATAGCGTCGACAACATCGTGATAACGCAAATTATCACGTTTTAATAGTTCATACTGTAATTGTTCATCACGCATTCCACACACTAATCTATCGCGTAACATTCGCTCAAGATCTGAAAAGTTACACTCCGAACTCAGTTTTCTAAGCTGTGCTATATAGTCTGAAGCTGATTCGTCGCGTTTCTGATCACGTTTGTAAAACTTAAATGACACCGATATCTCGTTAGATTTAGGAGAAAAATGTTTCGTTAGCACGTTTTGTATTTCGTCAAAAGTCACATCACTGGCTTTTTTCGGCGTGATTAACGCAAGTAATGTCTCATACACTCCCGAACCACACACTGTGAAGAAATTAGCTCTTCTAGCTGAATCCAAAATGACGCCATTCGCCTCGAAACAAAATTTTAACCGATCGAGATAAATACCCCAATTGTCCGTTTGTGGATTAAACTCATTAAATTTCACTGCTTTGGAGTCCATTTTTAATGATTTTCACTACTCGTCGCCACTATTATGTTCAGAAAACAATAAAACACGTTAGTTTTGGGAAACTATGTATTGCAGCTAGGGAGCTGACTACGCGAAGTGAAATGTCACATATTTTACCTTCTACCTACATTCATCTATATTATAATTACATAACACAGAAATGTACCCACTACTCCCTGTATGGTACCTAGTAATAAAGTATGCCTAAATTCATAACATGACACTATTCCTCAAGCATACGTAACGTGACCATAAATTCATGACTCAAAAAAACTTTTTAGCAAAAAATTGAACCAACTTCCATATAAAAACACTACAAAGGCAAAAATAACTTTAATTTCAGAAGGCGGTGTCAAAAACGAAAATATATACAAAACTAGAGACACCGCCTTCAGAAATTAAAGTTATTTTTGCCTTTGTAGTGTTTTTATATGGAAGTCGGTTCTATTTTTTGCAAAAAAGTTTTTTTTCACGCTTTTTAGTGGGTCGGTTTGTAATTTATCTAGTTACAAAAGCCAAAATGTCAACTACTTATCACCTTTTACAAAATATTGCTTTTCCCTGTGCAGAGCCGTTAATTTTTGAGGAGTTCTCCTGGTACATCACCATCTGCTCTACTTCACCATATGCATTGTGACAAGCATAAAGTGCTTAACATCCATATTCAAGTAATCTAATTGCAATCAACGAAATACTTATTATTGAGTAGTTTCGGTGGCCATCTGGGGTCTTCATCATCAGTTCCACTTCCTCAAATGGTGCTTTTCGAGAGCAACTGCACAAGGTACTATAAGAAATACCCAAAACGCTATATATATATTTCATTCAAACGCAAAAAGAATTTTTTAAATCGGTCCAGCCGAAGTTCAAGACGAATTGTAAACCTCCTTTTTTTGAAGTCATTTTTTGCTAAGTAATGTAGTAAAACAAAAAAAATGATTACAGTCAATATATTCCCTTCAATTATTATATTATATTAGATATATTTGTCCGGCCGGCTCCACTACTCAAGATTTCACAAGGTTTCAGAAAACGGGACAAGTTTGCATCCCAGAGTTCATTTCGGGGACACCAGGACTTGTAACTATAAAAAGGGACAGGCCCGTTCAAAACGGGACGTCTGGTCACGTTAAGCATACGTCATTTGTTTCGATTTCCGGCGTAGGAGAATTCATTTGTTTCGATTTCCGGCATAGGAGAATTCACTTGTCGCGATGTCAATGACCGTGGCGCCGGCGGGGCGCGGTGTCGGCGTATGGGGATTACACCGCACATGCTGCTGATTTTGTTTAGTTACTTCAGGAACAACGGACAATCAAGACGTGATACATTATTTTTTTTTGGCATCTTTGACAGTTTTTGTTTTTACATACATATTTAAGTGAATTTTCCGTGTGGATCCTAACCCTTGAGTTTTACATGTAAACATAAGAAAAAATATGTCTCAACTTACGTCATTTCAATTTACGTCGCATATTTCGAGAACCTAACATGCCGTAAGTACGAGGACTGCCTGTATATATGCTGTTTCAGTCTCACTAAAACACAAGAATGGCTGAAATAATTGGGTAAATATTTATGGAAGTTTAAAAGAAAAATTATGGAAAAAATATGGTAGTACATACCAAGTTCGCCTGGTCTGCTAGTATTATGATATATTGAGACTAAAGAGTCATCCTCAAGGTTTAAATCACCATTTAATTTAAAATCATAGTATGCTATGTTATGTTAGATCTAAGTTATACAAACATGGAAGTTATAACCGAACAAATTTTGAGGCCTACTCTAGAACTGGTGGGCAAAACTCATGAACAACTTTACTTTATAATTAACGACTTTAGTTAACTTTGGCTTAAACTATATTCTATATTTATTACTTAAATTATAGTTTGTAAAAGTTAGTTTATGTGAAGGAACGTTAAAATAAGCACACTTACAGTATGCATGTTAATCAAGTAGCCAGTTCTCTCTTTGACATCCCGAACTCTATCAAATCCATATTTGGAGTCAATCCTATCATTTTCCAGAGCCAAACGGATACGGGATTCGGACGATTCCTCCCTGCAAACGAAAATGAAGAAAGTTAATATTACCTGCGGTATTATTTGAGCCTGCATGAAAATACATGTATCAGAAAGTGCTCATGAGCTTACAAACCTAGGGCCGGCAGACGACCCCGCATCTCTTCTGTTGGAATCACCCCTATCAGCTTTGAACTTTCCCGTGTTTTGTAAAACCATCTTTTTGTAAATATTTTAATACTTCAACTTCAACTCGTTGTTAAGTGGCATATGTGGAGGAGCTACCACAATTTTGGCAAAGTCACGTGTAGAATGATAGACCATCAAACGCAGGAGGTTATTCGGTTAAGTTAAGTATTTTGGATGGAAGAAAGTATTAAAGAATAATTAATAAAAATGTACTCTAGGACCCAGTCTAAGTTCATTTGGTTGACAGCCATCAGCTGCTGTCGCTGTCATAATTTCGCGCCATTTCTCACAAATAATTTTTTTTTTTTTTTTCCCTTCGTCCGTTAGGACAGGCAAAGAGTCAAGCCCATACAGCCAGGTCTGTAATATTTGTTTCTGTTCCAAGTGTGTAATAAGGCCGGAGCCAAGTCTTCAATGTTACATCCGATGCATATTCCATATTCAATTGTTAGTTATTTACCCAGATATTATCTCATAGAATTTATTTCTAAGTCGAGTCCGATATTTGTTAAAATCCTTGTTTCATATGTCCTTGATCGTGTTTTTAATAAAATCGTAAATAAATACATAGGTGTCTTTATTTTTCAAAATGTCTTCAATGCAGCGCGGTATATTCTCTGGTTTTTCATATAAATTCAATAAATTGGTTACTAAAGACAGTCTTTGAATATTAAAACTTGAGCATTGAAAGAAAATATGATCAAGGGTCTGTTCATCATTTGTTGAGCAATAGGTGCAAGAAGGCGATTGAATTATGCGCATGCGATGTAAATGAGCGTTGAAACGGCAATGTCCAAATCTCAAACGGCAAAGAATAGTATAATATTGTCTGCTTCTGAAGTAACGGCAATTGGTGAACCAAGGGCTTTTACCAATATTCTGATTAATTTGAGCATACCAAGTACCTTTTCTAGTAAGAGATTCTGTCCATGTGTCCTGCCAATCTTTTAAAAGTTTGGACTTGATTATAGGTATTAAATCGCTATAAGGAATAGCGACATCGTCGACGGGGCTGCCGCTGTCACTGTCAACAATGTCAGCAATCGCACGTGCTAGAAAATCAGCTTGCTCGTTACCCGAAACTCCGATATGTGATGGAGTCCATAAAAATGTAATACTATAGTTTCTTGTTGAAAGATTATGAAGTATGTGCCTGATTTCTATTATAATGCAGTTTGTGTGAGCATTGATTTGATAGTTTTTCAAAGCATGCAATACGCTCATGCTATCAGTGATAATGAGCCAACGATTTTCAGATTGGTCTTGAATGTATTTAAGTGCAGCAAGAATGGCATAAGCTTCGGCGGAAAATATGCTTGATTCTTTCTTCAGTTTTACTCCCAGTCCAAATTCCTTATGAGGAATGACATAAGCCATAGAAACCCTTTCATTACTTTTAGAGCCATCTGTATAAATGTGGTGATAGTTTGGGTATTGATCTAAGAGGTTATAGACTTCTTGCCGATCTCTTAATTTGTTGTCAATTACTATATCCAGCTCATGAAATAGACATTCAAACTCTTTCTCATAACACACCCATTCATTAGATTTGTGAAATTTAAACTGACCATCTAACTTGATCATGAATGAAAAATCAAAAAGCATAAATGGAATATTTTTGGTCAGATGAGTGTTAACAGGATACTTAATGTGAAGTGAAAATAACTTTTTAATCAGAGGATGATGATTTACAGAGAAAAGTTTAAGTAAATAACAGAATTTGAGATACTGAAAGCGTAAGATTAAGGGGGGAGTATTACATTCTACTTGTAAAGAATTAATGGGAGTAGTTCTCATGGCACCTGTAATAAGTCTAAGATTATGATTTTGAAGGATATCTAGTTTATTTACCAATTGACTATCTGAGGAAAAACAGAGGTAACCATATTCAAAGTGGCTTCGTACAAGGGATTTGTATAATTTTAAAAGAATTTTAGGGTCTGAACCCCAGTATGTCCCTGCAAGAGACCTCAGGACATTTAGGGCTTTTTGAGCTCTGTCACATATACAATCAACATATTTTCTCCAAGAGAGGTTGCTTGTAAAAATAACACCCAAAAATCTTGCACTATTCTCCACAGGCAAATCAGTGTTGTCATATTTAATATTGACTATAAAAGGCCCAATATTGCTAAAAACTACAACCTTGGATTTATCTATACTAATGTCTAATGCAAGATAATTAAAGTAACAATTTAGTTTATACAAGGCAATGTTAAGCTTGGAGCATACTGTACTGGTATTATTACCAACACAGTACACTACCAGGTCATCCGCAAACTGGAGATTGGATACTTCAGTGCCTAGGATAATATTAAGTTTGTGGATGTATAAAATAAATATTAAAGGACTCAATATACTGCCCTGACAAGTGCCCTTGTAAGAATACCTAGGGCCTATAAGCCTATTTTTACACTTAACAAATACTTTTCTACCATTCAAAAAGTTATATACCCATTCTATCACCTTTGCAGGCAAACCAGCAGCAGCCAATTCTGAAGAGAGTATATGATGATTAACATTATTAAATGCACCTACCACATCAAAGAAAACACTGACAAGAGCATTCCTTGATTTGAAGGCTTCAAAGATATCGAGATGTAAATTAGCAATGCTTTCCCTTGAAGACTTACCCCTCCTAAACCCAAATTGATTCGAAGGTAGTATATGGTTCTTCTCAATAAAATGTTCTAACCTCTGTTTGATAAGTTGCTCGAAGATTTTACCCATACATGAAGTTAAAGCTATAGGTCTGTAAGAGTCAAAACTATTTTTATCTTTGTTGGGTTTGAGAATGGGAACAAGACAATCAGTTTTCCAATCTTCAGGAATTAGAGAATGCTGCCAAAGAAGATTGAAGATTTCAAGCAAAACTAATTTAGATTGATCAGGTAGATTTTTTAGCATTTTATAAGAGATATGGTCGAGGCCAGCTGCAGTATCCCTACGAGAATGGATTGCTGTAGTAAATTCAACAAATGTAAAAGGTTTAATTAAGTGAAAGTTACTAGGAGAAACAGGATGAGAAGGGTTGAAAATAAAAGCTGGCTCTACTGTATCTGGTGTAAATTTTTTAAGGAATTCGGGGATCCAAGAATATATGTTATTATTTTGAGATGTGGATGCATAACTTTTATTAAATCTACGCATATATGACCAGACCACAGACATAGGTGTAGTTCTGTTGAAAGATTCACACAACTTCAACCAACTCATCTTTCTTTCATACTTGATAATGAACTTTTTCTTTGCTTGGAGTTTCTTAAAAGCTAGGTAATTTGCTTCAGAGGGATTGTGTTTGAAAGTTAAGTAAGCATTTTTACTATCTTCCACAGCTTTGCTGCAGTTAGCATTCCACCAGGGGAGTGGAGTTCTTTTCTTTCTGTTAGAGGTTGAAAGGGGCTGAGCCTGCCCCCCATCAGAGGAGTAGCGCCTTGGAGATGGAATTGAATCTACTAGTGCCAAATGTAAGAGTTTAATAAATTTATTATAGCTAAGCAAAGGATTGTGTCTGTCTATAGAAAAGTTACACAAAAGAGCATCAATGCCGGATGAATATGTTTTCCAATCAACAGTATTGAAATTATAAGAAAATGGAAGAGGAATACTGTCAGGTATATGAAAGCTAGAAGAATTATTGTTATTCACTAAGATTTTTGTAATTACAGGAAGGTGGTAACTGCCTAAAGGATCATCATGAACTGACCATTCACACTCCAGGGCTAGCAAAGGAGAGACAATGGTCAAATCAAGAGCATTTCGCCTCCAAGTGTGGGAACCAACAGTAGTCGTTTGACCATCATTTAAAAGAACAAGATTGTTTTTATTAATGGAATCCAAAATATCCCTACCTCTGCAGTTAGAAGCTGAACATCCCCAGGTTGTATGCAAACCATTAAAATCGCCAGCTAAAAAAATTGTACGAGGAAAAAATTGAATTAGTCTATCTAATTTTGTTTTAGAAAAAGGAGGGTTGCAATTAGTTGGACTGTAAAAACTTACAATAGTAAGTTCTTTATTATTAGCATAATTAATACGAACTGCTATATTTTGTAAGGAATCATCATAGATTGTGTTTATTGTAGTATACATAATAGATTTATGTAAAATAATGGCGACACCATTATGAGCATTCCCTGAATCAAGTCTGACTACATCATAACCACGAAATTTGATAGTGTGACGGGGCTTAAGCCAAGTTTCACAAACTAAAGCTATATGAATAGAATTGTCCAACAAAAAGTGATTGAAAATAATGTTGATTGTGTAATAAGCTCTGAGCGTTCCATTGGACTATATTTAAATAATCCATTAAAATATATATTTTTTAATACCTATCTAATATTTTTAAAGGATTCTTGCAGGACATCTTTAATGCTAGTACTACAAATTGATTTTTCATTCATTTTATTTTGTGTTATTAATTTAACTATTGATTCTGAAATAGTTTTTAAAATCAGTTCTGAATTTAAGAGTGACAGAAATTGATCAGTTTTGTTTAGTTTCGGAAAGTTTGTGTCATTAAGAGTTTCAACATAACTTCTTTTTTTCTCATATTTTTGTTTATGTAGCAGAATCTTTTCTTTTTTTACAGGGCATAAAGAAGATATAGCAATGTGATTGCCCGAGCAGTGACAGCATTTTGCACCCGAGGCGGGAACTATACATGCTTTGTAATTATGTGCTTCTCCACAAATTGAACATCTCTCAGAGTTTTTACAGAATTTGGCAATATGATCATATCTCAAGCACTTAAGGCATTGCTTCACTGGAGGAATATATGGTCTTACCTCAAAACGCCAACTGTTGAGGTCGACACTCTCTGGCAAAACTGGACATGAGAAAGTAATTGATACTGTTTTTGTTGGTGTATATTTTACAGTTTTATTCTCCACTAATTTTCTCATAAAACGTCTTATAGAGACGATGTTCTTGGTGCTTGTTAGTGCGGAATAAATTTGTTTATTTGAGAGTTCAATGGGGACATGTGTGATGACTCCAGTAACCTCCGTAGCGGCAGCCGGGATTGACGCTTTTAATTTGTGACCGTCAAGAAACTTTTTATTACTTAAAGCAGCATTGGCCAGTGCTGGTCTTTCATATATGACACCTACCTTACTCTTGTTAATCCGCTGCAGTTGTTTGACACCTTTGTTGTAACGCTTAATTGCATTTGCAAGGGACATCATATCCCTCAAGCCAATGGGTTTATCTTCTTCTATACTTTCTAGAAACACAATATATTCAAAATTACCACCATCCTCGGGGTAATATCGGACGTAATCTGGGATTCTAAAAGGAGTATACTTATCAGTATCCTCTTCGGATATTACAGAGCCGACGTCAGACGCTGAGCCCTCATCAACCGACTCCGCCTCTCCGTCTTCAGCCGAATGTTCCTTTTTACGTTTTTTACGGCTCCGGGCCATCTCTACCACGTAATCTAATAAATTTGTTCAAAAATGAGTTGCTTTTTATTTATTACAAATTAAGTTTTTTTTTGAAGAAAAAAAAAGGCGCCTAACAATCTTGAAGGTTCCCGCGCTTTTTCATTTTTTTTTTTTTTTTCCCTTCGTCCGTTAGGACAGGCAAAGAGTCAAGCCCATACAGCCAGGTCTGTAATATTTGTTTCTGTTCCAAGTGTGTAATAAGGCCGGAGCCAAGTCTTCAATGTTACATCCGATGCATATTCCATATTCAATTGTTAGTTATTTACCCAGATATTATCTCATAGAATTTATTTCTAAGTCGAGTCCGATATTTGTTAAAATCCTTGTTTCATATGTCCTTGATCGTGTTTTTAATAAAATCGTAAATAAATACATAGGTGTCTTTATTTTTCAAAATGTCTTCAATGCAGCGCGGTATATTCTCTGGTTTTTCATATAAATTCAATAAATTGGCTACTAAAGACAGTCTTTGAATATTAAAACTTGAGCATTGAAAGAAAATATGATCAAGGGTCTGTTCATCATTTGTTGAGCAATAGGTGCAAGAAGGCGATTGAATTATGCGCATGCGATGTAAATGAGCGTTGAAACGGCAATGTCCAAATCTCAAACGGCAAAGAATAGTATAATATTGTCTGCTTCTGAAGTAACGGCAATTGGTGAACCAAGGGCTTTTACCAATATTCTGATTAATTTGAGCATACCAAGTACCTTTTCTAGTAAGAGATTCTGTCCATGTGTCCTGCCAATCTTTTAAAAGTTTGGACTTGATTATAGGTATTAAATCGCTATAAGGAATAGCGACATCGTCGACGGGGCTGCCGCTGTCACTGTCAACAATGTCAGCAATCGCACGTGCTAGAAAATCAGCTTGCTCGTTACCCGAAACTCCGATATGTGATGGAGTCCATAAAAATGTAATACTATAGTTTCTTGTTGAAAGATTATGAAGTATGTGCCTGATTTCTATTATAATGCAGTTTGTGTGAGCACTGATTTGATAGTTTTTCAAAGCATGCAATACGCTCATGCTATCAGTGATAATGAGCCAACGATTTTCAGATTGGTCTTGAATGTATTTAAGTGCAGCAAGAATGGCATAAGCTTCGGCGGAAAATATGCTTGATTCTTTCTTCAGTTTTACTCCCAGTCCAAATTCCTTATGAGGAATGACATAAGCCATAGAAACCCTTTCATTACTTTTAGAGCCATCTGTATAAATGTGGTGATAGTTTGGGTATTGATCTAAGAGGTTATAGACTTCTTGCCGATCTCTTAATTTGTTGTCAATTACTATATCCAGCTCATGAAATAGACATTCAAACTCTTTCTCATAACACACCCATTCATTAGATTTGTGAAATTTAAACTGACCATCTAACTTGATCATGAATGAGAAATCAAAAAGCATAAATGGAATATTTTTGGTCAGATGAGTGTTAACAGGATACTTAATGTGAAGTGAAAATAACTTTTTAATCAGAGGATGATGATTTACAGAGAAAAGTTTAAGTAAATAACAGAATTTGAGATACTGAAAGCGTAAGATTAAGGGGGGAGTATTACATTCTACTTGTAAAGAATTAATGGGAGTAGTTCTCATGGCACCTGTAATAAGTCTAAGATTATGATTTTGAAGGATATCTAGTTTATTTACCAATTGACTATCTGAAGAAAAACAGAGGTAACCATATTCAAAGTGGCTTCGTACAAGGGATTTGTATAATTTTAAAAGAATTTTAGGGTCTGAACCCCAGTATGTCCCTGCAAGAGACCTCAGGACATTTAGGGCTTTTTGAGCTCTGTCACATATACAATCAACATATTTTCTCCAAGAAAGGTTGCTTGTAAAAATAACACCCAAAAATTTTGCACTATTCTCCACAGGCAAATCAGTGTTGTCATATTTAATATTGACTATAAAAGGCCCAATATTGCTAAAAACTACAACCTTAGATTTATCTATACTAATGTCTAATGCAAGATAATTAAAGTAACAATTTAGTTTATACAAGGCAATGTTAAGCTTGGAGCATACTGTACTGGTATTATTACCAACACAGTACACTACCAGGTCATCCGCAAACTGGAGATTGGATACTTCAGTGCCTAGGATAATATTAAGTTTGTGGATGTATAAAATAAATATTAAAGGACTCAATATACTGCCCTGACAAGTGCCTTTGTAAGAATACCTAGGGCCTATAAGCCTATTTTTACACTTAACAAATACTTTTCTACCATTCAAAAAGTTATATATCCATTCTATCACCTTTGCAGGCAAACCAACAGCAGCCAATTCTGAAGAGAGTATATGATGATTAACATTATTAAATGCACCTACCACATCAAAGAAAACACTGACAAGAGCATTCCTTGATTTGAAGGCTTCAAAGATATCAAGATGTAAATTAGCAATGCTTTCCCTTGAAGACTTACCCCTCCTAAACCCAAATTGATTCGAAGGTAGTATATGGTTCTTCTCAATAAAATGTTCTAACCTTTGTTTGATAAGTTGCTCAAAGATTTTACCCATACATGAAGTTAAAGCTATAGGTCTGTAAGAGTCAAAACTATTTTTATCTTTGTTGGGTTTGAGAATGGGGACAAGGCAATCAGTTTTCCAATCTTCAGGAATTAGAGAATGCTGCCAAAGAAGATTGAAGATTTCAAGCAAAACTAATTTAGATTGATCAGGTAGATTTTTTAGCATTTTATAAGAGATATGGTCGAGGCCAGCTGCAGTATCCCTACGAGAATGAATTGCTGTAGTAAATTCAACAAATGTAAAAGGTTTAATTAAGTGAAAGTTACTAGGAGAAACAGGATGAGAAGGGTTGAAAATAAAAGCTGGCTCTACTGTATCTGGTGTAAATTTTTTAAGGAATTCAGGGATCCAAGAATATATGTTATTATTTTGAGATGTAGATGCAGAACTTTTATTAAATCTACGCATATATGACCAGACCACAGACATAGGTGTAGTTCTGTTGAAAGATTCACACAACTTCAACCAACTCATCTTTCTTTCATACTTGATAAAGAACTTTTTCTTTGCTTGGAGTTTCTTAAAAGCTAGGTAATTTGTTTCAGAGGGATTGTGTTTAAAAGTTAAGTAAGCATTTTTACTATCTTCCACAGCTTTGCTGCAGTTAGCATTCCACCAGGGGAGTGGAGTTCTTTTCTTTCTGTTGGAGGTTGAAAGGGGCTGAGCCTGCCCCCCATCAGAGGAGTAGCGCCTTGGAGATGGAATTGAATCTACTAGTGCCAAATGTAAGAGTTTAATAAATTTATTATAGCTAAGCAAAGGATTGTGTTTGTCTATAGAAAAGTTACACAAAAGAGCATCAATGCCGGATGAATATGTTTTCCAATCAACAGTATTGAAATTATAAGAAAATGGAAGAGGAATACTGTCAGGTATATGAAAGCTAGAAGAATTATTGTTATTCACTAAGAATTTTGTAATTACAGGAAGGTGGTAACTGCCTAAAGGATCATCATGAACTGACCATTCACACTCCAGGGCTAGCAAAGGAGAGACAATGGTCAAATCAAGAGCATTTCGCCTCCAAGTGTGGGAACCAACAGTGGTCGTTTGACCATCATTTAAAAGAACAAGATTGTTTTTATTAATGGAATCCAAAATATCCCTACCTCTGCAGTTAGAAGCTGAACATCCCCAGGTTGTATGCAAACCATTAAAATCGCCAGCTAAAAGAATTGGACGAGGTAAAGATTGAATTAGTCTATCTAATTTTGTTTTAGAAAAAGGAGGGTTGCAATTAGTTGGACTGTAAAAACTTACAATAGTAAGTTCTTTATTATTAGCATATTTAATACGAACTGCTATATTTTGTAAGGAATCATCATAGATTGTGTTTATTTTAGTATACATAATAGATTTATGTAAAATAATGGCGACACCATTATGAGCATTCCCTGAATCAAGTCTGACTACATCATAACCACGAAATTTGATAGTGTGACGGGGCTTAAGCCAAGTTTCACAAACTAAAGCTATATGAATAGAATTGTCCAACAAAAAGTGATTGAAAATATGTTGATTGTGTAATAAGCTCTGAGCATTCCATTGGACTATATTTAAATAATCCATTAAAATATATATTTTTTAATACCTACCTAATATTTTTAAAGGATTCTTGCAGGACATCTTTAATGCTAGTACTACAAATTGATTTTTCATTCATTTTATTTTGTGTTATTAATTTAACTATTGATTCTGAAATAGTTTTTAAAATCAGTTCTGAATTTAAGAGTGACAGAAATTGATCAGTTTTGTTTAGTTTCGGAAAGTTTGTGTCATTAAGAGTTTCAACATAACTTCTTTTTTTCTCATATTTTTGTTTATGTAGCAGAATCTTTTCTTTTTTTACAGGGCATAAAGAAGATATAGCAATGTGATTGCCCGAGCAGTGACAGCATTTTGCACCCGAGGCGGGAACTATACATGCTTTGTAATTATGTGCTTCTCCACAAATTGAACATCTCTCAGAGTTTTTACAGAATTTGGCAATATGATCATATCTCAAGCACTTAAGGCATTGCTTCACTGGAGGAATATATGATCTTACCTCAAAACGCCAACTGTTGAGGTCGACACTCTCTGGCAAAACTGGACATGAGAATGTAATTGATACTGTTTTTGTTGGTGTATATTTTACAGTTTTATTCTCCACTAATTTTCTCATAAAACGTCTTATAGAGACGATGTTCTTGGTGCTTGTTAGTGCGGAATAAATTTGTTTATTTGAGAGTTCAATGGGGACATGTGTGATGACTCCAGTAACCTCCGTAGCGGCAGCCGGGATTGACGCTTTTAATTTGTGACCGTCTAGAAACTTTTTATTACTTAAAGCAGCATTGGCCAGTGCTGGTCTTTCATATATGACACCTACCTTACTCTTGTTAATCCGCTGCAGTTGTTTGACACCTTTGTTGTAACGCTTAATTGCATTTGCAAGGGACATCATATCCCTCAAGCCAATGGGTTTATCTTCTTCTATACTTTCTAGAAACACGATATATTCAAAATTACCACCATCTTCGGGGTAATATCGGACGTAATCTGGGATTCTAAAAGGAGTATACTTATCAGTATCCTCTTCGGATATTACAGAGCCGACGTCAGACGCTGAGCCCTCGTCAACCGACTCCGCCTCTCCGTCTTCAGCCGAATGTTCCTTTTTTCGTTTTTTACGGCTCCGGGCCATCTCTACCACGTTAACTTAATAAATTTGTTCAAAAATGAGTTGCTTTTTATTTATTACAAATTAAGTTTTTAAAAAAAAGGCGCCTAACAATCTTGAAGGTTCCCGCGCTTTTTTTTCCGCATTTTCCGCGCTTTTTCATCACAAATAAAAATAACGCCGATCCTTTTTTTTTGGGATTTCATGACCTGGTAACTGGACCTTTAGGTCAAATCTTATTTTGTTACTAGCTTTTGCCCGCGACTTCGTCCGCGTGGAATAGTTACTTCGGGCTAACGTTAAATTTAACCCCGATTTTGAAGCATTCTTCATTGGCGCTCCGCTCCTATTGGCCTTAGCGTAATGATATATAGCCTATAGTCTTTCTCTATAAATTGACTATTTAATTAAAAATTAAATATTTTTTCAATTCGAACCAGTAGTTCCTGAGATTATCGCGTTCAACCAAACAAACAAACTGTTCAGCCTTATATTATTAGTATAGATAGCTGTTGCCCGCGACTTCGTCCGCGTTTCCGTCGTTTTTCGTAAAAAGTAGCCTATGTCCTTCCTCACGGTTTAGTGATTTTGATGTAACAGACAGATTAACTTTCGTAATTTAGTAGGGAAATATAATATGTCAATACTGTTGAAAAATATCGCAATGCGGAACCGCACAATATTATTGTTAATAGCTGTGCCCGCGACTCCGTCAGCGTGTAACTCCTTATGTGTTATTAAGTTAATGTATTGGTAATATTGTTTAAATCACGTTCACATGAGGCTTAAGTACCTATAGAACGAAAATACTTCAGCGCAAAGCTTCCGGGTAAACTATGTTGAAAGTTGACCCGTCCGGCACGTGAACATAAAGATTTCTAGAACTGCTAACCCGGGAAAGAGCGACGTACAACTGACCATGCGAGAAACAACTGACACCGAGATCTACTCCAGCAACACGAAAAGTCTGCCCTTGAACCTTATTAATTGTCATTGCATAACACACCGATACTGGGAATTGCGTTCTTTTAAATTCGAATGGAAAATTAATTGGTATTATGGGAATTCTGGGAATAAAGACGGTTTCTCCTGCACCGCAACCTGTTAAAATTTGAGCCTCGATTATATTTTGTTGCAACTGGGTGAAAATAAAACTAATATAAAAAAAGTGAACGTAAATTAGCCAAAACTTACCTATCGTTATACTAAAATAACTAATACCTATTTTATAAAATAACAACAAAAGGAATCTAAAAATAAATTATCAACGACTAAAAGTCGCGCTGATAAGCACGGTTTGTTAATATCTGTCTTATAAGTATTGTCCAATATATGAAAGTACTCTGTGGTATTGTCTGTCAATAAGGTCGAACGCTCTGAATGTCTATTCGGATCAACCATACTTTTCCTATCTCAATG
The DNA here is from genome assembly GCA_943138885.2 of Tholera decimalis. Lineage (NCBI taxonomy): Eukaryota > Metazoa > Arthropoda > Insecta > Lepidoptera > Noctuidae > Tholera > Tholera decimalis. Next base: position 10,854,145 of record OW964565.2, on the reverse strand, counting down.
GGATCAACAGGCAAAAATTGTATGTATTTTTGGGATTTTATGACCTGGTAACTGGACCTTTAGGTCAAATCTTATTTTAAAAAATTGTATGAAGGCCGCACTTTTTTTTTTAGATAGGGCCTCTCGTAGTTCAGCACACTAAGGCTGGTCACTACTCAACCGCGAACCTCGCGCTCGGACACCCCGCCTTTTTAGGGTTCCGTAGCCGAATGGCAAAACACGGAACCCTTATAGTTTCGATATGTCTGTCCGTCTGTCTGTCTGTCTGTCTGTCTGTCCGTCCGTCCGTCCGTATGTCACAGCCATTTTATTCCGAAACTACTAAGACTATACATGTGAAACTTAGTAGGTAGATGTATTCTATGAACAGCTTTCCGATTTTAAGACAAAAATATTTAAAATAAAAGGGGATCCCCATACATGGAACTAAAACTGAAAATATTTTTTTTCATGAAACCTATGCGTGTGTGGTACTTATAGACAGGTCTTTAAAAATGATATAAGGGTTTCTAAAGCCACTTTTTCATAAAGTCAATCGTTTAAAAGATATACGCTTCCAAAGTGGTAAAATGTCCCCCCCTCCCTCTAACTTCTATAATAATGGAGTGAAAAATCTAAAAAAAATATATATGTCTGTAGATCCTAATGTAAACTTTCAACCAAAATTGGTTTGAACGAAATCGGGTAAGCAGTTTTGAGATACAGCATATTTTCTAAAACCGCAAATATAACTTTGTAATTCATACAAACACTATGAACAACAAAGTTATCTAGCGTAGTTGTAAAAATGCAAATAAGCTGGTTTCTAGAAATTTGAAAGGTTTTTAGGAACCCTTCATGGGCGAGTCTGGCTCGCACTTGGCCAATCGAGACGCGTCGAGCGCGGCGACCGATTCTCAAAAATAATCCTTATAGCATGATTCAGTATTCACGCGCGATGGCTTATTATTAGCGTATTTCATGCATAACTTTGGTGTTTCTATACCGATTTATATGATTCTGTTTTATGGAATAGTTAATAATGTTAACTTTTTCAATTAGGGGTGACTGAGAGTGTTATAAACGTAAGAGTAGGGAGTTACACGTGTTATTGTGAGTCAACCATAAAAGATAGACATATGCTGTCGTGGGATATTTTTTATATAATTTTAAGGAGAACATTTCCGTCATAAATGATTTCTGTGTAGCTTTAACCATTAAGGTTGCACACGCGACGGAAGCTTAAGAAATGGAGTAACTTCTCCCGTTTTTCCAAATTTCCCTTCACTGCTCTGCTCCTATTGATTGTAGCGTGATGAAAAGTATACTATAACCTGCTCAGGAGTATGAATATTAATTGTACCAAGTTTCGTTAAAATCCGTCGAGTAGTTTTTGTTTCTATAACGGTTATACAGACAGACAGACAGACAGACAAAAATTTTACTGATTGCATTTTTGGTATCAGTATCGATCCCTAATCACCCCCTGATAGTTATTTTGTAAATATATTTAATGTACAGAATTGACCTCTCTACAGATTTATTATATTAGGGGTGACTGAGAGTGTTATAAACGTAAGAGTAGGGAGTTACACGTGTTATTGTGAGTCAACCATAAAAGATAGACATATGCTGTCGTGGGATATTTTTTATATAATTTTAAGGAGAACATTTCCGTCATAAATGATTTCTGTGTAGCTTTAACCATTAAGGTTGCACACGCGACGGAAGCTTAAGAAATGGAGTAACTTCTCCCGTTTTTCCAAATTTCCCTTCACTGCTCTGCTCCTATTGATTGTAGCGTGATGAAAAGTATACTATAACCTGCTCAGGAGTATGAATATTAATTGTACCAAGTTTCGTTAAAATCCGTCGAGTAGTTTTTGTTTCTATAACGGTTATACAGACAGACAGACAGACAAAAATTTTACTGATTGCATTTTTGGTATCAGTATCGATCCCTAATCACCCCCTGATAGTTATTTTGTAAATATATTTAATGTACAGAATTGACCTCTCTACAGATTTATTATAAGTATAGATTTAGTTGCGTTCAAACACTAGAAAAAATAATATACTGGCCATGGCCGTTTGCATTGGCTTCCTTCAAACTTGCCGAACGTCTAGACAGTAGCGCTTGCCTTGTGTCAATTTGTCTAGGCTCGCGTTGGTCTAAGTTCGGCCAACAAGTATTGCAGGCTGCTCCGAAGTGAGGCAAGTGATCGCGAGCGACTGCAAGTTGTGACAAGCTACGTCAAATGAGCTCTATACACGTTGGCGCTGGCCTCCACTCGGCCAACTAGGCAAGTGACACCGAGCGATAGCAAGACAAGGCAAATATACCGTCTACATGTTGGTATTGGTCTTCACTCGACAACGCTCGGCCAACATGTATTGCAGGCTTTACAAAGCAAGTAAAGGTGGAAACACACTATTGAAACGACGTATTACCGGTGGTTACTGATGGGTAATTTTCGGAAATTTTTCAAAACTTGGAAATTTTTCCTTTTATTTTTCTGAAAAATAAAAATACGGAAAAATAATGAAAAAATATTTTTTAATGTATAATTTTACTTTGAATAAGGGTCAAAACCAGGGGGAGGACACTCTCCTACATTAGGTTCAACGACAAACGAAACAGCGCCATCTTCATTTCTTAACCGTGAAACCATTACATAGTTTTCTCTAGGTCGCAATAGATGTCTCTGTAATATCATTTATAAACATTTTTAATTTTAACATTTTAGGTTAATATCAATATAATCAACTTTAAATATAACAATTTTGTCATGATTATCAATAAAATCTATTTTATATATAATGGCAATATTATTGCAACACTGCCATTATGTCTATTTGTCTCAACATCTGACAACACAGCACAAATATGAAAAATGGTCGCCGTCATTTTATGTGTAAATCCTAGATTATGAGATTATTTATTCGATAAAAAACGTTGAGTTAAAATTACTCCTCCGTTTCGTTACGAAGATAATTATCCAGAAACTTGTTTTGTTTACTTACTACGCGATATAGACGCTATTTTGTGTTGTGTCTGAGTGAATGTTCCGTTGCATATTCGGATGTGAAGGCAATGGTAAGTATTTTATAAATTATTATATTATACTATTTTAAATTTACAAGCTATAAAAGTACAAACCCGCCCTCCTTGCTCCTTTTATGTACTTTTATAATTAATTTGACAATGGAACTTGGGGACTAAGTTAAAACAAATAAGTTTCATATTACTCGATTATAAAGTCCTACATCTCAAAAGGAAAAAAAAAACATTTAGTTGTGGTCTGTTAGTCGTCCGTTATAATTATACTTCTTATTGCGATACTTTTTTGTAATGTACCAAAGTTTTAAGGTATGTACTACTCATATATGGATCAGCATGAGCCACAAAAAATCGCACTTTTCGCTAATATTTCATTAACATTATACTTTTGAAGGATGTATAGATGTTTGTTACTCAATCATTACAGAACACATGATTGGATCTGGGTGAAATTGTGTACCAGAATACTTTATAATAATTAATAATAATTCAGCATATTCCATTCCCACTGCACGGACACAGGCCTCCTCTCTATTAGAGGGATACTTTATAGTCTAGAATAACATACAGGCTACTTTTTATCCTGGTATAAAATTCTCGTGGAATATTTTTTTTTAATTCGACAGTCCTGTTGGTCTAGTGGTCAGTGGCCCTGACTGCTATGCGCAAGGTCGTGAGTTCGATTCCCACCCAGGACAAATGTTTGTGTGATGAGCACAATCATTTGTTCTTTGTCTGGGTGTAATTTAACTATAAATTGTATGTATTTAGAAATATATATGTATGTTTATCAGTTGTCTAGTACTCATAGCACAAGCTCTGCTTAGTTTGGAATATTATGTTATATACTATTATTATTAAAATTCCATGCAGGTAAAGCCTCTGGCAAAAGTTAGTTTTTCAATAAAATAATCATAGATTTTGTTTCTTTCAGACTCACTGCATAACAAATTTCCTGACCGTTATAAAACTTGGGTTGGTATTGTTGGTGGAAAGCGTGAGACTATCTGACTTGGACTTTTTTTATGAAGATGTGGATATGTCATAAGCATTTTACTGACGATAAAAAAAATCGCTGTAATCGCCTAAATGCATTTGCCCGGTAAGTTTAACTCTTTCCAACTACGTAGATAAAAATATTAGGTACATATAAACCATATTAATTAAAATTACATTTTCATTATATTCTTGTTTGTATAACGGTGCCTTGTTTATGTTTATTTAGTATTAGCTTTTTGCTCCACTGTTTCATCCGCATTCCTGTGGAACACTACTGATCTGTATTTGTAGCTTGTAGTGTGATGTTTTATAGCCTATCTTACTTTCTGATAAAATAGATTAATGTTAGTGACAGATTTATAAAATTGGGTCAGTTGTTTTTGAGTTTACATTACTGAAAAATCTTTCTTCATAATAATTATCAGCATACATTAATCCACATTTTTATTCCATTATAGGCACATCCAGAGTTCAGCAGCCTGTTGGTACCAGTGATAGTCAACCTGCTGCTTGCCTTACTGTTGGTTTAGGTAAATATTAAATTTTGAAAATCTTACTTATCTATGTTACACCACAGCTCCAGAATGCAAAGGCAAAAGTAGGAACGGGATGACCTAAATAGATTTTATAGTATTATTTTGTTATATTTCAGAGGAATCTGGATATCTCCTGTTGAAGACTACAGTTGTTGCTCGGCCTACTGCTTTTCAACCACCTTCACCTTCTACTGATGTATTAGGTTTGTAATTTAATTTAATTAGTTGTACATAAACTGCTTGGTAACAAATGAATGGATATATGACGTGATTTTTGGAACAATTGTATTAACTATTATGTATTTATATGTACAATTTTATATTTTTCAGGAGATGTAGATGTGAATAACAGTGATGCTGTACGTCATATTTTAGTGGAACATAACTACTGTGCAAACCCTAAACACACAAAAAGAGCTTTTAATGGTAAGCTTGCAATTCATAAGTTTATAACACTTAATACTACAAGCTGGTCTGTCCATTGGTTTGGCTATACAAAATTGCAATTTGTTTTTTTAAATATAAGAATAGAGAGCAGTGATGGCGAAAACAATGATGGCCCTGTGGTAACAGCCTCGACTTACGAGTTGTATGTCGTGGTTTCGAACCCAGCCAGGCGCATTACTTTTTGTCATTTATTTCATCACCACAGCTCTCAAAAATGGTGAAGGAAAACATCGTGAGGAAACTGGCATGATCTAGAACTAAAAATCCGAAGACATGCGACATCTACCAACCCACACTGAGCCAGCGTGGTGGATTGTAGCCTATTCCCTCTCACAGAGAGGAGACCCGTATCTCAGACATGGGACATTAAAAGGCTGATTATGATGATGAAATAGTTTTGAATCATTTATTCTAAAATAAATAAATAATTCAAAAAATAAATCATTACTTCTAAATTCAAAAAAGACATAACAAGCCACTTACATAAGAACATAAAATAAAATGTAAATTTAAATTAATAAAGTATAGCCGTTATTTTGTTATATGTTCCCGCTAAAAATATTTTATCGAAAAAACACGTAGTATCAGATGTCTCTTTCCTTTCAATCCAGTGTCAAAATGTTTTAACCCTGCACTTATCTGTATATTTCCTAAAATGTTACGATTCACTTTGTCTTTAACATAATAAGACTTTCGTGTCTGTACGATATAATAATAACCATATAGGTAATTGTGTTTGTTTCTGCATTTTCAGTTACTTCTGGAACATCCTTCCACAGCATATTGAATGCTGTACGACCATTCCAGAAGAAAGTCAACTATCTGCAAAGGGAGATCAGTATTTGCGCAAAAGGGGCCAATTCTGTGCCTCCGGTGAAAACTGATTCAACTCAATTTATATCAAAATTGATTTTTAAATGCACTTACTTGTATCAGAAAAAAAATCTCTACATTTCTGTTTAATCGACATTTTAATACGACTCATATTTCCAGAGATAGTATGATACAAGTAGGCCAAAAATATATATATTAATAGTTAATGACGTGTAAAATAATTTAACTCCACATAAATCGTTGAGTATATTTAAATAGTTAGATATGTTCATCAATACGTTTATAAACTTTACCTTCAATAAATGTGATTAGATATAAATTCAGTTAAATTGTTTTACACAAATATATTGTTCGTATTTTACTAGTACAACTGCAGATATATCAGTCAATACAGAGACAAAAGTAAAAAAAATGTTTATGTAAAATGATACTGAAGTTGTAATATTATACACGTAGATAGTACTCGAAATACGGCATAAAAAATGTGTACAGTGATACTTTTTATAACTAGGGTGGTTGCGCGGGCATAGGGGGTGGCATTCGCGAGGGATATGCGAGCCGCGCGGGGTGACTAGGGGAAAAGCTTTTGGATGGATAGCATGCACGCGCCTACGTAGTGGATAGCTATGGCTCACAACATACGTATTACATGTATCATTTTACACAAATTATAAGTTGTTATTGTAAATAATGTTTTATTAAGTTATTATATCATCAACACCAAACTACCGTTCTAGTTAAATCATTTTACACAATGCATTATAATAACTTTAAGGAATGTATCTGATAAAAAAACTAACTTAAATAGTTTTTAATATCTGATTTTGATCGTTACTATTTTATAGAACGTAGATATTTTTATTGTTTGATCCATTTTCGGAACGTATATATTTTTTATGGTGACTGGCTGATAATAATGAGGAAGTAGTGTGTCATAGCAAGCTTCTTTCACACAGTTCAATTCCCCAAAATGATGTAGTATTTTACCAAGAGACTATGAGAAATTTTGATAGTAGTGACTCTAGGACCTACTACCATAAGCAGAACAAGTTACCTACCCAAAACATGGGAGTCTTTAAGTCAAGAGTGAATAGGTTACTTCTAGGCAAGCGTGCTCCATCTTCGACCACATCATCACTTACCATCAGGTGAGATGGTGGTCAAACACAAGTATATTATCAATAAAAAAAACATCGCGATTTATTAAAAGTTGACTCAGCCTCCAACGTGTATTGAAATCTGTTTTACTAGGTTCATCGAATGCAATCTAGTAAATCTGATTCTATAGCTGAAAATAATGTGCGTTGAGAAAATAATGATAAAGTTTTAGTACTATACCTACCATCCTCTGAGGAATCAAACCAATATCCAGAGTTTATGTTTGGTTTGTGTTTTGGAATGCTGTCATACCAAAACACAAACTATGATTTTGACATTTCTAGAAAAGGTAGAGTTAAAAGAAATATCAGGTTTGCTAACTTAGAACGAAGAAGGAAGTATTAGCAGATCATTTGATTAAATAGAGTGGCCCATCTTTTATTTCAATTTAAAAGAAGAATGATCTGTTTTCAATATTACTATATTATGTTAATGTAATAATACTTAATATCATGAGTTTTATCAGAACTTGAAGACTAAGGCTGATATCAGAAACATTGATCCTGATTTCTATTCCTGTGACGAAGAAAATAATCTGTATACCTAGTACTTTTTATAGATTTTTATTTTTATTATTATATTTACTTCAACATGTTTTTAATTAGGAAACATTGTGTAACATTATAAAAAATGATGAATGACTACCTCATCTTGCTCAATATTCATTAGTTTTAAAAACGTTTACAAATTTTGATAAATTTTTTAGAAATTAACGCTTTAATATCACAATACCAGTAGGTATTGTGATATTAAACATATCACAATACCGGTAGGTATTGTGGTATTAAAGCGTGATGTCATTTAATTTCTAAAATTATTTAAAAAAAGTCGTGGGCCTTATTTTAAAAAGACGTCGTTTGATACTGGTCTTTAGTTAAATGCTATTTCAGTAATATTTAAAAGTGGTACTTGTAAATGTATAACATTTCATTTCCTGAACACTGTAATGTCATTCACTGAATACTGTAATGCTAATTAAGAAGAGAAGCATTTTAAATAATTTTTTTTTAATTTAAGTTATTTTTATCATAAATATGTGCGTTTTATTTTATAAATAGAGAGTTTAAAATAAAATTAGTTACAAATATCACTTTAAATGAAAATGTTAAATATATAACTTTAGTTATAGCATTATACATAAAAAATAATATCGTGATAAGTGATATTTCTCAATAAATATTAAATTAGGTAAACTTTAAACTGATTTCTGACAAAAAGTTATATTAGATTTGTTCAACAACATTTTCTGGCATCCTAAATGTAGTGTAAACTAATACTAATAATACTAAAATAATATTAATACTAAAACATAGCTTATGATAGCAGTCTTCACGAGAACTGGATGTGTGGTGTAAGTTGATATAACTTAATATACATTAGTTTACACAGCCATATTATTGGTGCACTTTGATCAGAAACAGAATCATTTATTCGTAAACATATGTGATAATTATATACAAGATCTTAAAAAATTAGGTATTGCGCTATGTGTTGTCTATTGACATACAAATTATTATGAAAAAAGTATTATTATACTATTAAATTAAAATATAAATTCGTCACAATATTTCTATGCAAACAAGTAAAATTTTAAAATTGGTAATAAATTTCATTTCATGTCAAAACGTATAGTCAATTTAGAACATTAATATTAAAAATAAAATACGTAAAAAAAAAGATATATTAAAAATGTCAAGTATAGGTAAAAATGTCAATATTGTAAAGTTACAGAGATTTGTCATTAAGAAATTCACCTAGAGTGTAATAACATTTTTCTAGTAGTAACCGATTAAGCGTTTTTTAAACTTCTGCACTGGCATACATTTTATTTCATCGGGTATTTTATTATATATTTGCGGTGCAATACCAAAGAAGCTTTTCCTCATAAGAGAAGTTTTACATTTCACAAGGCATAAATCATTAGTATACTGAGCACGCATGGGTGTTTTCTTTACTGTACATAGTTTCTTGAATAAATGTGGATTCATTTTTACAAATAATGCAATTTCTAGGATGTATAAAACCGGTAGAGGTAATATTTTTAACTTTTTAAATAAGGAATGCAATTATCTGTTGTTTTTAAATGTTTTGATGTAGTTGACAGTTTTTCCATAATATTTTCTTGATTTTCTAATGAAATGTTACTAAATCCTGTAATAATAAAAAACGATGCGACTTGTATTTAACATTAAGTTTCCTGTAAAATTATTGATAATAGTCTTTTTATATGCAATAGAAAATAAATAAAACTTTAAATTGCTCAACTGAAAAGTTGTCATTTTGAAGTTGTATCAGTTTTCACTGGAGGCACAGAATTGTACAAGGATCGACTGGCTAATGCAGAGAAGCTATCACAAAATATTGCGTTTAAGCGAGTAGTAGAACATGTGTCTAAACCAGCTAAATTATTCGTGTATATGCAAAAATAGAAAATAAAGAAAATTTAATTTCATTACATACAGTTGTTTTAATAAAAATCCAATTTTTAAATTAACCCTGTATTTATTTACCAGTGCCGAACAATTTTGTTTTAACTATCTTGTGAATATTCAATTGCCAAAATGTTAGTAATTATAAAAGATTCACAAGAAAGTTAGAACAAAATTGTTGGGTACTGGATAAGGCTCAATCTATACTGACTATAGATATGTATGTAGCTATACGTGAATATATATGTATGTAGCTATACGTGTATATATATATGTATGTAGCTATACGTGTATATATATGCATGTAGCTATACGTGTATATATATCATTAGTTCAGGGTTAAGAAATAGAGATGGCGCTTCAAATTTGGACTGACAGATTTCCCGAGAGTGGGCTCTCTATATCCGTAGTATTATAGTACTCTATGGTCAAAACGCTTGAATCATAGGGCTAAAGTGCGCGTCTCGCCGGCTGATCGATTCCTTGCGTGATTAAAGGGCTGGCGCGTACTTTGCTAAACACTAAGGCCGTGCGCGCACTGCCTTGCGGTGGCCGCAATTGCGGTAGTTCTACCGCACCGGTAGAATAACCGCAATCTCAAGTGCGCGCACTGCGGCGAGCAAAACGCACCTTTTGTCTGACAATGTTGCCATACATACAGATTTCTTCGTATTTATACATATTTTCGGTGTGTGATTCAGATTAGCACTCGATACAGATTTTTATACAAATTTCACACTGTATTCATAAAATTAACTATTACAACTAAAGACAGAACTTGGCAAAATAAATTACCTAGATACCGCATTTATTACGTTACACACACCATTGTATGATTCTATTCTTTATAGTTATTTTTAATTTTTTATAAACATCTTAATTTGCCGAGCTCAGGAAATCTGTCAAAGATTGTTGTGTGCTATCCAAGGCTCTCGCATTCGTAGTGTCGTACATACGTAAAATACATAAATAATTAATATCATAGGTACAAACTTTCATTTAATTTAATATTAATCTAAAAACCCTGAGTGATGCAAAAATTGACATTCTGGCTATTGGAGCTAGATAAATTACAAAGCAACTTACTAAGTTTTCGTAAGATATATACGTTCTTATCCAAAAAACGTTTCTTTCAGGGAAAAACCGGCCTTATCTAGTTTACATTTACGAAAAATACCTATGTATGTACCAGCGGCCTGGCCTGGCTTTGCACGGGTTCCTTGACAATTGTTTTCTTCGACAAACGACGTCATTACAAAAAGTACGTTTAGCTATCATTTACATTTAATTTAAAATATATATACAACGTGTAACGGAAACCCCATATCTCTCCAAAGGGACTGAAGACAACATCTCGTATGGAGTTTCTATGCAAAGCTTCAGCTCAAAATAAGTGACTCACAGAATTGACCCCAAATTATTGGTTTCATATGTCTCTTGAATACAAATAATAACAAACGTGTCACAGCACTATGAGGGTCATCACTTTCCACGTCACTTGCCAATAAAACGATAAATCTCTTCGTTCTTCTTAATTTGAAAAATTCGGTCTCTCGTATCAATGTATTGAAATTTCTAATAAGTTCCACACATGTAGACATAGGATTACAAAACCTTTGCTATATCGTTTTTTATCATCCAAAGAAGTCGTGCACTTGGTATGTATATACCCTTTAAATTACACGTTTTATAAAAAAGTTTCATCTTGAATCAGACTGATCATCTGTGCCAGCCGTTTCGCTGCAATGAATTTCTTGGCTGCGTAATTTTAAATCTGTGATAACTTCTAAAAATTTAAATGAAAAAAGTAAAGGGCAATTTATGATCTACATTAAATCACCAAGGTTGTTGGGGTATGTATGTATGTAATTGCGTGGCAGCCAAGGAAAAACTGGATTCGATTTACACTTTATTTCAAGATTACATTTTTGCATGTCGTCGGAACTGCGGTGGCGGAAAAAGGAACAGAGACATAGACAACACATTCATAGACCACATTAGCTGTCATATATAAATTGATCACAGAGTATAATTAAATGCTGGACACACCATAACAGATTCCTCCCTTTTTGAAGACAATTCTTAACTTACCTACTAACATTACAAATTTAATCTTTGAACAGGTTTAATAACTCTGCTGCTCTTACGTATGGCAACAGCAGATGAATTAGTACTAGGTACAACCTCCTTAGGAAGTACACCATCAACAACAGTAGCACTAGGATTATTTTGAATAGACAAATCAGATGTAATATTTGGTACATTATTATTATCACTACTTGATGTAAAAATTAAATCATTAACATCAGACGAAACACAAGTACTCGCTTGCGGAAGCAAGTCAGGGGAAGTTAACGTTTCCGCAGCAATTGGCACAGAATCCTCCTCATTTTGAAGCTCTATTCTGTCGCCCACTCTTTTTACTTGGTCAATATGTCTCTTCCAAACCAGACCATTATCCATTTTTATAAGATAATGCAGTTTGCCTAACTGTTTTTGAATAATTCCAAATTTCCACTTCTCAGAACCCATATAGTTTCTGGCAATTACCCGTTCACCAACAGACAATGTTCTCACTCCACTTATTCCCTCAGAAAAAGAAGTACTATCCGGTACGAGCGAAGAAAAATTACTGTTAGGTTGATAAGCGAAAACTAGTTCGGATGGAGCTTTGGATGTAGATGGATGAGGTGTAATTCTGTACATGAATAAAATTTGATTTAAAACTTGTTGCACATTACCCTTACTTGCATTACAACATTTTAGTTTATTTTTAATTGTCTGAACATAACGTTCTACCTGGCCATTAGTAGCAGGATTGTAAGGAGCAGAGCGCCTATGTAGAATGCTATGCTTTTTTAAAAACTCCTGAAATTTATAATTTGTGAACTGAGGACCATTGTCACTCGTTAAAATCGTAGGATAACCAAAAGTAGTGAATATTTTCTCTAAAGTATCAATAGTATTCTCAGTAGTAATCCGATCAAGCATGTACACTTCAGGCCACTTTGAAAAAGCATCTACCAATATTAAGAAATAAGTTCCCATGAACTTACCAGCAAAATCAATGTGGACCCGTTCAAAAGGTTTTGAAGGATATTCCCAACAATGCTTTTTAGAAACTGAAATCGGATTTCTTTGTTGTAAACAACATTGTACACAGTTTTCCACTAAATCACGCACATCTCTGTCAATACCAGGCCACCAGCAATAATGCCTAGCTAAGGCTAACATTCTATTAATCCCAAAATGGGCAGTATGTAAATCTTTTAGTATAGTGGACCTCAAATTTGTAGGAATGACCACACGTGATCCTCTCATAATACAACCATTTTGTAAAGAAAATTCAGATTGATCAATACCAAATCTATCTTGGTTTGTAATAATTCTACCAGAACGTAAACCTGTTAATAAAGGTTGCAAACTTAAATCTTGGTTAGTAGAATTGCAAATCTGATCTATGGTAATAGGTAATTTTTCAATTAATTCAATTTGGCAAACATCAACTTCTTCCCGTAATTTTGGTTCTTCCAACTCAAGTGGTAACCTTGATAATGCGTCAGCATTAGCATTTGCTTTAGAAGTTTTGTATTTAATTTCATAATTAAAACCCTGTAAATATACAGCATAATGTTGCATGCGTACTGCAGAAAGTTGAGGTAATGCTTTAGAAGGTGAAAATATTTGTAACAAAGGCTTATGGTCTGTATACAGAATGAATTTCCTACCATACAGATACTGAAAAAACTTTTTAACCCCAAAAATAATTGCATAAGCTTCCTTGTCTATCTGAGCCCATTTCCTTTGAGAACAATTCAAAGTTTGAGATGCATAGTGAATGGGACGTTCCGAACCATCGGGCATAATGTGGGAAAGAATTGCACCAACTCCGGTTGGAGAAGCATCCGTGGCCAATACTAAAGGTAAGTCAGGTGCATAATGAGCTAACACTGTGTCTGAAATTAATTGTTTTTTTAGCGTTTGGAAAACCACCTCACAATCCCTTGACCAATGCCACTTTGTATCTTTCCTCAATAATCTATGTAAAGGTTCTAAGGCATCACTCAAATTATGGAAAAATCTACCATAATAATTAATAAGTCCTAAGAAACTTTGTAACTCAGTTAGGTTTTCAGGCCTAGGTGCATCTCTAATAGCTTTAATCTTATCATTGGTCCCAGATATACCCTCCTTGCTAATAATATAACCACAGTATTCAATCTTATCTTTCAAAAATTCAGACTTGTTTAAATTTACTTTCAAGCCATATTCAGCCAAACGTGAAAAAACGGTTTCCAGCCGTTCGAAGTGTATTTTATCATTAGGTCCTGTAATCCTAATATCATCTATAAAAACATGTACTCCAGGAATATCTTTTAGGATATTCTCAATCTTACGTTGCCATTTGGCAGGTGCACAATTTAACCCAAACATGAGCCGTGTACATTTGTAAAGACCCTTATGTGTATTTAATGTAAGCAAATGCTGATCCTGCTCTCTCACACGCCAATTGAGATAAGCATTACATAAATCTATTTTACTGAATTTCTCACCACCAGCAAGACCGTGAAACAACTCTTCCGAAGTTGGTAATGGATGCTCATCAACAATTAATTGTGGATTTAAAGTAATCTTATAGTCCCCGCAAAGCCTAACCTTACCATTTGCCTTGACCACAGGTACCACTGGTGTTGCATACTCAGAGTAATCAACCTTAACAAAAACTCCAGCCTTAACCAGGTTGTCAATTTCCTGATCTAACTTTTCCTTCAGTGCAAATGGAACTGACCTAGCTCGACAAAAGATTGGTTTAGCATCCTGCCTGAGGTGTAATGCCACTGGATCACCCTTAATTTCACCAACATTTTTACCATCAAAAAGTGTAGAATACTTTTTAAATAACTTATTCAAACTAGATTCTAAAGAGTTAGTAGTGTGGAGTGGAGTGGAAACATTTCCTGCAAAGCACACAGCCTTCACATCAAGGTACTCACGAAAACTCTCCCAAGTAAACAACTTAATCCATTCCCTTCCCAGGAGTGGGTCTTTGTTACCACTGACAACATACAGCTTGAGGTTCTGCTGGGTTTCTGTACAAATTTCTGCAAAGCATGTTATGTAACCTAAAACATTTAAAAAGTTATTAGAATATGTACACAATCTTGTTTTAGTTTTGAGTAAAGGTAGATCCTGAAAACATTCATTGTATAATTTTGCACTAATAATAGATACAGCTGAACCACTGTCAAACTCCATCTTAATCTTTTTATTGTTTACAATAGGATACACCCAAAACCTGCTGCTTTTACTACAATGAGTATTATTTATGTATTCTATTTCACTAGAATTATCATGGTCTACAGCATTTACAGAATCTTTAGACTTTTTAAGTTTTAAATACATTTTCTTTAAATGACCTTTGGTTTTACAAAAATTGCATGTCACTTTAGACAGCTTGCATTTGTCGGCGTAGTGGTTACTAGCGATGGCCGTTTTGTAACATCAATAGTTGTACAACTATCTATTTGAGTTTACAACCAACCATCACTCGTTTTCTAACCAAGCATAACTATCTATTTTCACAACGTACGTTATGACAATAACTGCAGCTGTAACAACCATCGGTTGTTTTGTAGCGCATAATAACCGTAGTTATCTCACAACGCTCTAGAAATCACGCAATAGATATCGTAGTTGAAGTTGGCTACGTAGCGGTATCGCAACGGTTAGAGCGAGAAAAATATAGGATAGGTAGCGCGTCTCGTTCGCACAAAAGCACAGATGGATGGTTATGATTTATTGCATAATGTGACGAATCTTATAAACACGAACGTCGATAATTGAATGACTAACTTTCGCCACTTAAAAAATATTATTTGAAAATTTAGTTTGGTGTTGACCTTGATACCCGCAAGTGTTCCATTTCCCATTTCTCCACGATTGTTTTTAGGGTTCCGTAGCCGAATGGCAAAAAAAGGAACCCTTATAGTTTAGATATGTCTGTCCGTCTGTCTGTCTGTCTGTCCGTCCATCCGTATGTCACAGCCATTATATTCCGAAACTATTAAAACTATACATGTGAAACTTAGTAGGTAGATGTATTCTGTGAAAAGCTTCCCGATTTTAAGAAAAAAAAAATTAAAATAAAGGGGAGTCCCCATACATGGAACTAGAACAGAAAATATTTTTTTTTTCATGAAACCTATGCATGTGTGGTATCTATAGACAGGTCTTTAAAAATGATATAAGGGTTTCTAAAACCACTTTTTCATAAAGTCAATCGTTTAAAAGATTTATAAGCTTCCAAAGTAGTAAAATGTGTTTGTCCCCCCTCTAACTTCTATAATAATGGAGTGAAAAATCTAACAAAAATATACGTCTGTAGATCTTAATGTAAACTTTCAACCAAAATTAGTTTGAACGAAATCGGGTCAGCAGTTTTTGAGATACAGCATATTATCTAAAACCGCAAATATAACTTTGTAATTCATACAAACACTATGAAAAACAAAGTTATTTAGCGTAGTTGTAAAAATGTAAATAAGCTAGTTTTAAGAAGTCTAAGATTTTTTTTTATTCGTCAAATAAATAGACATATTATATTATATTATTATAGTTACTACGGAACCCTTCATGGGCGAGTCTGACTCACACTTGGCCAATTTTTTTTTCTAAAGTCGTTAAATTTTGTATGTGTGTTGAATTGAACAATAAGTAATTTTCATCTATAGTGTTAATAATTGTAAATAAATCTAACTTTTTTGACAATATCAAGTACTTACTTTCTTATTGCAAAAAACCTAAAGCCCGATTTACACTTCAACAAGTACAGTAGCGAGTTAACTTGCGTCATTGGCGAATTAAGTTGTTAATGTACTACTACTTTACTCGCTTGCCGTTCAAACTACAATAACAACTTAACTCGCCGATGACGCAAGTTAACTCGCTACTGTACTTGTTGAAGTGTAAATCGGGCTTAAGCCTAAGCCTGGATAAGTACGAAAGAAAGTTGACTGTATGTTTAGTATCAATTGTAACTGCAACAGATATCACGTTATAAGGCGCCTTCTACACGAGACGTTGTCGAAATAGATAGTTGTCAAAATAGATAGTTTTCACAACGTTATTTGACAACGAACAACGGCTTCGTTACGTTATTAGAAAAACTCATAACGACACATGTCTAGTGGTTACCACCACACCTATAACATACCACCTTTTTATTTTTGGCACTGTCCACTTCACTTTTATTTACCACCGGTTTCTTCCTAGTATTTTGCGTCAACGCATTTATTGGCGCAATTTTCTCTTCACGCGTTCTAACACTTTCCATGCCCACTGCAATGTCGTACGCCTTTTCTAATGAAAGATCGCGTTGCTCCAGTAGCCGGTTCTTAATACTGGGATTTCGTATCCCGCATACAAACTGATTGCGTAGTGCAGTATGTAGAAAACTTCCGAAATTGCATGTTGCCGCCATCTTGCGAAGCTCGGCGATATATTCTTTGACGCTCTCGCCATCTTTTTGTTGACGATTATGGAATCTGTGGTACTCGGCAATTTCCAACGGTTGTGGATCTAAATGCAACGTTAACGATTTCACGTTATCTTCGTAAGACCTGTCCTCAGGTTTTGCAGGCGAAACTACACACATCAAAAGTGTCTAGGGATCAACATATATTTTTGCAATAACTTTTCTCCTGATTGATATTAATTAAAATTTTCTTTAAGGATTCATCAAATAAAGTGTTTTCGTTTGTCACAGTAACGATAAACCTTTGCATTAATAAAGAAATTTGCCATTTTCCTAATAAAGGGATTTTTGACATTTGAACCACTAACATTAAAGTTCGAAAAAAAGACTGAAATAACAGTTTTCTTTAAAATTTTATTGGGTAACTTAAACAATTAATAATCCGTGTTTCTACCGCGAACACTAACAACACAAGAACATCGGTTTGGCATACTCAAAATGAGTTCATCCAAATCACGCTGTGGAATGGCCGCCCATGTTCGTTGCAACAACAAAAAAAGGTCTTCTTGCGACTGGATGCCCTCCATATTCGGCAGAGCTCTTCTCTGTAGCATATCCCATGCATGCTCAATCGGGTTCAAGTCTGGCGACTGAGCAGGCCAGAGCAGGACATTGATGTTAGCTGCGGCGAGAGTCTGTCTTACAACTCTTGCGGTGTGCGGTCGTGCATTATCATGCATTAACTGAAATAAGGGACCGATTTTCACTTGTAGAAGAACGATGACGTCAGATACAATCGTCTCAGCATAAATTTGAGCGTTGAGGTTGCCTCTGATCCAAATCAACTCAGTTCTTCCGCCGATCCAAATACCCGCCCATACCATGATGGTTCCACCACTATAAGGATGGACTTCCTGGCAGGATTTTAATCGCTGTTGGCGTCCAGGGGTTCTCCAGTGTCGTATACGTCTTGTATCCGGTCTCATACCAAAACGAGACTCATCAGAAAAGCACACGAAACGCCATTGTTCTTCTGCCCAATTTCTGTGTTCAAGAGCCCTTGATATCGAATCCTACGATTGTGCATTGCTATAGGTGGTACCCGTAGCGATCTTCGGGAATGAAGGTTCACTTCATGCAAGCGGTTTCTGACTGTTTGGTCGCTAATTAAGTTCCCTGAAGAGTGATGAAGCCTCACGGCTAACATCATGGCGGTTATTGTTGGAGCTCTTCGAGTTAAGATTTGAATGTATCGGTCTTGTCTCCATGTGGTGCAGCGATACCGTCCTCCATGGCGCTCAGCCACGGTACCAGTGCTTCGGTTACGTGTCCAAAGTCGACTGATAACACTCTGACTTGTATTCAGAGCTAAAGCCACAGTACATTGCCGGGAACCAGCTTCTATCATTCCCACGGCTCTGAGCATTTCTTCCCTGCTTAAATGACGTCGCCGCTCCATAATAACGTTGGTTTTAATCAGTAGTAGGGAAACAGTAGCACTAATAATGTCTTCAATGCGTTGTATGTTTTTATAGGGAAAATATTGACAGCAGATTTTCATCTTTTACTCGAATTTGATTAACAGTTCCTGTTTCAAATTATGAAATGCACCAAAAAGGATCCATATAAATTTATAAAATCATAAATTTATTACAAAGCCACATCTCAATCTCAAGAAATCCGCATAAAAATGCTTGATCCCTAGACACTTTTGATGTGTGTAGATCGCAAATTGTATCGTAAGTCTGAGCTCCTATGTAATGCAGAAAATACGAGTTCTTGCTTTTCTGATCTGTAATTCCATATATTTGGAAAGCTCCCTGTAATCGCTGCACCCAGCGTTCGAACTTGCTTCTAATTTCATAGAACTCAATGAAATTTGGCGGAACTTGTATTTCCGTCGCCATTTTTTCCAACAAGAAATAAGTACAAAAGAAAATCTGAATCCCTTACGTGGCTCCGTAAACTTGACTCGTCGCCAAACTGTTGGGGTATGTATGTATGTAATTGCGTGGCAGCCAAGGAAAAACTGGATTCGATTTACACTTTATTTCAAGATTACATTTTTGCATGTCGTCGGAACTGCGGTGGCGGAAAAAGGAACAGAGACATAGACAACACATTCATAGACCACATTAGCTGTCATATATAAATTGATCACAGAGTATAATTAAATGCTGGACACACCATAACAAAGGTAAATAATATACTTGTTCAAACTAGAACATAACTGAGTACACGAGCCTCAGCATCACAGCGTCAGCAACACACATTCGTTACACGCGCCAGAGTCACCGACACACCGTCAGCACTAAGAAGTGACCTAATGAGATCTTTGCTTCATCGGCTCAATACACATACAGCACACATGTAAATAGCCATCAATGTGTATTGGCCATAATATTTGTATATAATATAGTTAATTTATATAATAAATCAGTCATCAAGCTGGAGTTGCGTGTGATTCATACCCTATACTTCCTCTTACTGTGGCCAAGACACCTTTAGCCATCATCGATCCTATGAGTCTGTGGGATCGGCAGTAAGAAAACCATTCCCTGTGTACATTGCACGACGTACACAACCCTTATTCCTACCCAAACTCCGTCTGTTACCGTAGGTCTCCCTGTAACAGACTTCTCGTATATAAAACCAACGCAGCCTGCGCTTGGTCTGGTTTGTATGGTAGGATAGGGCTTTAGGGTAACTAGTGTGATAGGTAGTGGTGTAGGGCTAGGTTGATAGTCAGTAGGGCTTAGGTAATTACTAGGTACCAGGCTCAACTGTCTGGAACATAGCCATCACTGTACGCACTTGGACACGACCGTATTGAAAGGTTGGTTCCGGTGTGTACATTTGGTCCTTCGAGCCGGATTACATTGACAATTACAACGGGTTACTAGAAATATACGTAACGAAGGCAACAGTATACAGTGTATTAACACCAAAAAACATCAGTGACCTGATATTGTCAGCAAACAAGAAATTACCGTCTAACTTAAGAGTTGTTCAACAACAGCTTCTGGACACCAAGATCTCTGGAAACAATACTCATATAAAAGTATACTCCTATTTTCCCATACAAGACCCAACTAAATATACCTTACTATATATTACACCAGTTCCAAAGGTAAACTCTGATAAGTCTGCCCAAAGTATAGAAGTATCTAAAGCGTACATAGGATTGGAGTATAATAAAGAACTATATTTTGATTTAAACTACGAGGAGTTCAGACGTTGTTTAGAATGGACAAACCATTTTATTTGTTTTCCTGGGGCCGTGAAAAACATGCAATCAAATGAAAATTGCATTGTAGATCAATTATTTAAAAACCAGACACATGCGAAATGCCCCACCAAAACGGTGTATCTTTCTAATAAAGTAATATGGAAACAACTTCACATGCCAAACACTTGGTTATTCATTATAAGAGATCGGGTTACGATTTCAATACTTTGTGATGGACAAAGAGAAGAACTCGAGCTTAAAAATGTCGGTGTCATACGAATCGCGGATAACTGCGTTATTAAAACAACTAATAACATATTAACCGCCAAAAGATTTGTTTCAGTACCGATTGTAACATCATACTCAAAACAAATAGATTTTCCCATTAACACTAGCATAGTGACTAAATCTAGGCTAAACATTACCAAAGAAGAAGTCATAGATAACTCAAAAGAGATTTTTCAACATTTAATTAATAAAGAAAATGCGTTACAAACCGAACTAAGCACTAAGAAGTGACCTAATGAGATCTTCGCTTCATCGGCTCAATACACATACAGCACACATGTAAATAGCCATCAATGTGTATTGACCATAATATTTGTATATAATATAGTTAATTTATGTAATAAATCAGTCATCAAGCTGGAGTTGCGTGTGATTCATACCCTATACTTCCTCTTACTGTGGCCAAGACACCTTTAGCCATCATCGGTCCTATGAGTCTGTGGGATCGGCAGTAAGAAAACCATTCCCTGTGTTCATTGCACGACGTACACAACCCTTATTCCTACCCAAACTCCGTCTGTTACCGTAGGTCTCCCTGTAACAGACTTCCCGTATATAAAACCAACGCAGCCTGCGCTTGGTCTGGTTTGTATGGTAGGATAGGGCTTTAGGGTAACTAGTGTGATAGGTAGTGGTGTAGGGTTAGGTTGATAGTCAGTAGGGCTTAGGTAATTACTAGGTACCAGGCTCAACTGTCTGGAACATAGCCATCACTGTACGCACTTGGACTCGACCGTATTGAAAGGTTGGTTCCGGTGTGTACAATACTTAATAATATAATATAAATCGTTTTTTGGCGGCATTATCACAAAATATGAAATTATACTATATAAAGCTAGATTACCACTCACTGACTGACTGACTCACTCATTGACATAATTGTTCTCCCAGATGGTGGATGGGGAGGTGGGTATATTTTGACAGATTCGTAAACAAGTAACTCTCAAACCTACGGGAAAAGTGCCAAACCTCCCCTTTTCACCCCCCTTCTCCCCCCTCCCTATCGTATCTCGGAAACTACGAGACCCGTATTTTTTGTTTTTTACGGATTCGTATAGAGGAGGCTCGGTAAAGTAAAAACCATTTTTCAAAGTCCCCCCCCGCCCCCCTTCTCCCCCCCTTTAGGCGGATCTCGGAATCTAAGAGACTTGGAACATTTTTTTTTTCAGATTCATTTAGAGGGGCAATGCTTTAGTCAAAATACTTCTGCAACCCCCCCCATCCCCCCCCCCCCCTTTTTTTTTTTTTTCACCAACACGCGAGGTGCTTGCACCTCGCGCAACACGCAAATACTTGATTTAGAGGGGCAATGCTTTAGTTTTTTTCACAAGCACGCGAGGTGCTTGCACCTCGCGCAACACGCAAATACTAAACCCCCCCATCACCCCCGCCCCCCCCACTTTTTTATTTTTCACAAGCACGCGAGGTGCTTGCACCTCGCGCAACACGCAAATACTTGATTTAGAGGGGCAATGCTTTAGTTTTTTTCACAAGCACGCGAGGTGCTTGCACCTCGCGCAACACGCAAATACTAAACCCCCCCATCTCCCCCCCCACTTTTTTTTTCACAAGCACGCGAGGTGCTTGCACCTCGCGCAACACGCAAAATACTAGTTATACTATATAAAGCTAAATTACCACTCACTGACTGACTGACTCACTCATTGACATAATTGTTCTCCCAGATGGTGGATGGGGAGGTGGGTATATTTTGACAGATTCGTAAACAAGTAACTCTCAAACCTACGGGAAAAGTGCCAAACCTCCCCTTTTCCCCCCCTTCTTCCCCCCCTCTATCGTATCTCGGAAACTACGAGAACCGTATTTTTTGTTTTTTACGGATTCGTATAGAGGAGGCTCGGTAAAGTAAAAACCATTTTTCAAAGTCCCCCCCCCCGCCCCCCTTCTCCCCCCCTTTAGGCGGATCTCGGAATCTAAGAGACTTGGAACATTTTTTTTTTCAGATTCATTTAGAGGGGCAATGCTTTAGTCGAAATACTTGTGCATCCCCCCCCCATCACCCCCCCCCCTCTCTTTTTTTTTTTTTTTTTTTTTTTTTCACAAGCTCGCGAGGTGCTTGCACCTCGCGCAACACGCAAATACTAAACCCCGCCATCACCCCCCTTTTTTTTTTTCACAAGCACGCGAGGTGCTTGCACCTCGCGCAACACGCAAATACTAAACCCCCCCATTTTTTTTTTTTTTTTCACAAGCACGCGAGGTGCTTGCACCTCGCGCAACACGCAAATACTAGTTATATTATATAAAGCTAAATTACCACTCACTGACTGACTGACTCACTCATTGACATAATTGTTCTCCCAGATGGTGGATGGGGAGGTGGGTATATTTTGACAGATTCGTAAACAAGTAACTCTCAAACCTACGGGAAAAGTGCCAAACCTCCCCTTTTCCCCCCCCTTCTCACCCCCCCCCTATCGTATCTCGGAAACTACGAGACCCGTATTTTTTTCTTTTTACGGATTCGTATAGAGGAGGCTCGGTAAAGTAAAAACCATTTTTCAAAGTCCCCCCCCGCCCCCCTTCTCCCCCCCTTTAGGCGGATCTCGGAATCTAAGAGACTTGGAACATTTTTTTTTTCAGATTCATTTAGAGGGGCAATGCTTTAGTCGAAATACTTGTGCAACCCCCCCCCTCCTTTTTTTTTTTTTTCACAAGCTCTCGAGGTGCTTGCACCTCGCGCAACACGCAAATACCAATTTCTTTTTTCACAAGCACGCGAGGTGCTTGCACCTCGCGCAACACGCAAATACTAGTTATACTATATAAAGCTAAATTACCACTCACTGACTCACTGACATAATTGTTCTCCCAGATGGTGGATGGGGAGGTGGGTATATTTTGACAGATTCGTAAACAAGTAACTCTGAAACCTACGGGAAAAGTGCCAAACCTCCCCTTTTCCCCCCCCTTCTCCCCCCTCCCTATCGTATCTCGGAAACTACGAGACCCGTATTTTTTTTTTTACGGATTCGTATAGAGGAGGCTCGGTAAAGTAAAAGCCATTTTTCAAAGTCCCCCCCCGCCCCCCTTCTCCCCCCCTTTAGGCTGATCTCGGAATCTAAGAGACTTGGAACATTTTTTTTTTCAGATTCATTTAGAGGGGCAATGCTTTAGTCGAAATAATTGTGCAACCCCCCCCCCCATTTACCCCCCTACTTTTTTTTTTTTTTTTTTTTGTTTCACAAGCACGCGAGGTGCTTGCACCTCGCGCAACACGCAAATACTTGATTTAGAGGGGCAATGCTTTAGTTTTTTTCACAAGCACGCGAGGTGCTTGCACCTCGCGCAACACGCAAATACTTGATTTAGAGGGGCAATGCTTTAGTTTTCTTCACAAGCACGCGAGGTGCTTGCACCTCGCGCAACACGCAAATACTAGTTATACTATATAAAGCTAAATTACCACTGACTGACTCACTCACTCATTGACATAATTGTTCTCCCAGATGGTGGATGGGGAGGTGGGTATATTTTGACAGATTCGTAAACAAGTAACTCTCAAACCTACGGGAAAAGTGCCAAACCCCCCCTTTTCCGCCCCCTTCTCCCCCCCCCCCCTATCGTATCTCGGAAACTACGAGACCCGTATTTTTTTCTTTTTACGGATTCGTATAGAGGAGGCTCGGTAAAGTAAAAACCATTTTTCAAAGTCCCCCCCCCCCCGCCCCCCTTCTCCCCCCCTTTAGGCAGATCTCGGAATCTAAGAGACTTGGAACATTTTTTTTTTCAGATTCATTTAGAGGGGCAATGCTTTAGTCGAAATACTTGTGCAACCCCCCCCCCCATTTCCCCCCCCCCTTTTTTTTTTTTCACAAGCACGCGAGGTGCTTGCACCTCGCGCAACACGCAAATACTTTTATTTTTTCACAAGCACGCGAGGTGCTTGCACCTCGCGCAACACGCAAATACTAGTTACTAGTACTCACGCGGGGCTTCGCTCCCGTGGATTCTATCACGGTAAAAACATAACTCTCCTTTTTTGCAGTCGGGTAAAAAGTAGCCTATAACCTTCCTCAAGCTTCAAGCTACTTCCATACCAAATTTCATCCAAATCCACCCAGTACTTTCGAAGATTAGCGCGTTCAAGCAAACAAACAAACAAACAAACAAACAAACAAACTAACAAACTTTTCCGCTTTATAATATTAGTATAGATTATACTATATAAAGCTAAATTACCACTCACTGACTCACTGACATAATTGTTCTCCCAGATGGTGGATGGGGAGGTGGGTATATTTTGACAGATTCGTAAACAAGTAACTCTGAAACCTACGGGAAAAGTGCCAAACCTCCCCTTTTCCCCCCCCTTCTCCCCCCTCCCTATCGTATCTCGGAAACTACGAGACCCGTATTTTTTTTTTTTACGGATTCGTATAGAGGAGGCTCGGTAAAGTAAAAACCATTTTTCAAAGTCCCCCCCCGCCCCCCTTCTCCCCCCCTTTAGGCGGATCTCGGAATCTAAGAGACTTGGAACATTTTTTTTTTCAGATTCATTTAGAGGAGCAATGCTTTAGTCGAAATAATTGTGCAACCCCCCCCCATTTCCCCCCCCCCCTTTTTTTTTTTTTTTTCACAAGCACGCGAGGTGCTTGCACCTCGCGCAACACGCAAATACTTGATTTAGAGGGGCATTGCTTTAGTTTTTGTCACAAGCACGCGAGGTGCTTGCACCTCGCGCAACACGCAAATACTTGATTTAGAGGGGCAATGCTTTAGTTTTCTTCACAAGCACGCGAGGTGCTTGCACCTCGCGCAACACGCAAATACCAATTTCTTTTTTCACAAGCACGCGAGGTGCTTGCACCTCGCGCAACACGCAAATACTAGTTATACTATATAAAGCTAAATTACCACTCACTGACTCACTGACATAATTGTTCTCCCAGATGGTGGATGGGGAGGTGGGTATATTTTGACAGATTCGTAAACAAGTAACTCTGAAACCTACGGGAAAAGTGCCAAACCTCCCCTTTTCCCCCCCCTTCTCCCCCCTCCCTATCGTATCTCGGAAACTACGAGACCCGTATTTTTTTTTTTTACGGATTCGTATAGAGGAGGCTCGGTAAAGTAAAAACCATTTTTCAAAGTCCCCCCCCCCGCCCCCCTTCTCCCCCCTTTAGGCGGATCTCGGAATCTAAGAGACTTGGAACATTTTTTTTTTCAGATTCATTTAGAGGGGCAATGCTTTAGTCGAAATACTTGTGCTACCCCCCCCCCATCACGCCCCCCCCCTCTTTTTTTTTTTTTTTTTTTCACAAGCTCGCGAGGTGCTTGCACCTCGCGCAACACGCAAATACTTGATTTAGAGGGGCAATGCTTTAGTTTTTTTCACAAGCACGCGAGGTGCTTGCACCTCGCGCAACACGCAAATACTAGTTATATTATATAAAGCTAGATTACCACTCACTGACTCACTCATTGACATAATTGTTCTCCCAGATGGTGGATGGGGAGGTGGGTATATTTTGACAGATTCGTAAACAAGTAACTCTCAAACCTACGGGAAAAGTGCCAAACCTCCCCTTTTCCCCCCCCTTCTCCCCCCCCCTATCGTATCTCGGAAACTACGAGACCCGTATTTTTTTCTTTTTACGGATTCGTATAGAGGAGGCTCGGTAAAGTAAAAACCATTTTTCAAAGTTCCCCCCCCCCCGCCCCCCTTCTCCCCCCTTTAGGCGGATCTCGGAATCTAAGAGACTTGGAACATTTTTTTTTTCAGATTCATTTAGAGGGGCAATGCTTTAGTCGAAATACTTGTGCAACCCCCCCCCCCCATCACCCCCCCCCTCTTTTTTTTTTTTTTTTTTTTTCACAAGCTCGCGAGGTGCTTGCACCTCGCGCAACACGCAAATACCAATTTCTTTTTTCACAAGCACGCGAGGTGCTTGCACCTCGCGCAACACGCAAATACTTGATTTAGAGGGGCAATGCTTTGGTTTTTTTCACAGGCACGCGAGGTGCTTGCACCTCGCGCAACACGCAAATACTAGTTATATTATATAAAGCTAGATTACCACTCACTGACTCACTCATTGACATAATTGTTCTCCCAGATGGTGGATGGGGAGGTGGGTATATTTTGACAGATTCGTAAACAAGTAACTCTCAAACCTACGGGAAAAGTGCCAAACCTCCCCTTTTCACCCCCCTTCTCCCCCCTCCCTATCGTATCTCGGAAACTACGAGACCCGTATTTTTTGTTTTTTACGGATTCGTATAGAGGAGGCTCAGTAAAGTAAAAACCATTTTTCAAAGTCCCCCCCCCGCCCCCCTTCTCCCCCCCTTTAGGCGGATCTCGGAATCTAAGAGACTTGGAACATTTTTTTTTCAGATTCATTTAGAGGGGCAATGCTTTAGTCGAAATACTTGTGCAACCCCCCTTCCATCACCCCCCCCCCCTCTTTTTTTTTTTTTTTTTTTTCGCAAGCTCGCGAGGTGCTGGCACCTCGCGCAACACGCAAATACCAATTTCTTTTTTCACAAACACGCGAGGTGCTTGCACCTCGCGCAACACGCAAATACTAGTTATACTATATAAAGCTAAATTACCACTGACTCACTCACTCACTCACTGACATAATTGTTCTCCCAGATGGTGGATGGGGAGGTGGGTATATTTTGACAGATTCGTAAACAAGTAACTCTCAAACCTACGGGAAAAGTGCCAAACCTCCCCTTTTCCCCCTCCCTATCGTATCTCGGAAACTACGAGACCCGTATTTTTTTTTTACGGATTCGTATAGAGGAGGCTCGGTAAAGTAAAAACCATTTTTCAAAGCCCCCCCCCGCCCCCCTTCTCGCCCCCTTTAGGCAAATCTCGGAAATTAAGAGACTTGGAACATTTTTTTTTTCAGATTCATTTAGAGGGGCAATGTTTTAGTTTTTTTCACAAGCACGCGAGGTGCTTGCACCTCGCGCAACACGCAAATACTAGTTATATTATATAAAGCTAAATTACCACTCACTCACTCACTGACTGACTGACTCACTCACTCACTCACTCATTGACATAATTGTTCTCCCAGATGGTGGATGGGGAGGTGGGTATATTTTGACAGATTCGTAAACAAGTAACTCTCAAACCTACGGGAAAAGTGCCAAACCTCCCCTTTTCCCCCCTTCTCCCCCCCCCCCCTATCGTATCTCGGAAACTATGAGACCCGTATTTTTTGTTTTTTACGGATTCGTATAGAGGAGGCTCGGTAAAGTAAAAACCATTTTTCAAAGTCCCCCCCGCCCCCCTTCTCCCCCCCTTTAGGCGGATCTCGGAATGTAAGAGACTTGGAACATTTTTTTTTTCAGATTCATTTAGAGGGGCAATGCTTTAGTCGAAATACTTGTGCAACCCCCCCCATCAACCCCACCCACTTTATTTTTTTTTTCACAAGCACGCGAGGTGCTTGCACCTCGCGCAACACGCAAATACTTGATTTAGAGGGGCAATGCTTTAGTTTTTTTCACAAGCACGCGAGGTGCTTGCACCTCGCGCAACACGCAAATACTAGTTATTATACTATATAAAGCTAAATTACCACTCACTGACTCACTGACATAATTGTTCTCCCAGATGGTGGATGGGGAGGTGGGTATATTTTGACAGATTCGTAAACAAGTAACTCTGAAACCTACGGGAAAAGTGCCAAACCTCCCCTTTTCCCCCCTCCCTATCGTATCTCGGAAACTACGAGACCCGTATTTTTTTTTTTTACGGATTCGTATAGAGGAGGCTCGGTAAAGTAAAAACCATTTTTCAAAGTCCCCCCCCCCGCCCCCCTTCTCCCCCCCCTTTAGGCGGATCTCGGAATCTAAGAGACTTGGAACATTTTTTTTGCAGATTCATTTAGAGGGGCAATGCTTTAGTCGAAATACTTGTGCAACCCCCCCCCCATCACCCTCCCCCTCTTTTTTTTTTTTTTTTTCACAAGCACGCGAGGTGCTTGCACCTCGCGCAACACGCAAATACTTGATTTAGAGGGGCAATGCTTTAGTTTTCTTCACAAGCACGCGAGGTGCTTGCACCTCGCGCAACACGCAAATACTTGATTTAGAGGGGCAATGCTTTAGTTTTCTTCACAAGCACGCGAGGTGCTTGCACCTCGCGCAACACGCAAATACTAGTTATTATATTATATAAAGCTAAATTACCACTCACTGACTGACTGACTCACTCATTGACAGAATTGTTCTCCCAGATGGTGGATGGGGAGGTGGGTATATTTTGACAGATTCGTAAACAAGTAACTCTCAAACCTACGGGAAAAGTGCCAAACCTCCCCTTTTCACCCCCCTTCTCCCCCCTCCCTATCGTATCTCGGAAACTACGAGACCCGTATTTTTTTCTTTTTACGGATTCGTATAGAGGAGGCACGGTAAAGTAAAAACCATTTTTCAAAGTCCCCCCCCCGCCCCCCTTCTCCCCCCCTTTAGGCGGATCTCGGAAACTAAGAGACTTGGAACATTTTTTTTTTCAGATTCATTTAGAGGGGCAATGCTTTAGTCGAAATACTTGTGCAACCCCCCCCATCACCCCCCCCTTTTTTTTTTTTTTTTCACAAGCTCGCGAGGTGCTTGCACCTCGCGCAACACGCAAATACTAAATTCCCCCATCACCCCCCCCCCTTTTTTTTTTTTTTTTTCACAAGCACGCGAGGTGCTTGCACCTCGCGCAACACGCAAATACTTGATTTAGAGGGGCAATGCTTTAGTTTTTTTCACAAGCACGCGAGGTGCTTGCACCTCGCGCAACACGCAAATACTAGTTATATTATATAAAGCTAAATTACCACTCACTGACTGACTGACTCACTCATTGACATAATTGTTCTCCCAGATGGTGGATGGGGAGGTGGGTATATTTTAACAGATTCGTAAACAAGTAACTCTCAAACCTACGGGAAAAGTGCCAAACCTACCCTTTTCCCCCCTCTTCTCCCCCCCCCCCCTATCGTATCTCGGAAACTACGAGACCGGTATTTTTTTCTTTTTACGTATTCGTATAGAGGAGGCTCGGTAAAGTAAAAACCATTTTTCAAAGTCCCCCCCGTCCCCCTTCTCGCCCCCCTTTAGGCGGATCTCGGAATCTAAGAGACTTGGAACATTTTTTTTTTCAGATTCATTTAGAGGGGCAATGCTTTAGTCGAAATAATTGTGCAACCCCCCCCCCATTTCCCCCCACCTTTTTTTTTTTTTTTTTTTCACAAGCACGCTAGGTGCTTGCACCTCGCGCAACACGCAAATACTTGATTTAGAGGGGCAATGCTTTTTTTTTTTCACTAGCACGCGAGGTGCTTGCACCTCGCGCAACACGCAAATACTTGATTTAGAGGGGCAATGCTTTAGTTTTTTTCACAAGCACGCGAGGTGCTTGCACCTCGCGCAACACGCAAATACTAGTTATATTATATAAAGCTAGATTACCACTCACTGACTCACTCATTGACATAATTGTTCTCCCAGATGGTGGATGGGGAGGTGGGTATATTTTGACAGATTCGTAAACAAGTAACTCTCAAACCTACGGGAAAAGTGCCAAACCCCCCCTTTTCCCCCCCCTTCTCCCCCCCCCCCTATCGTATCTCGGAAACTACGAGACCCGTATTTTTTTCTTTTTACGGATTCGTATAGAGGAGGCTCGGTAAAGTAAAAACCATTTTTCAAAGTCCCCCCTCCCCGCCCCCCTTCTCCCCCCCTTTAGGCGGATCTCGGAATCTAAGAGACTTGGAACATTTTTTTTTTCAGATTCATTTAGAGGGGCAATGCTTTAGTCGAAATACTTGTGCAACCCCCCCCCCCCCATCACCCCCCCTCTTTTTTTTTTTTTTTTTTTTTTTTCACAAGCTCGCGAGGTGCTTGCACCTCGCGCAACACGCAAATACTTGATTTAGAGGGGCAATGCTTTAGTTTTTTTCACAAGCACGCGAGGTGCTTGCACCTCGCGCAACACGCAAATACTAGTTATTATACTATATAAAGCTAGATTACCACTCACTGACTCACTCATTGACATAATTGTTCTCCCAGATGGTGGATGGGGAGGTGGGTATATTTTGACAGATTCGTAAACAAGTAACTCTCAAACCTACGGGAAAAGTGCCAAACCTCCCCTTTTCCCCCCCCTTCTCCCCCCTCCCTATCGTATCTCGGAAACTACGAGACCCGTACTCTTTTTTTTACGGATTCGTATAGAGGAGGCTCGGTTAAGTAAAAACCATTTTCCAAAATCGCCCCCCTTGCCCCCCTTCTCACCCCCTTTAGGCGGATCTCGGATATTAAGAGACTTGGAACATTTTTTTTTTCAGATTCTATTAGAGGGGCAATGCTTTAGTCC
Source organism: Tholera decimalis (assembly GCA_943138885.2). Classification (NCBI taxonomy): domain Eukaryota; kingdom Metazoa; phylum Arthropoda; class Insecta; order Lepidoptera; family Noctuidae; genus Tholera; species Tholera decimalis. The sequence goes on along the minus strand of OW964565.2, from coordinate 10,823,357 downwards.
AAATAATTGTGCAAACCCCCCCATCTCCCCCACCTCATTTTTTTTTTTTTAAAGAAAGCACGCGAGGTGCTTGCACCTCGCGCAACACGCAAATACTAGTTATATTATATAAAGCTAGATTACCACTCACTGACTCACTCATTGACATAATTGTTCTCCCAGATGGTGGATGGGGAGGTGGGTATATTTTGACAGATTCGTAAACAAGTAACTCTGAAACCTACGGGAAAAGTGCCAAACCTCCCCTTTTCCCCCCCCCCTATCGTATCTCGGAAACTACGAGACCCGTATTTTTTTCTTTTTACGGATTCGTATAGAGGAGGCTCGGTAAAGTAAAAACCATTTTTCAAAGTCCCCCCCCCCGCCCCCCTTCTCCCCCCTTTAGGCGGATCTCGGAACCTAAGAGACTTGGAACATTTTTTTTTCAGATTCATTTAGAGGGGCAATGCTTTAGTCAAAATACTTCTGCAACCCCCCCCCCCCATCCCCACCCCCCTTTTTTTTTTTTTTTTCACAAGCACGCGAGGTGCTTGCACCTCGCGCAACACGCAAATACTTGATTTAGAGGGGCAATGCTTTAGTTTTTTTCACAAGCACGCGAGGTGCTTGCACCTCGCGCAACACGCAAATACTACACCCTCCCCATCTCCCCCCATCACCCCCCCCCTTTTTTTTTTTCACAAGCACGCGAGGTGCTTGCACCTCGCGCAACACGCAAATACTTGATTTAGAGGGGCAATGCTTTAGTTTTCTTCACAAGCACGCGAGGTGCTTGCACCTCGCGCAACACGCAAATACTAGTTATACTATATAAAGCTAAATTACCACTCACTGACTCACTGACATAATTGTTCTCCCAGATGGTGGATGGGGAGGTGGGTATATTTTGACAGATTCGTAAACAAGTAACTCTGAAACCTACGGGAAAAGTGCCAAACCTCCCCTTTTCCCCCCTCCCTATCGTATCTCGGAAACTACGAGACCCGTATTTTTTTTTTTACGGATTCGTATAGAGGAGGCTCGGTAAAGTAAAAACCATTTTTCAAAGTCCCCCCCCCCCCGCCCCCCTTCTCCCCTCCCTTTAGGCGGATCTCGGAATCTAAGAGACTTGGAACATTTTTTTTTTCAGATTCATTTAGAGGGGCAATGCTTTAGTCGAAATACTTGTGCAACCCCCCCCCCCCCCCCATCTCCCCCACCTTTTTTTTTTTGAAGAATGCACGCGAGGTGCTTGCACCTCGCGCAACACGCAAATACTAGTTATACTATATAAAGCTAAATTACCACTCACTGACTCACTGACAGAATTGTTCTCCCAGATGGTGGATGGGGAGGTGGGTATATTTTGACAGATTCGTAAACAAGTAACTCTCAAACCTACGGGAAAAGTGCCAAACCCCCCCTTTTCCCCCCCCTTCTCCCCCCCCCCCTATCGTATCTCGGAAACTACGAGACCCGTATTTTTTCTTTTTACGGATTCGTATAGAGGAGGCTCGGTAAAGTAAAAACCATTTTTCAAAGTCCCCCCTCCCCGCCCCCCTTCTCCCCCCCTTTAGGCGGATCTCGGAATCTAAGAGACTTGGAACATTTTTTTTTTCAGATTCATTTAGAGGGGCAATGCTTAAGTCGAAATACTTGTGCAACCCCCCCCCCCATCACCCCCCCACCCCTCTTTTTTTTTTTTTTTTTTTTTCACAAGCTCGCGAGGTGCTTGCACCTCGCGCAACACGCAAATACTAAACCCCTCCATCAACCCCCGCCTTTTGTTTTTTTTTTTTCACAAGCACGCGAGGTGCTTGCACCTCGCGCAACACGCAAATACTAGTTATACTATATAAAGCTAAATTACCACTGACTGACTGACTCACTCATTGACATAATTGTTCTCCCAGATGGTGGATGGGGAGGTGGGTATATTTTGACGGATTCGTAAACAAGTAACTGTCAAACCTACGGGAAAAGTGCCAAACCTCCCCTTTCCCCCCCACCCTTCTCGCCCCTCCCTATCGTATCTCGGAAACTACGAGACCCGTATTTTTCACCCCCTTTAGGCGGATCTCGGAAATTAAGAGACTTGGAATATTTTTTTTTTCAGATTCATCTAGAGGGGCAATGCTTTAGTCGAAATACTTGTGCAACCCCCCCCCATCTCCCCCCCACCACCCCACCCCTTTTTTTTTTCTTTCACAAGCACGCGAGGTGCTTGCACCTCGCGCAACACGCAAATACTAGTTTTCTCTATAATACTTGTGTAATTAGAATGTTTAAATTAACGTTGTTTATGAAAAAAATAAAAAATAACCATAAAGAATAGATTCGTACAATGGTGTGTGTAACGTAATAAATGCGGTATCTAGGTAATTTATTTTGCCAAGTTTCTGTCTTTAGTTGTAACAGTTAATTTTATCAATACAGTGCGAAATTTGTATAAAAATCTGTATCGAGTGCTAATCTGAATCACACATCGAAAATACGAAGAAATCTGTATGTATGGCAACATTGTCAGACAAAAGGTGCGTTTTTTTCACCGCAGTGCGCGGTACTGCATACATTCCTATGCGATACAAAATATTTGCGCTAGACTCACCGCAATTTTGCAGCGAGGGGCCACCGGTGACTCTACCGCACGCGTTTATTCCACCGCAGTGCGCGCACTTCCATGACACTCCATACTTCACAGATTTTGCGTTTCCAAAACGCAACGCAGTGCGCGCACGGCCTAATATATCGGTATCGGAACTGCTACCGCTTTCAATAAATATTGCACAAACCATTTCGTATAGCACTACTCTTACTCTCATGTTCTTTTTATTATTTAATTGTACCTACGCCACCTGCTCCACGTCCGTAAGTACGGCTACTGGGATCCAGCAGAATACCAGCGTCAGGCATATTTGCCTGGCACATGCTGAGCTGGACTCCCATTTGGTGCAATTTGGAGACACACACCGCACCGACTTTCCATGTTACATTTTTAAAGGTTGTTTGTTTCTTTTTTCGTTTATAATATTTTTGATTGTATGTATACGTTTGTTCTGTTCTTTTTTTTTCTGTAATTTATGTGTTATTTAATGTGCTTTTGTGTGTTGTGTCTTCTGTTGACCAGTAAAAGTTTTATCTATCTATCTATTTTAATCGTACTACGATTTTTTGGCGTTTTTACTCATGTAAGATCACTAGGCCAGGATTGTACGGAAAATGTACGATTTTTACATACCTGGCAACATTTCATAATGAAACGAACGTGCTTCATTGGCAAGTTTGAGTTTCGGTGAATTCCGCAACAACCTAACGCGTACCTAGATCTTGTACTTGAATGAAAACTCTTTGCTAAGACAGTCATTCGAATTAAAAAAAACAACAGTATTCTAAAATAGTTCTGATTTATTCACTATAATCAAAATCTGAATGTAAGACTTCCATGTGGAAAGTTTCATTAGAGTCATTGGAATCGTTGTTTCCTACGTTAATTATAAAATTTCTAGATTATTTTCTGTAATTCTGTCCCTTTCATAATATTTATTTTCAACATGGATGATCAGTCATTTTCTCTCACTCCTCAGGAGTTTTATTTTCAAACGACTCTTTTATAACTTTCGCTAACCCCACTGCAGGCAGAGCAATATTTTTACTTGCCACTTTACGTTTAGCCAAACTCCAAACTAACTCAATGGCATTTAGATCACAGTGGTAGGGGGGAAGTCGCAATACCTCGTGCCAATTCTGCTTCAGAATTTCATCAGTTTCATATACTGGCTCTGGTGTGTTTCGTTTTAAACTTGTTTTCCAACAATATAAAATTCGTTAATTTTGTTACGAATAGCATCTATGTCGGACACTGTGGTTTTATATGGCCTTTACGCGCATCTTCCTTTTTAATTCTTTTTAATGTAGTAATACTCACTTCTGAAAAGAATGGTAAAACAGATTTATTAGGTTCTGCAAATCATGAATGCAATTACATCTTTATAAAAGTTATGTACTATGTACTCCTAGTAAAAACTTACCAGTGATTGAAGCTATTTCATCCAAGTACTGGTTCTGGGTTCTTATCCTTTCTGCTCTAAACCCGTAAGTTTTTCAATAGTTTTCACTATCTCATCAACCCCTGCTACATCCACCAGATTTTCTATGAAAGAAAAAAAATGTTAAAAACCATGCAACATTTAATAGTATGTTAAATAACCATAATGCAATATTATGAAGGTGTTTAACATACTTTAAAATGAATGTGAATCAAAATAGATAAATATTATTCCTCGCTAAAAGATAAATATTAATTATGAATTACGACAAAGTATCAACTTAGTAGCGTCATACTAACTTATAAAATCGAACACCACACGTAAACAATCTTGTTTTTGTTTGAATTCGGCGTCTTTCTCCTGTTGTTTTTTTTAATATTTAGACATCATGCGAAACAATATCTCCCGTACTCCACTTTTAATAGTTTTGTTCATTTTTCGCTGAATAAACGCTAAGATCATAACAAATCACCAACAACACGCGATCTTGTTTTGGATTTTTTTTTTTATTTTTTTTTTTTTTTCGCCTTTATAAAGGCAGGCATCGGTCTAAAGACCATTCAGCCTCGTCATATTTATGTATTCTTCTATAAAATTAAAGTAAGGCTAAAGCCAAGTCATCAGTAAATTCTTATCTTAATATTCTTTAATCAAGGCATATGCCATGTCTTCTTTTTTCCATAGTTAGATGTTTCGTCAATCTAATTCTTTTTTTATTTATTTTTTTGTCAAATCAAGTTTTATCGTCATATCCATGTGGTCATTTCCAAGTTATATGTATCATCTATGTTTCCAAGAGTTATGTCAATTCAATAATTGAATGTCATAGCCATATATATAAGTCCCGATCAAATTTTACACCCACTAGATGTAATAAAATTATATAAAGGAATATATGAAGAAAAATTTTCCAGCAATCCTTGAATGTCGCGCGGGAGGTTTGCCGGTGTTTTGTAAATCTCAAGCAATTTGTCAATCAATATTATACGATTCACATTGTGCGCTGGGCATTCAAAAATAATGTGATTAAGAGTCTGATCTTTATCGAGGTTGCAATCAGTGCATTTAGGGGAAGCTATTATTTTCATTCTGGCCAGATGAGCATTAAAACGTCCATGTCCAAATCTTAGCCGAGTCAGTAAAGAGTAAAACTGTTTGCTTCTATGAAATTGTGCCTTCGTAAACCAAGGAGCTGAACCAATAGCTGTATTGATTTTTGCATACCAAGTGCCTTTTATTTGCAGAGTCTCCTGCCAATCTTCAAGCCAACATCGAATATTATCTTCCTTGATCTTAGGTAATAAATCTGAGCTAGGTATGGCAACACATTTAATTTCTGCATTTCCTATGTCAACAATGGCTCTCGCTAAAGTGTCTGCGTTTTCATTGCCACTGACTCCGATGTGCGAAGGGGTCCACAAAAATTTGATATCAAAGTCTCTTGATTGAAGTGTGAAATACTTTTCTTTGATGCGATATATGATGTAGTTTGTAGAAGCATCCAGTTTGTTGTTATCCAATGCCATAAGAACACTCATGCTGTCCGTTATAATAAGCCAAGAAATGAAGCCAGAGTTCTCTTCACTTATGAAATCCAAAGCAGCTGAAATAGCCATCGCCTCAGCAGAAAATATAGTTAAAACATCAGGTAACCTTACACCATGACCAGTCTTATTAAAAGGTATGTAAATAGCCATTGCGACATTTGTGCTGCTCTTAGAAGCATCAGTGTATATACATTGATAGTCAGAATGCTCATTCAATAACTGGTACACCTCTTCCTTGGTTTTCAAATCATGCTTTATAATAATATTCATATCTATAAATTTACTATTGTACTTGCCAGAATAACAAGTCCAAGTGTCAATACATTTGTAAAGTTCATGTTGCTGATTAAGTGTAATTGTAGTAGAGAAGTCATGAAGTAAATAGGGAATGTTAATATTATTTGAAGGATTATAAACTGTATGATAAAATGAAAGTTTTCTGTAAAGAGGGTGGCTATTATATGACAAAAGCCTTAAAAGAAATTTAGATTTTAAGTACTGAAATCTAATTTTCAGTGGAGGAATATTACACTCTACTTGTAAGGAGTTGATAGGTGTTGTTTTCATGGCACCTGTAATGCAACGCAAGTTATGATTCTGTAAGACATCAAGTTTACGGATAAGTCTCTGATCAGACCCAAAACACAAAAAACCGTATTCAAAATGACTACGGACTAAGGATTTGTATAACATTAACAAAATTTTAGGATCAGCATGTACTGACACAGATTTTATAAAATTGTACGCTTTATTTGCTTTACCAAGTATGTAATCAACATATTTATTCCATGTTAGATTGGCAGAAAAAATTACTCCTAAGTACTTAAATTCATTAACAATGGGAAGTTCAAAGTTATCATAAAAAATTCCTAAATCAAAATCTATTTCACCAAAAACAACAACTTTTGATTTATCTGGACTAATTTCTAAGTTTAAATAATGAAAATATTTACTCATATTATTCAAAGCCCCATTAATATTACTTTTATTCCCATCCATATCCGGACCAGATGTATAAATAACCAAATCATCAGCAAATTGTAAATTTAGTACTTTGCTACCCAAAACCATATTAAGCTTATGTATATAAAGCACATAAATTAATGGACTCATAATACCACCTTGACACACCCCTTTATACGAAAAACGGGGTCCAATTAATTGCTTATCCACTTTAACATAAACTTCTCTACCATGTAAAAAATTAAAAATCCATGAAACTATTTTTTCAGGTATGCCAAGTGAACGGAGTTCAAGTGACAAAATGTGATGATTGACGTTATTGAAAGCACCAACTATGTCAACAAAAACAGCAACACACTCATGATCCATTTTACGAGCATTAAAAATATCAAGATGCAAATGAGAAATACATTCATGTGTTGACCTTCCTCTACGAAATCCAAGCTGATTAGATGGTAATAAATTATTACTTTCTATGTAAAACTCTAGTCTTTGCTTTAGTAACTGCTCAAAAATCTTTCCTATACAAGAGGTTAAAGCTATAGGTCTATAAGAATCAGATTTGTTTTTATCTTTATTAGGTTTTAAAATCGGAATAAGACAATCAATTTTCCAGTCTAAAGGTATAATTTCATTAAACCAAAGTAAGTTGAAAACTTTTAAAACCAAAAATAAGGCTTGCAATGAAACATTCTTAAGCATTTTATATGGCATACAATCGAGGCCAAAAGCTGTATCACGCCTGGAAAAAATTGCAGCTTTCAATTCCTGCATAGTAAATGGGTCTGTTAAATAATCTGAGCATGCTGCTGTTGGTAAATGATCATGTGATTGAAAGGGGGCCTCTACAGTATCAGGTGTGAATTTTTTAAGAAAATCAAAAATCCATGGATATACATTATTGCAAGATGGTACATATGTTCTATTAAACTTTTTAGAAATACCCCAAATTTTACTTAAAGGAGTTGTTCTGTTAAAAGACTCGCATAAAGTTACCCAACTCAAATACCTCTCTTTTTTTAAAATCAACTTTTTAATAGCTTGTCGCCTTTTAAATTCAACATAGTTTTCTTGTGAGGGGTCATGTTTAAACTGTATGTAAGCATTCTTAGCATCTTCTACAGCCCTAGTACAGTTGTTATTCCACCATGGAAGTGGACTGCGTTTTTTCTTTTTAGAAGTTCTAGATGTATTGAGTGAGGCACTAGAAGTAGTTTGTATAGGAGAAATATCAGAACATGGAACAGAATTTTGTATAGCTTTATTTAAGATATGAATAAGTTCTTTATAAGTTTGTAAAGGGTTTTGGTGATTAACCACAAAATTTTGTAATAGATTGTCTACTTTAGCTGTATAAAGTTCCCAATTAACTAGTTTAAAATTTACATGAACAGGCAGATTTGAAAGATCATTGGATGAAAAAATAAAATTATTAAATACAATTTTTGTAATTACAGGCAAATGATATCCACCAAGAGGAACATCATGCACTGACCAGCTACAAGACAAAGCCAACGAGGGTGATATTAAGGTTAAAGCAAGGGCATTTCTCTGCCACCTATCTGAGCCTACTGTAGTCATATCTCCATTATTCAGCAACACAAGATTGTTATCATTGATGCTTTCAAGAACGTCAACACCACGACTGCACTGTGTACTACAGCCCCAGGCTGAGTGATGGGCATTAAAATCCCCACCAATCAAAACAGGGCCAGGAATACTTTTGATTAAATTATCCAGCTTTGATTTAGAAAAGGATGGATTACAATTACTAGGACTATAAAATGACACCAAAGAAAGCTCCTTAGCACCATATTTTAAACATATTGCAATATTTTGTATAGAGTCATCATATAAAGTATCAATTTTTTTGTACTGTAATGAATTATGTATTAATATAGCTACGCCATTATGGCTATTACCAGAATCTAATCTAACAGTATTATAATCTTTTATATTAAAACGCATCTCAGGCTTAAGCCAAGTTTCACAAAGTAAAGCTACATGAATATTGTTCTCAATTAAAAAATGAGAAAAAATAAGTTGATTACTACGAATACTCTGAGCATTCCACTGTACAATATTTAACTGATCCATAATTAAGATTGTTTAATGTTATTATCACTCTGTATTGTTGCTAAGAGAACTTTTTTAATATTTTCATTTGTAATGGAACTTTGTTCCGATTTTGTGAAATTAAAGTAAGGAGGGTCTGAATTAAAATGTTTTGTATTTGATCTGTTTGAATTAGGAATTTAAGTTGTTCAGCAGGGTTTTTGTTAGTTAAAGGAGGGAATGACTTTTCATTTAATACATCAGCATAAGATCTTTTCTGAATTTTATTTTTATTTTCTTCTATCTTAGCTTTTTTGACAGGACATTCTGCAGAAATAGCAATATGGTTTCCTTTACATTGGCAGCATGTAGCTTCTGTTGGGGCAATCGTACATTCTTTATAGCTATGATCTTTTCCGCATATGGAACACCTGATGCTGTTTTTGCGGAATTTGGCTATATGTCCATACCTCAAACACTGCAGACACTGCTTAACCGGCGGGATGTACGGCCGTACCTCAAACCGCCAGCTGTTCAGGTCCACGCTGTCGGGCAAGGAGACGCACGAAAAGGTGATGCTCACTGTCTTAGTAGGTTCAAAGGTGACTTTATTTCCTGTAATAGGCCGACGCAGAAATCTTTTTACTGATATTATATTTTTGGAGCTGGATATAGCTGAATATATTTGCTCATTCGAGAGATCTATTGGGACATGCTGGATGATTCCAGTAATTTCAGTAGCTGAGGCTGGAATGCTGGCTTTGAGTTTAAAATTATCTAAAAACTTTTTATTTATGAGCGCAGCATTGGCAAATATCGGACGCTCGAAAATAACGCCAACTTTGTGCCGATTCATTCGGATAAGTTGCTTAACCCCTTTATTGTATTTCTTAAAGTTAGTGGCTAACGACATCATATCACGGTCTCCGATCGGGACTTGATTCTGACTTTCGATGAATACAATATATTCAAAGTTTCCACCAGACTCTGGATAAGACCGGGTGTAGTCAGGTACTCTGTATTCAATGTACTTGTCCGTATCCTTTTCTTTTTCTGCTTCAGATGTGGCCGACTGCATAGAGCGCAACGACCCAGTGTCAGCATCATCTTCGATAGAATCCCCAGGGGGATCCTTCCCACTTTTCTTCCTCTTCTTAACTCTCCCCATCATAATGAACTCCAAAAACTATAATTAAGTAGTTATGTAAACACTAGAAATAAAATAAAATAAATTAAATTTTTTTGTTTCAAAAAAATCGCGCCTTCTTCCCTTGACTTTCCCGCGCTTTTTCTTGTTTTAATTAAATTAAGTTTGACATTAGTATAGCATTGCCATATAAAAAGTTTGCAAATAATTCTAGTGTCTACTTTCGTTCGCCAGACTATCACCAATGGCTATCACTACTGTCAAACTCTAAGTTCAATCAAACCTAATGTTAGGCTGAATGGTCTTTAGACCGATGCCTGCCTTTATAAAGGCGAACAAATAAAAATAAAAAATCTAACCCAAAGAGTAAAGTAATCAAGGATCTTCTAGGTACAAGTTCCTTGAAAGTAATATACAGATCTAACCTAATGTCAATGTCAAACAAATTTTGAAGCGACCAGCGCAGTGTAAATTCGTTTTCCATGTTTTTATAGTTTTACTGAAACAATTAAAAATGGATAGATCTTACAATATAAGCTTTAGTAGTAATGAAGATCTATCCACGAATAGTTTAACTAGGAAAGGGGACATAAGCATCAGCGACCAGTTATCAGGTTTTGCTAGGTTACGCGTATCTGCTCTAACAAAAGCCGCCGAAATGAGTCCTATGGTGAAAGAAGTGACCATAGGGCCTAACAGTCCCATAAATAAAAACGAGTTAAAGGAACCAGTGACAATAATACAAAAAGACGACGAAAACTTGACAGAAGATAAACTTCGCGAGGAGCTCCGATACACGCTCATCATGAAAGACTGTGAAAATAAACTCCAAGCATCATCTGAAGAGATGTTCAAAAACTTGGTTGAAAACATGATATCCAAGCACTCTGAATTCATCACAAACCGTCGGACACGACAAGGAGTAGAATGTAACAGGCGATCATTGGAGTCGAAGGCACGAAAACTTCAAATGCTGAAAGAATTACAGGAAAATGATAATTTGTCTGTTCTAAAAAGAGCTCGTCAAGATGAACAGAATTGCCAAATTGTCAATACAAATACAATAGAAAATGTCAATAGAGTATTAGCAATTGCAGACAGTCATACCAAAATCTGTACATGTAATAATGAAATAACAAAAATTTTTAACATTGAACCACTTGCTAAAACTATCTGTGATAAATATACAACAGCAATTAATACTGTTGTAGGAAATATTGATCATATTATGGCAACATGTAGAACTGGAGGTATGACAGAGAAACATGTAAAACAAGCTGAAATCCTAACATTGAATATTGAAAATATTAAAAGGAAAATCTTAGAAAATATTGACATATTAAAAAGAGAAGAGACCTTGAAAAGACAGAAAGAGGAAGAAGAATTTCTGAAGAAACAAGATGAAGAAAGGGTAGCACAACAAATAAAGGCAGCTGCAGCAGCTGAAGCAGAGAAAACTAGATTAGAGCAACAAACTAAGAAGACTCAGCCGGTGTATTATTCTGCAGACAATTATAATTACTATGACAATCTTAAAAATTATCTGGAGCAGTATGAAGCACAGTATAAAGACTTGTTGCAAGACATAAATTTAAAGAAATTCCGATTTGACTGTCAGAAAGCAGTCAACACTCCTGTGAATGCATTGTCGTCGGTCAGTGCATTGCACATGAGGGATAAGTATGACAAACTTTCAAAATTACTGAAAGGGGAACGAGTACAAGTGCTAGATATTTATGTGACGGCAACTCAGCATCCTCAAGGATTATTTTATTGTACAGCATTATTAGCGAAGAAAATTGTAAGACAAGGGGATCTATTAGTATCAAGTAGTACAGAAGCTGCTTATCCCTTAGCTGCTGTTACGTCTGCTCTATGGGCACAATTCCCACACTTCGGAAAACTAGTTGAAGCTAACTTCCATAAATATTGCCCTTATTTAGTACCAATGTTCTTACCTCAAAAGGAAGGACAGTCGGACAAAGAGTTTTACATGTCGAGAGGCTACACATACAATGATGAAGGAGTTGTTGAGAAACAGGACAAATTTCTAAAGAGGATGTCAGGTATATTCAGGTTACGATGTGCCATATGGATAGCTTCAATGCCCAAGTTTATGAACACAACAAATCCTCATGGTTTGCGGTACGGATGGAAATGGCTAGCGTCATTTTTGAATTTGAAACCTGAACCTGATATTTCTGCAACATTGGTACATGATTTTTTCATTATGTGTGGTTCAAAGTATGACAAACACTATGGCAAACAATTTAAGAAAATATTAGAATTGACAAGTAACCAGTATCTTAAAGTATTGGAAAATATTGATGAAGGTGGACCTAAGACCAGACTAGAAGTATATTTGCAGACTGTGCTGAAATCTAACAATGTGCCTGCACCCCCAGCATCCACACAAATAAATTGGTGATATTCAAACTGTGGCTATATCAAATAAGCTCTTTTACTATGAATTTGTTATGTACAGATATTTTATTTGACATGAAGTATATATAATGAGCCAATTAATAATAGAAATAGTTGTAAGTTAATTATGCTTGTGAATACTTTTAAGATATAAGATTAAATTATGTAATATTAAAAAATAATGTAAGTCCAGTACCTACCAGTGACAGACTCATGTCTAGTTTTCTAATAAAAATATTGATTACATGTTTTTGTTTTCTTTAGAATAGAATAGAATTTAAGTTTATTTGCAAAGATTTTATGTACAGTATGTAATAGGTCCTAATCATGGGCATAGGAAGGGGGAGGGGGTAGGCCGTGCCTACCCTAGAATGATTCTAGGGTGGGCCCACCCCAGAATTTTTACTAACAGTTATGGTTTAAAACTTAAAAAAAACCAGCCAAGTGCGAGTCGGACTCGCCTATGAAAGATTCCGTATCCAAACATAGATTAGCGAAAATTAACCTTGTTTTTCATAAATTACCAAGTTCGTTTGTCAACCGTTTGTATAAATGACCAAGAAATTATATTTGCGGTTTTTGAAAATGTATACTATATCACAATAATTGAGCTAGCAGTACCTATCTCGTTCAAACTAATTTTCGTTGTAATGGTGAACGCAGACCTAGCCGCACCGCAGTCTCTACAGTCCCCGCAGTCATCGCTTTTTGTTAATGGCCTCGCACATCTAGCCGCGCCGCAGTCTCTACAGTCGTTCCCGTCAGTGTTGCCAGATTTTTGAAAGCATTATCTGTACCGAAGATTCAAAAAATCTGTATAAAATCTGTATTTGGTATTGGTATTTTGCTCTTTTGTGTATTTTTATCTGTAGGTGCTATAATAGGGAATAAGCAAGTAATTATTTATACGAGAATAAGTAATTTTATTATAAACCGTTGACAGAGATTCTGTCTACTTTATAACTCTGGCAACACTGCGCGCCGTGGATGCCAATGACGTCATCCGCGCTGCGTGCGGATGACGTCATCAGCTGCGGCTAGGGGAGTTCGGTCGTTTCAGGGACTGCGGCGACTGCGGCGCGGGTAGGTGTGTGAGGTTGCATAGAACTTCATATAAAGAATTCGAATGCAAAGACTGCGGCGCGTGCGGTGCGGCTAGGTCTGCGTTCACCATAAGTTTGCATTTATACTTCCTTTGCAATTTCCTTTGCAAGCCGGGGCCTATGCCCCGGGCGGCAAGTTCAGAGCGCGGCCAAATTCAAATTTTAAACACGTATGGACAACTCATCATTTACTTAACTTTGGCCGTGCGCGCACTGCGTTGCGTTTTGGAAACGCAAAATCTGTGAAGTATGGAGTGTCATAGAAGTGCGCGCACTGCGGTGGAATAAACGCGTGCGGTAGAGTCACCGGTGGCCCCGGTCATTCTACCGCACCTGCACCGGTGCGGTAGAACTACCGCAATTGCGGCCACCGCAAGGCAGTGCGCGCACGGCCTTTGACCACAGAATAAATAATATTGTTTCTCTATGGCTCTATCAACTCGACCGATAAAACCATAGTAAAACCTGAGGAGTACATGGTTTTATAGTCTTTGGGTACAGCACATGGACCACGTGACTGGGTTCAGCGAGAGCGTGGGATGGGACGCGCTGCAAGAACATTATTATTCGCGAGGTGCGTAGGAGCAATATCAAATATTCGATTATATTTTAATATATTTTTTTCTTTTTTATTTGACCAAAACGTAATAGGAAATATAGTTTATTATGCAGGAAAACAAAAAGGAACGCGGAAGTCGAGGCATTTTTCCTATAATATCGAAACAAAACTAACTTTGTGGCGAAACTGGTTCCGTTGTGTGACTAGATTTAAAAGCAAAATTTACGGAAAGTATGAAATAAATAATCCATTTTCATATTTATTTGAACAATTAATTGATAAATCAAATAAAATAGCCCCAGCTTCAAGGATTAACACAAAAATATTGTTTTTTTATTCTGTTTTGTGTCACCGTCGCTTTTTACTTGGCATTTTTTAAATTTTACTCTAAAAACATAATATTTTACTCAATATGCGTACCTTTTCGAAAAGTAATATATAATTGCGCTATACATATTTGTGGTTGCACAGAAATAAAAGGTAAAGATTCATCCGATTTTTTAGATTTAACTTCATCAATTTGAAGGGACAGTTACAAAATGGAAGTCTTAAAATCATAATGTGACTCAGGCTGGCTGGACAAATCTTCAAAATAGCTCGCATTTAACTTTATGTGACCGCTTAACACCTTTATTTTAGAATTTGTGACGCTGCAGAATCTTAGATACTCGATCGAAAACGTGTCGCGTGTCACAGCCAGCTTGAAAAACCACTTTTTGCTAGTCTCTCAATCTCGGTAACGAAAGTGATTATCACGACTTTTTGCATATCAACGGGCGTCACATAAATTTGTGACAGGCATCGAAATAAAAGTTTTGTGATACGTACAGCAGTTTAATAAAAAATGCAAAAAATTGTGTCCAGCCAGCTTGAATTTACTTATTTACTTCTGGCTGGCACTTCCGAATCTCAATAACGGGAGCGTTTTCGAATATGGTTCCTTTACTGACATTTAGTGACGCAATGCGCGACAGTAATAACTTTTGATTTATTGTATCACATGTAAGTGTTTACGAGAAATCAATAAAAATTAATGTCCAGACAGCCTGAGTTCAAGCTGGCTGGACACATGTATCTACGCTGCCTGATGATCTACGGCCTTCGAAATGCATGTTCAAATATGTTTATGTTCGAATTTTTGTGACGGGGACGATAATGATAACCTGAATTTGTGATGTAGAAACTTTGAGTAGTTTCAAAGATATTAATCATTTAAATTTTCCCGTTCCGTCGCACTACTTAATTAATGGTCTGCTGAAAACTTTGCAAAAAATGAGACTAAATCCAATGGAATATTGGATAAAAGAGGCTGAAAAGGTTGCTTAAAAAAGTGGTGTTGACCCTATTTTGCACAACAAACGAATTCCGAAACGTAAAAAAACATTTTGATGAGATGTGTGAAGACGAATTGGACGTAGTTAAGCAGAAAGGACTCAATCCACACTTTGGCCTAAATTGAGTTAAGTATGCCATCGTACTCCTGAAAGTCGAATCTATCATGTAGTGAAAACCTTTTTTTTAAATGTACACGAAAACTAGTTTTTCTCACTACCCCGACTCAACCCACAGTATGAAGACCATACAAAATGTATTTGCTGAAAGAACTCACTCCGCTTGAATTGTTTCTGAGTAATGACATTTCTATGAGTATGTTCTTAAGATCCATAAATCAGAATAAACTCAAACAGTTTGGATCCTGTCTGAGAATTAGTTTTGATTGGAAATATAATATTATCAAATAACTGAAACAACCCAAACAGTTTGGGTCGTTTCTGTGATATACGTTTACTGACATATAAATATTTATTTTTGTTTATCAGAAACGACTTAAAACACGAAATATTTCAAAAAACAGCTTTTGAAGAACAACACATTAGGACATACCTGAGCAAAAATTACTCAATCTACAATAATTCACTTTTGACATTATTATGGGCTTTCCAAGTTTCAGCTGTAATTTCTCAAACAAAAAGTTTAATTTTTGCCCCTTATTATTAAGAAGATAGTTTGTATGATATTATCTGTAAATAGTATATACACTTGAGAGCAATAGAATCGCACACCCCAGATATTTACAAAAAAGCTGAACATTCTTAATAAAATTGATAAAACATTAAAAAGTAGCAATGTCAACTTAAAGGTTCATTAATTACCTTTTCAATTATACCAAGCATACCACCAAACAGTATGCAAAATGCTCAAAAGGATCTTTTAGGAGATGAAATGAAACTTACAAGTAAAATTGCAACTATTGCGTTTAGGGAACTAGACATTGAATGGAAATGAATCAGGAAAATACAATAATTAATTATATCATTAGAATTTTAAACGGGATATTTACCATGTGTATTTAATGTTTTGAGTTTACGATATTTCGGAACTGTTGCAAGCGCCATGATCACGGATGAACTGAAGTAATTGCGGGTGGAAGTTTATGAGCAGACAAATCGGTCTACCCTCTTTCTCGTTAGTTTTCTGTTAGCGACATCGCTACCACTGTGACACACACACACACACGGTGAGTTTTGTGTGTCGGGAACAGAATCGAGTGTTTAGAGATACATGTGACAGTGGTAGCGGTGTCGCTAATAGAAAACGAACGAGAAAGAGGGTAGACCGATTTGTCTGCTCCTAAACTTCCACCCGCAATTACTTCAGTTCATCCGTGATCATGGCGCTTGCAACAGTGCCGAAATATCGGAAACTCAAAACATTAAATACACATGGTAAATATCCCATTTTAAGTTCTAATGATACTGTTAGTGACCATGTTAGCTGAAAAACTTATATTACAATAATTATGTTTATTTTGCAAATATCTAAGTTATTAATAACACATTCACACGTCATTTTTTTTGTAAATGTAAACTAGAAGAGGCCAATGTTTCCTAACTAAGAAACACTGAAACAAACTCCGCTGAGTTTCTTTTAAAGTCTCTTTTAAAGTTCATACAATCTGTAGTGATTAAATCATATGAGAGCCATGTAGGTTTAAGTCTCTTGAGCCCTTAAGAGGACAGAATCTCACAGATTTGAGCAGGACCGTCTAAACAGTGCAAGCATTTGTCAGTTGTTGCGTAGCTCAACTTAGAACCTTAAGGAGCTCGATCATTTTGACGAATAATACCAAAGTAGGGATATTTGGGTAGGCCAGCGTTCCAATACTGCCGTTGGAGTTGTGTAGGAGCTGGATTTCTTTTACTCGCCTTTTAAGATTTCAATTTCATTTTATTTAATTTCACATGTGCAGTCAATCATGCCTCAGCTAATTTTCTGACTGTCCACCGACTTATGCTGACATTGCGTACTTCTCGAATCAGTTGTCCCAGCTCAACCGCGTTCAGCTGTCGATTTCACATAGATCTCGCCACAAGAAAGCAGTCGTTGCTCTCTGACGTTGTATATTCATATATACTCTTCTACGGCGTAAATTCACTCGTGAAATCAGTGTCGTTAGGCAAAAAGAATGAAAACAAAATGGATTTAATTCGATTTTCAGAAGAAGATTTTCAAAATAGTTTTAATTCAATTTTCAGAAGAAGATTTTGAAGTCCTTTGGCCCCAGAGAAATATCATTCCTCAAGCAAAGATCGAAGATTTCAGATCTATATTTACTTTAATACCCAAAGACTGTCATACATTTCATAATAACCATAATGGAAACAGCTGTATTGACTAGGATTTTGATGGATACGGGCCAAATCTTGACTTTGACTGAGGATGAGGGAAATAGATATGAGTGCTCATTTTCGCGCTGTTTTTTCAATATTTTTAATTTTAATTATGGGGGTTTTTTACGTGTTTTTGGTAACTTGATGATTAATGTTACAAAATTTATAACTTTGTTGGTACTGCTGTGGGATGATGAAATAAATGCACTTGTCCTAAATAAATTGTTTATTGTCCAACCGATACAATGGTTAGCGAGCGACTAGCTGCTACAGGCTAACTTACATTCCGACACACACACACACACGTATATTGTACATATCATATATCTAACCCCACATACACCCCCTTCTAATAAAAAATAATAGTACATATTTTTTTATTCTAATCAAAACAATTTCCAACATTAAGTAGGTTTCAGCCAAATAGTCATACAATAGTATATTTTATTACAGTTTTCTTATTCTATACCTCATAGTTATTAGGAGACCTCTGGTTTGGTTGCGGTATAACACTTATAACACTACTGGAACGTAACGCGTTCAATTCCCGGCGCAATAAACGCTTGCTACTGTTTGCACACGTTTTGTACACCGTTACTGCACATGCCACGAAAATGATTACAGCCATCACAGTGACCATGATGCTCAATACCTCCAACTTATATTCCGACACACACACACACACACACGTATATTGTAGATATCATATATCTAACCCCACAACTTTTATGTAATAATACTCGTTCAATTCTTTTAAATTACTTATTTTCTAGTCGATAGGTACTTTTGAGTCAATTCTGAGAAAATAAAAAAAATACCTGTCTTTACAAATTTAGGTTTAATTGTAAGGACTCAACCGACATTTCATCTAATATCTCGAAATCTATTGCAAAATATATCACTATTTTGATAGACAAATATAATTGTTCAGGACTACAATAGGCCAGTGCAACGGTAACTGGACTGTCTGAACTTGTCCACGATTCGTGGAGCTTAACGTTGCTTACAATAAACAAGGCCTACTTCTACTAGGCTTCGGCCTACAACCATATGTATAAATAACATAACCACTTACCTTCTGTGCTGGGTTCACCAAGCTTCGACCTTCCAAGGTCACGCCCCAAGTGTGGTATGTATGTAAATATGAGGTGAGTAAATGAAAGTGTGATGTAAGTCAAGTGTGTGGACGTTCACAAGGCGCCAGTCTCCAGATGGCGCGGTTCCAACAGCATCACAGCCTAACTCGTTTTCAACAAGCGCGTGCTACGCGGTGAGGCAATAAGGCGATGTGTTCCGAGAAATATCCCTGGATTCTCGTCAATCCGGGATTACAAAGTTCAATTAAACACTGTGGTAGCTATTTATCACTACTTTTTTCAACAAATACGCGTGCCACGCGGATGGCAACAACCGGCGATAGATCCAAAAATATCCCGGGGTTTTCGTCAAATGGGGATTACAATTTCAAACAATTGATAATCGCGACCCAATTATCGGTCTCAACAGGCGATTCCAAACGATATTTCACCAATTATAATTAACTCAACAGGTCCGCCGCGGACATTTTTTCCAAGCAAGCAAGTCTATCTGTCAAGTCAGAGTAATGTCAAGATCAAACTTCGTTCTGTCAAAGGGGTGCGTTCGGAAACGTTTGGTACTAAACATCTACCCCCCTGGACGGGCCTACCCGTCTGCTAATCAATTGGAAGTCTTGACAAGGTTGCAAATTTAACACAGCTTCAATGCGGTCAAATACCGTAGCTAGTTCCTCAAGGTGAGAACGGTGTCTCCCAACAATCTCCGCCAGCGTCCCTTTGCCGCTTTCACCGCGGCCCCAAAAATACCCCCCCAATGGGGGCAGGCTGGCGGGTCAAACAACCAAGTGACCCCTCGGCGGGCCAAACTATTACCAATGTCAACCTGGCTCTCATTAAGGAAGGCGTATACCTCCTTCAAATAGTTACTTGTACCCTTGTAATTCGTACCGCAATCAGACCTACTCAAAGAAGGTAACCCACGGCGAGACACAAATCTTTCCAAGGTCGCCTCAAAGGCCTCTGTCGAGAGGGAGGTTACCAGCTCCAAATGTACTGCCTTGGTTGAGGCAAACAACACACAAATAAGCCTTAACAATCTTACTATTACGAAGGGTGGACGCCTTCAACAAAAGGGGACCAACAAAGTCCGTTACGACGCCAGCAAAGGGCCTCGCCTCATTGACGCGATCAGCCGACAAAATCCAAAATTCTCGCTGCAGAATGGCCAACAGCGCATTGCAACCGGCATGCGAGTTCTCAACGTGACGATCAGTCACCAACAATTGAACCAAGTGGCCCTCCTTGGGCAACAAAAGGGGGTGACAGGCCCCATAAGGAAGGCTAGAGTGCCTCAACCGTCCTCCAACAGGGTTTCCCGAAGTGGCTCGTCCCAATCAAGTTCAGTTATAACAAGGACAGGAGCACCAATTTTAGGGTACGGACAACTCACAAGGGTGATTTCAAACCAGGTCCTTCCCTCAACAGTGGTGTCAGCCGGTTCGCCAATTCCCCAAATCTTGCCTGAAAGGTCGTTCACCTTCAGGCCAACCTGTCCCGCTAACCAAGACGACAAAAGGCAACCCTGGACTCCCGTGTCCAAAATGGCACAGACCACAATCGAGTCACCCAAGGGTCCCCAGACCTTGACCGAGGCCGTTGGCAACAAAACCATCTTGATCGGGGGGGTCCTTTAGCGGGGCAGGCGTCAATCTCTTAGTGATGCCTGGGCGGCAACCGATCGCCGCTTCCAGGCTGCCTTCGTTCACGACGAGGCCAACAATCCAAATATTCGTCTGCGCGGTGTCCCGAGCCGCTCGCCATCACTGGAGGGGCATATCCCACCGGATGCCCGAATGGCGGAGGGCGCGACTCCAGCCGGGGACGTTCCGCCAACGGAGGGGAAAGGCAGCGGCGCCGACCCGGCCACTGCTGCCTAGCAGCCAATGCGCGTTCTCCCTGACGAGGGGAGACCAAATGGCGCTCGTGGGGCTCCCGTTCAACTTGCGCGGGGGGTGGAGTGCGGCGTACAGAATCGCGGGTCTCAGCCCGGTGCTCGTCTCCGGGGTACCCCCCCTGCGCAAACCCCCCTCAGAAGCTGGTCTGCTGGAGCGGTTCGCGTTGGCGCACAAAATCTCCAAGTGGGACCCTTCACAAATTCTACACGGGCGGGGGTCGGGGCAGTCCCGATGGAAGTGGGCCCCCAAGCACGAAAAGCACAAACGGCGTGCGTTGACAATACGGCGGCGGGCACTTACGTGCAAATTCAAAAAATCCGGGCAACGCGCCATGACATGCCCCGTTGCCTTACAAAAGTCACAATGATAAGGACTCCGGGCACCAGCAAAACGGGGGGCGGGGCGAACATCAACAGGCCCCCTAGCCCGAGGACTCCGGGCGCCAGCAAAACGGGGGGCGGGGCGATCATCAACAGGCCCCCTAGCCCGAGGACTCCGGGCGCCAGCAAAACGGGGGGCGGGGCGATCATCAACAGGCCCCTTAGCCCGAGGACTCCGGGCGCCAGCAAAACTGAGGGCGGGGCGATCATCAACAGGCCCCCTAGCCCGAGGACTCCGGGCGCCAGCAAAACGGGGGGCGGGGGGAACATCAACAGGCCCCCGAGCCCTAGTCCGTCCCTGGTCTCTGGGCTGAGAAGGTAGTGGGGGTGACCCCGTGGCGCCACGAGTGTTATCCGAAAACCGACACTCGTCTTCCAAAAATTTGAGGAGGTCGTCAAAGGGGGGAAGATGGGTGGCACTATCCCCACCATACTTCTGCTCAAAACGTGACCTCAACTCCGCGGGGAGCAACTGCAGCACTATGTGCACCAACAAGTAGGACCAATGTTCTACCGGTAACTCCAAGCGTCTCAAGGCGTTGGTCGCTGAGACCAACGGGTTCAGCAAGTCAGTGCGCAACGTCGACGTGCTGCCAATGGCCGGTAGCCCCAAAATCTGGTCGATGTGCACATCAGCCAGGCAGCGCTTGTTCTGATACCGTCGGGAGAGAAGCTCCAGAGCGGTCGGGTAAGAGGAATCCGTCACCGGCAAGTGCTGCACCAAGGCTCTGGCTTCGCCCTCCAGGACAGACAATAAATAGGCCAGCTTCTGGGCAGGTCCGAGGTCCGAGCGTGCATCGACAAGACTATCAAACAGATTTAGGAAGCCCAGCCAGTGGTCCAAGCGACCGTCAAAATGTGGCAGCTCCAGGGTGGGCAGCCTACTCAATAGTCCAGGGCCTGCAACAACAGGGGTCTGCGGCTTGGCCGCATCAGGCACCCGGCTCTTCAAAATTTCTCGCGCTCGTAGACATATGACATCCCCCAGGTGGACAATCTGGTCATAGTCACCCAAAATCTTATCGCGGGCTGTCTGATCCATCACCCCCAAATCCACGTCCATGATGTACTCGTTGAAGCGTATGAGCGCAGCATCAGCTGACTTGATCCTCTCAATCACTTGCCCATACCGAGCAAGGGTGAGCTTTTCCAATTCTACACGCTCAACCGTTGCAGCTGCCGATGTGAACCATCTCAACTGTGAGGTCAATCCGGCAGCAGCCTCCCTGACTGCCCTTAATGAGGCCATTGCAACAATCAAATATTAATACAACAGGCTAAAATTAACTAAACAAACAACAATGACTTGTTAGCCGACCAAATAATTTCACCAAAACAAAACTCCAATTCAATTATTTCAAGTCCAAATCCGACCCTGTACTTATTCCAAGTATGAATCTAGCTTGCTAAGGATGGCTAGTCACAAAATAAATAACAATTGAATGTATAATACAGTGCTGGATCAACCTCAAATAAATATCAATAAACACAACAATTGACTGTATAATATTGAGCCGGAGAATCTCTAACAACAATCCAATAAACAAATAAATGCAATAAGTCAATCCACACCATTCAATTCTTGTTATGTTAACAAATGTGTGATTATTATTTAGATAACCTTTCAAATTCAGATCAATGACATTCAATTATTAATTGCCACAAATACCAAACAACTTTTACAACAATATACCAACTTATGTACCAAATACAACCAATAATTCCTAATAAATAAATCTTACTTGTCAATTCAATACCAAGGGGCTAGCACTACAAATTACAGTACAAACTACAAGTACTATTTGAGCCCGGCTGACAATGCAATATATTCAAACTTATTAAGTTATATAAGTTATGTTAAGTAACCAAACTAAAGTTATTTTCAAAACTTCCAATTAAACCAGTGGATCTTATATTATAAGAGCCACGCCTGCTACCAGAATGAATCAGTGGATCTTATAAGAACCACGCTCTGCTACCAAAATGTTCAGGACTACAATAGGCCAGTGCAACGGTAACTGGACTGTCTGAACTTGTCCACGATTCGTGGAGCTTAACGTTGCTTACAATAAACAAGGCCTACTTCTACTAGGCTTCGGCCTACAACCATATGTATAAATAACATAACCACTTACCTTCTGTGCTGGGTTCACCAAGCTTCGACCTTCCAAGGTCACGCCCCAAGTGTGGTATGTATGTAAATATGAGGTGAGTAAATGAAAGTGTGATGTAAGTCAAGTGTGTGGACGTTCACAAGGCGCCAGTCTCCAGATGGCGCGGTTCCAACAGCATCACAGCCTAACTCGTTTCCAACAAGCGCGTGCTACGCGGTGAGGCAATAAGGCGATGTGTTCCGAGAAATATCCCTGGATTCTCGTCAATCCGGGATTACAAAGTTCAATTAAACACTGTGGTAGCTATTTATCACTACTTTTTTCAACAAATACGCGTGCCACGCGGATGGCCACAACCGGCGATAGATCCAAAAATATCCCGGGGTTTTCGTCAAATGGGGATTACAATTTCAAACAATTGATAATCGCGACCCAATTATCGGTCTCAACAGGCGATTCCAAACGATATTTCACCAATTATAATTAACTCAACAGGTCCGCCGCGGACATTTTTTCCAAGCAAGCAAGTCTATCTGTCAAGTCAGAGTAATGTCAAGATCAAACTTCGTTCTGTCAAAGGGGTGCGTTCGGAAACGTTTGGTACTAAACAATAATATAAACTATCATCTTAATAATAAAGAGCAAAAATTTAAAAAAATGTTACTTTTTGTTAGAGCAATTACAGCTGAAACTTCAAACGCCCGTATCTCAAAAGTGACTTTTTGTGGATTGAGTCCTTTCTGCTTAACTACGTCCAATTACAAACACTCCAATCTGTTCAACTATTTTCTAAAGAAATAATTATGGTACTTATTTGATCGAATCATATCATAAATTAAAAAGTTTGATTGTGGTACGCATGCTGAATTTGAATTTTGCGTTTCTTATGGTACTAATATTTTTAAAATGTCAAGAACTGCAAAAGTATGGAGCAGATCTGGCTCGAAAATACAAGCGAGATTTAAGCGCCATTGAATTCTGCCAGGAACTCTACGTTTTTAATTAAAGAGCAAGCTCCGCTTTTATTTGGTGATATAGAAAAAGCTAACGGTTTCTGTCTCTTGTAACAGATCTATAATCATGATTAATGCAGGATGCTTTTCCGAATATTTGTATTGCCCTGCGAATTTACTCTACGCTTCCTACTACATCCGCAAGCTGTGAGCGAAATTTTAGCAAACTAAAACTAATTAAAAATTATTTGCGATCTTCTATGAGCCAGGAACGCCTATCGAGTCTTGCAATCTTAGCGATAGAAAATCGAATGGCACACGAGTTAAATTATGACAAGGCAGATTTATTTGCTGAACAAAAAGCTCGACGAGTAAAGTTGTAATTTTAATTCACAAATGCCATGTATTTGATTTTTATTATGACATATTTTTATTTTAAATCCTATCATGTGTTGTTTAAAATATATATTCTACGGATTCTACACGTTCATGTCTTTACATGTGTAAATAAATAGGTTTAACTCAGAAAGAACAGCGATGGATGCATTATTTCCGGAAGGCCTAGGTATGTCCAAATGACAATCAATTAGTGGACATCTGATAGCTGGTATTATAAATATGATAAAGGTAAACATAAATATAAAGGGGCAGGGGCGGCATTTTCCAGATATGCCCCGCCTAAAAAAAATTGAAGATCCGGGGCTGCCTGGTGGGGATGGGCCGCCGCGCGCGCCGGTGTCGTGAAGAACCGACGCCGAGTTACGACGTCGCGGCAAACCTACAGTTTCACTTTCAAGTAACCACACATTATGGGCAGAGCCGGATTAACCTTGTCAGAGGCCCTAAGGCAATAGCATTCTCTGGGTCCCTTTACTTACTTTGACTGACCAAATCGCTTGTGAACTGAGGAAACGCACATTAAGAGCTGTGGTTTTTAATATATTTGTTTACTTATTCCCAGATTTGTTCTAAAATTGTTTTAATTCTACTACTAAATCTAACGATTTGTATTTTGTGAGATAACAGAGAGGTCCCTAAGTTTACACGCACATCAAGTTCTCGTTCGAAGAAACATGTTTTCTTGGTGCGTGCACTGGGCCTGGGCCCCTAATTGATGCGGGGCCTCTAGGCAGTTGCCTACTCCGCCTAATGGTTAATCCGGCCCTGATTATGGGTGCACATCGAAAAAAAACTGGTTTTTAGGGTTTCGTAGCTGCATGGCAAATAACGGAACAAATACCCTGTAGATTCATCATGTCTGTCTGCCTTTCTGCCCATCCGTATGTCACAGCCACTTTATTCCGAAACTATTAAGATTACACAGTTGAAAATTGAAGGGTAGATGTATTCTGTGAACTGTTTTACGATTTCATACAAAAAAAATTGGCCAAGTGCGAATCACACTCGCCCATGAAGGGTTCCGTAGTAAATATAATAATATAATATATTTATTTGACAAAAAAGAACTTACAAATTTCTTAAAACTAGCTTATTTTCAATTTTTACAACTACGCCAAATAACTTTGTTTTTCATAGTGTTTGTATGAATAACAAAGTTATATTTGCGGTTTTAGAAAATATGCTGTATCACAAAAACTGCTGACCCGATGTCATTCAAACCAATTTTGGTTGAAAGTTTTTTTTAGATTTTTCACTCCATTATTATAGAAGTTAGAGGGGGAGGGGCACACATTTTACCAATTCGGAAGCGTATACCTTTTAAACGATAAACTTTATGAAAAAGTGGTTTTAGAAACCTCAATGTTATTTTTAAAGACCTGTCTATAAATACCACAAACGAATTCATGAAAATAAAAATATTCTCAGTTTCAGTTCCATGTATGGGGAGCCCCCCATTATTTTAAATATTTTTTTCTTAAAATCGGAAAGCGGTTCACAGAATACATCTACCTATCAAGTTTCAAATGTATACTCCCAATAGTTTCGTAATAAAATGGCTGTGACATATGGACGGACGGACAGACAGACAGACAGACACACATGACGAAACTATAAGGGTTCCGTTTTTTGCCATTCGGCTACGGAACCCTAATTAAAAACAAGCGAGAAGAAGAAGAAGAAGAAGAGAGTCATCTCTCCCTCACGCGTTTTGCCTCCTCCTTCGCTAGCATGACTGCTTCGCAGAAGGAAGTGACTGCATCCCATTGCCCCTCGCCCCGCACAATGGTCTGAACCAGCGCCGGGCGTGAGAGGTCTCCGCCACCGATCACCTCCACGAGAACACGGCGGTGCTCCGCCCAAGCTGGGCACACCTCCTCCGTATGCTCCACCGTGAATCGCTTCTACCACTGGGGAGACCAGTGGGGGCCAGACCCCCCCTGGAAAATATCTCTAGATACGCCAATGGATATACTCTAAGGTTAACTTGTGACTGTGAAGTTGTGATCTATTCGCACGTATATTTGCTAGTTTAATTAGATTACCGTCGTTGCTGCCTCTTCATGTCTTACATTGATACGTAGGTATGTTGATTTCACATGAGACATAATGAAATTTATGAGAGAGAGACATTAGAAGATAATATTTTTTTGATATTGTACTTGTCTATAAAGTAGTATGCGTATAGTAGTAGTAGTCTGTGAAATGCCTTCCTGCAAAAGTTTAAGTTTTCATTATGTTCCTAATTCCTAGTCCTATCTAAATAATCAACCAATACCAAATTGTTATATAAAAGAGCTATTTATAAAACGTATTTAAGTATTTTATTAATTTCAATAAATAAAAACAATAAAGACTGATTTGAAAATAAAAAACACGTATTTTATTGGTTTTATTAATGTCTTAATTATTGAACTTACGTTCAATACCGGATTACCGGTATTGATACCGGGATCACGGTTTTGACTTTTCCAATACCGGTATTGAAAAAAACCGGTATTTGAAAGCCCTAGTTGCGAACGACTTACCATAGAAATTGGTGGCGTGACTCGATTTGAGAGATTTTGGATGCGTGTCATGAAGGAACTTAAATCGTTCTTTAAGATAAGTGGGGGTTTTAGGATTAAACAGCACACTGTAAAGCAGAGACAAAATGTGTAAGTTCCGGCGAAGACGTATTGGAAGCCACATAAGTTTCGTACGAAATTCGGATACGTGATTATATTTGCGCAAGCCAAATATAAATCTGATGCAAACATTTTGGAGTCGCTCAAGTTTATCAAATTGTGCCTCAGTAAGATCAAGATAGGATGGTATGTAAGAGCAAGGGCGGTTCCAGCTTTGGTGCTGGGGGGGTCACATAATCGTGGTCAAGTCTCAAGAAGTTATAATTTGTATTTCCTGACTCCGCTTCCATTTGGCCATCCACTGCCGATATTCGTTTACAACAACAGAAACTGGAGTATTATCTAGTAACGATGTTTAAAAATTTTAATTAGTGGTCATGACCCCATGACCCCCCCCTGATAAAAGAGACTGTGCTAGCGCAATTTTAGTAGCAGTTGGCAGAAAGTTACGCAACCGTCTTAGGGAATGGGCAGAAGCAAATAATTTGGGACTGACTTCTTGTAATTGAGGACCCCAAGAAAGATGTTTGTCAACCCAAACCCCAAGGTCCTTAAGTTTCTCGCTTAATGGAATAGCAGTGCCGTTGGAGGAAGCTGCGTCCATTTTACCTTAGGTGCCAACCTGGAACTATCAACCACATTGAAAGACCCAGGGTCTTTGACGGGTTAACCTGCAAACCATGTGCATCACTCCATTCGCAAACAGAAGCCAAGTCCTGGTCCTGGTTCATGATATCAATAGCAGTATGCAAATTTGTGTAGGGAACTTGTCTGAAAATCTGCAAATCATCAGCATAAAGATGGTAAGATGGAAGTAGATACTGTAATGATTCTTTATAAACGATTTTAGGTGTATGATTACAGTAGAATATGCTGATTTGTTTATATCCATTGTCCATAGTTGACACATATCCATAGTACATAGTTGACACGCCAACGCACCACCGCACAGGATGATAGTCCGACAACGACTGACTCCCCCATTTTTTTAGTAGGTAGGGCCACTCGTAGTTCAGCACACCAAGGCTGTGTGACTACTTAACCGGTCTATCCTGTGGTGACCTCTAATAAATTAAAGGCCCCCAGCCAGGGCTTACAAACTAAAATACACTTTGGCAAAGGTCGGGGAGGATTTCCGTTACAAGTACGCGGAGTCGCGGACGTCGCGATGGGCCTCGTCGGCGAGGCCGGAATACGGAACGCGTTTTGTGTGTGTGTTTTCTAAGAGTGCTAGTCCCTACTGCTCTCTTGTCGGATGGTGGTGGGGTCGTCGGGCTCGTCTAGGACGTTACGCGGGCGACGAACCCGAGAAATTTTGGAGGGTCTGTATCGGGCGGCCGATACGATCAGGGGGTTTGTGTGGGTATCAGCAGAGGTGAAGTAACGAACTGACATGCGTTTCAACACTTGCTTTATAGTCGGGATTTTGAGGTCTACGTGGAGATCCTCATTCCTCAAGAACCAGGGCGCGCCCGTGGCCTTTCGGAGAAAACGGTTCTGTATGACTTGCATCCTATGGATCTGCTTGGGACTGGCTTGAGCAAACACCGGACAGGCGTATGTCATGATGGGACGTATGAACGTCGTGAAAATTCGGATTTTACATCTAAGGGAGAGCTTACTGCGTGCATTCAGTATGTTGTGGAGCCTACCGAGAGCGAAAGCGGCTTGCGAGCGAACCGACTTTATGTGCTCAATGAAATTTAGGAACTGGTCGAGGATCACACCTAAGTATTTGGCTCGCTTCTCCCAAGGGATTGGAGTGCCAAACATAGTGATCGGGCGGGGAAGGGCAGGCTGTTTGTGGTGAGGCCTACGAAACAGGACTGCTTGACTTTTGTCGGGATTTACCTCGATCCTCCATTTCCTGAACCAATCGCCTAGTGCGTTGGCTGAGGTCCGGAGGGTACGAGCAATGTAATCGAGACTTCTTCCCGAGTAATAGATGGCCGTGTCGTCGGCAATAGGGATAACTCTACTGGGGGCCTGTTGGGGATATCGCTAGTGTATAGCGTGAAGAGTGGGGGGGAGAGCACGGCGCCCTGAGGGACGCCGGCTCTGATAGGGCGGGGAGTGGAAAGCGCTCCTTCGATACGATATCTGAAGGAGCGGTTCGACAAAAAGTCTCGAATGATGAGCACGAGACGATCCGGCACACCTAGTAGGTATAGCTTATAAATTAAGCCATTGTGCCAGACTTTGTCGAAAGCCTTCGCTATATCAAAGAATAGAGCCCCCGTCACCAGACCGTGTTGAAAACGGCCGCTAATGTGCTCTACGATGCGGTGGGCTTGGTGGACACTAGAATGATGGGCTCTAAAGCCAAACTGCTCGTTAGGGATTAGGCTCTTGGCCTCGACAAAGTCCTTGAGCCGATTATAAATAATCCATTCGTAGACCTTGCCGAGGGCACTGAGCAGACTAATGGGACGATAACTATTCGGGGAGGACTTGGGCTTTCCGGGTTTTGGGATACCTATTTGTTCCGTCCCATACGTAACCGAACGCATCCTTTTTGGTATGGCAATTATCTATGGTCTTTGATTTTGACACTTGACATAACTTTTTCTTGTTGGAAAAAAGTCCGCCGTTGGGACATTGATTTTTATTGATTGTTGTATTAAATCGTGAATCCGGGCTAATCCTAGTTGCTATCGACAAGTTGGTCGTAATCTAGTAAATCTTGAACTGATTAATCCCCCTTTGAGTAAGTCACCGGGATATTTTGAACAATAACGCCGAATTGAGGTTAGATTGAACCGGCCTTGTGAATTGGTGAAAAGTAGCTGCATGCAAGCAATCTGGTGCGAAATTGTACTACACCACCACGGCCTGGACCACGCTGTGAAAGCCTGCGTCTGCCTTTGACCGTCGTCACACCACTTGACAACATTACACATTCAAATACACTCACACACATACAGGCCGACGTGATCTGAGGACAGGTCTTCGCCGTCTCCGAGCCTTGGGTAAGTGTGCATATTGTAAAGTTTAACTATTATTATTGAAATTCAAATACCAATTGTAAGGCAACGTAGTTAGGGCTCCGTGTAATCGCGGACAGTTCGGCAAACCAGTTTCGTTGCACTGGGCTCGGGATCGAATATTCTGGTAGCAGAGCGTGGTTTTTACATTAAAAAATCCACATAGAAAATTGGAAGTTTTGAACATTAAATATATTGTTGTGTCAGCCGGGCTCTCAAATTGATATTTGTAGTGTTAGTCCCTTGTTATTGTACTGACAATGTAAGATTTATTTTGTGAAATTAGAAATTATTTATTCATTTGTTAACATAGCATAACATAACAAAACTGGAATTGTGTTGATTGGTGGTTAATTGTTATTTTCTGTAACTAGCCATCTTTAGCAAGCTAGATTCGTACTTGAAATAAGTACAGGGTCGGATTTAGACTTGAAATTAATTGAAATTAATTTTTTTTTGTTTGAAATTATTTCTCGGCTAACAAGTCATTGCTTGTCTGTTTAGTTAATTTTAACTTCTTGGTATTTGATATTTGATTGTTGCAATGGCCTCATTGAAGGCAGTCAGGGAGTCTGCTGTCGGATTGACCTCACAATTGAGATGGTTCACGTCAGCAGCAGCAACTGTTGAACGTTTGGATATGGAAGAGGTCACCCTTGCTCGGTACGAGCACTTGAATGAGAGGCTCAAGTCAGTTGATGCTGCGCTCACACGCTTCAACGAGTTCATCGTGGACCTGGAATTGGGGGTAACGGACCAGGCAGCCCGCGATAAGGTTTTGGGTGACTATGGCCAGATTGTCCACCTGGGGGATGTCATCAGTCAACGAGCCCGGGAAATTTTGAAGAGCCGGGTGCCTGAGGCGGCCAAGCCGCAGACCTCCGTTGTTAAAGGCCCTGGACTATTGGGTAGGCTGCCCACCCTGGAGCTGCCACATTTTGACGGTCGCTTGGACCACTGGCTAGGCTTCCTAAATCTCTTTGAAAGTCTTGTGGATGCCCGCTCGGACCTCGAACCTGCCCAGAAGTTGGCCTACTTGTTGTCTGTTTTGGAGGGCGAAGCCAGAGCCTTGGTGCAGCACTTGCCGGTGACGGACTCCTCCTACCCTACCGCTCTGGAGCTTCTCTCCCGATGGTATCAGAACAAGCGCAGCCTGGCTGATGTGCACATCGGCCAGATTTTGGGTCTACCGGCCATTGCCAACACGTCGGCGTTGTGCACTGACTTGCTGAACCCGTTGGTCTCAGCAACCCACGCCTTGCGACGCTTGCAGTTACCGGTGGAACATTGGTCCTACTTGTTGGTGCACATAGTGCTGCAGTTGCTCCCCGCGGAGTTGAGGTCCCGCTTTGAGCAGAAGTATGGTGGGGACAGTGCCACCCATTTTCCCCCCTTTGACGACCTTCTCAAATTTTTGGAAGACGAGTGTCGATTTTTGGATAACACTCGTGGCGCCACGAGGTCACGCCCACTACCTTCTCGGCCAAGAGACCAGGGACGGACTAGGGCTAGGGGGCCTGTTGATGTTCGCCCCGCCCCCCGTTTTGCTAGCGCCGGAGACCTCATGATTGCGACTTTTGTAAGGCCACGGGGCACGTCATGGCACGTTGCGCGGCTTTTTTGAATTTGCACGTAAGTGCCCGTCGCCGCATTGTTAACGCACGCCGTTTGTGCTTCTCGTGCTTGGAGGCCCACTTCCATCGGGACTGCCCCAACCCCCGCCCGTGTAGAATTTGTAAAGGGTCCCACCTGGAGATTTTGTGCGCCAACGCGAACCGCTCCAGCAGACCATCTTCTGAGGAGGGTTCGCGCAGGGGGGTATTCCGGAGACGAGCACCGGGCTGAGGCCCGCAATTCTGCTCGCCGCACTCCACCCCCCGCGCAAGTTGAACGGGAGCCCCGCGAGCGCCATTTGGTCTCCCCTCGTCAGGGAGAACGCGCGTTGGCTGCTAGGCAACCGCTACCTTTCCCCTCCGTTGGCGGAACGTCCCCGGTTGGAGTCACGCCCTCCACCATTCAGGCATCCGGTGGGATATGCACCGCGCGGACGAACCATTCGACTGTTACCCTCGTCGTGAACGAAGACAGCCTGGATGCGGCGATCGGTCGCCGCCCAGGCATCGCTAGGAAATTGACGCCTGCCCCGCTAAAGGACCCCCCCCCCCGATCAAGACGGTTTTGTTGCCAACGGCCTCGGTCAAGGTCTGGGGACCCTTGGGTGACTCGATTGTGGTCCGTGCCATCTTGGACACGGGAGCCCAGGGTTGCCTTTTGTCGTCTTGGTTAGCGGGACAGGTTGGCCTGGAGGTGAATGACTTTTCAGGCAAGATTCGGGGAATTGGCGAAACAGCTGTCACCACTGTTGAGGGAAGGACCTGGTTTGAAACCACCCCTGTGAGTTGTCTGTACCCTAAAATTGGTGCTCCTGCCCTTGTTCTGCCGACTATATTGGGCAACCATCCCAACTGTCAGTTGCCTTTGGATGTTCTACGGTTGACGTCAGGTCTGGATTTGGCTGACACCCGGTTTGATTCCCCTTGATATTGTTGGGTTTTGATGTTCTAGGGAGAATATTGTTGGGAAATACGACGGTCTTGCAGCCGGAGACCCATGGCGCTACGAGAGGGGCTTGGTGGCGGTCTCAACCATCTTCGGCTTTGCGGTTATGGGCCCAGTGTTGGAAGTGCCCCCTCCACCTGAATCTGGTTTGGCGTTGGTGTCCGGCTCAGCCCTCTCTGACGCCGTTCAGAGGTTTTGGGAGATTGAAGAGCCCCCTCAGGTGGCCCGCTTGAATCCGGAACACGAAGAATGCGAGTTGTTCTATCAGAACAACACCGGTCGACTCCGCTCCGGTCGGCTTGTGACCCGGCTGCCCTTTGTTGCGGTGCGACCACCTCTCGGCCAATCCAGACCTACGGCCGAGAAGAGATTGTTGGCAATGGAGCGCCGCATGGCCAGGGACCCGGTGCTGCGGCAAAAATATGTAGATTTTATGCGTGAGTATGCAGACTTGGGACACATGTCGGTGTCAAATTTGGATTGGCGCTCAGTAGAGCATTTCTTCTTGCTACATCACGCGGTCCTCAAGCCATCCACTGGTAAACTGCGCACAGTGTTTGATGGGTCCGCGCGGACTTCTTCCGGCGTCTCGTTGAATGATTGCCTGCATTCCGGCCCCAAATTGTTGAGGGATCTTTGTGACGTCATCACGTCTTTTCGTCGTCATCAAGTAGTCTTTGTGGCCGACATCAAAATGATGTTCCGGCAAACGGTTATTCACCGGGATGACAGACGTTATCAGTTGATCCTGTGGCGGGAGCATCCCCAGGACCCCATGATTGTATACGAGCTCAACACGAATACGTACGGCCTTCGATCAAGCCCCGTTGTTGCTATTCGTTCGCTTTGGGAGCTTGCGGACCGGGAGCGTTTGAGGTTCCCTCGTGCGTCCGCCATCTTGAAAACGGACCTATACGTCGATGATGTCTGCACTGGAGCTCCTACGGTTGAGGAAGCTATCCTGTTGCGTGATGAGTTGGTCCAGATTCTGGCTTCCGCTGGCTATGAGTTGCGTAAATGGGTGTCCAACTCGCCAGCGCTTTTGGAAGGTGTGTTGGAGGATCATAAGCAGGATCCTCTTTTTTTTGAAGACGTTGACAACCCCACCATGATGGCCGTCCTCGGCGTTCAGTACCGACCAGTTCAAGACACCTTTACGTACGATGTCGACTTGGAGTCACCTCATATTTGGACTAAACGACTGGTGTTGTCCACTGTAGCAAGGACCTTTGACCCTAATGGTTGGATCTGCCCGGTATTGTTTTGGGCAAAATGCTTCCTTCAGCGCCTTTGGACCGCTGAACTTGGTTGGGACGAGCCACTTCGGGAAACCCTGTTGGAAGACTGGCTCCAATTTGTATCCGCACTCCCTGCGGTCAATGAGGTCGCGCTGCCACGCGCCATCCTCCCCCCTGGGGTTTATACTGCTACCCTTCATGGGTTTTGTGACGCGTCCTCTCACGGTTATGTCGCCGTTGTTTATCTGCGCACCGTCAGCGCCATAGGCCAGGTGAAGTTGTCACTGGTCATGGCCAAGAGCAAGGTGGCCCCCCTCCGGACGGCATTGACCATCCCTAAGTTGGAGTTGTCAGGGGCGGTGCTTCTTGTGCGTCTCCTAAGCCACGTTGCGCACACCTTGGGTGGTACTGTTGACATTCGGGCTTCTTACGCCTGGACGGATAGTCAAATTGTTTTGTGTTGGTTGAAGACGTCCGTCCACTCTTTGGAGGTCTTTGTTGCGAACTGAGTGTCTCAGATTCTAGGTTCTGAAACGCCTTTGATTTGGAGGCACGTGCCTGGTGACCTGAACCCGGCCGACGTAGCTACACGCGGGTGCATGGCCCCCCGCTTGATCACTCACCCCCTCTGGTGGGGACCGGACTGGCTGGCCCGCCCCGACGACGATTGGCCTCGAACGCCAGTCTTGATGTCGGATCCTTTGCCCAGACTTAAGGTGTTCGCTGTTGGGACGAAGGACCCTCCGTTTGATCCTGATTTTTTGTTGAATCGATACAGCTCCCTCGACAAATTGTTGAACGTTACCTCGTGGATCAGGCGTTTTGGTCACAATTCTAGGAATCCAGGGGACAAGCGCGTCACCAGTTCTCTCTCCTCAAGAGCGACAGGAGTCACTCCTCCTTTGGGTCCGCTCTGTGCAGGCTGCACACTTTGAAAAGGAGATCGAGGTCTTGAAGTCTGGTAGGGTTAAGTTGTCGGGAGCCGTTAGTAAGCTGAATCGCTTCTTGGATAAGACGGGTCTTTTGCGTGTTGGAGGACGGTTGAGGCACTCTAACCTTCCTTATGGGGCCCGTCACCCCCTTTTGTTGCCCAAGGAGGGCCACTTGGTTCAATTGTTGGTGACTGATCGTCATAGGCGTAGGAAGAGGGGGAGCCGGGTGGGCCGTGCCCACCCCAGAATGGTCTGGTGCCCACCCGAGAATTTTTACTAACAAACAATTATGGCTGAAAAATTTAAAAATCTGGCCAAGTGCGAGTCGGACTCACTCATGCAAGGGTCCGTTATGCGATACATGTTAAATTAATTTATGTGAAAATTTTCATTTTTTACGTTAAGAGTTGACGCAACTTTGTAAAGTTGTTTCCAGTTTGGCTAGGACATTGCAGGCCTGAATCACCTGATTGTCTGATAAAAAGATGGTTCCGTGCTTCGGAAGGCACGTATAAGCCGTTGGTCCCAGTCGCCAAATGGCGGTCGTCAAAATAGACCACGTCAGAGGCCCTAGAGGCGGTCTAGAAACTCTGACACTAGGGTGTATGGGGTCGTTAGACCTCACTTACCCACACGATAAGAAGATCGCTTCTACTACTGGGGGCCAGGCCCCCCCTGGGAAATATATCTAGATACGCCAATGCTGATCGTCACGTTAAGAACTCGCATGCCGGTTGCAATGCGCTGTTGGCCATTCTGCAGCGAGAATTTTGGATTTTGTCGGCTCGTCGTACTATTCGTAGCATTGTCTTCCGTTGCATGCCGTGCTATCGGACTAAGGCCTCCACTATGCAGCCCCTAATGGGAGACTTGCCGGCTGATCGTGTCAATGAGGCGAGGCCCTTTGCTGGCGTCGGAACGGACTTTGCTGGTCCCTTTTCGTTGAAGACGTCCACACTTCGAAATAGTAAGATTGTCAAGGCTTATTTGTGTGTTTTTGTCTGCCTGGCAACCAAGGCAGTACATTTGAAGCTGGTAACCTCCCTCTCGACAGAGGCTTTTGTGGCGACTTTGGAAAGATTTGTGTCTCGCCGTAGGTTGTTGGAGTCGCGCTTTGGATTTTAAAATAAACGATTATAATGAGAGTAAAAATATATATTATATTGACAGAATATTAACTAACAAAAATGTAACTAGGCAACCATAGGATTAATCATAGATAATAAAATACTATCAAAAAAGTTCTAACTCTAACATCCTCCCTTTTTGAAAGTTTCTTTATCGAATCGATTCAATCCGTTATGTTTTGCCATAGAAACAATTTTAGGCTGGTGTAAAGGCTTTGTTAGCAAGTCCGCTAACTGAAACTCAGTTGGTACATACTGTACTGATAGTTCACCAGCAGTCACCAATTCTATGACATAGAAATGACGGATGGCAATATGTTTAGTTCTCCGGTGTAACTCAGGATTATGCGAGATCTTAATGGCTGCGTCATTATCGACTTTGAGTATGGGAATCTCCTTTAAGTTTGATATCTCTGCTAAAAGCCTTTTGATCCAGACTATTTCTCTAGCCGCTTCAACTAATTCAGCTTCCGTGCTCGAAATAGCAACACATGTTTGTCTTCGACTAAACCAGGATATTGCTCCTCCTGAGTATAGACATAATATGCCTGATGTTGACCTACCAGTAGTTTTATCGCCTCCGTGGTCGGAATCACTGTAACAGTCCAATATACCACCATTGTAGTTTTTCTGATAAGTGATTCCATAATCCAAAGTTCCTTTAATGTATCGTAAGATACGTTTCAATCTTTGAATATCATCTTTGTTTGGGTTTTCTAGTGATCTGGACACTACACTCATAGCATATGCCAGGTCAGGTCTGGTTCCGACTGTTAGATATGCCAGAACACCAACAGCTTCTCTATATGGAAATGTCACAGGTTCTACTGAATCCTTTGCCAGGAGTCCATCCTGTCCATCTTTTATAATAGGAGTAGTTGCAGGTTTAGCATCAGCCATCCCAAAGCGATCCAACACTTTCTGTGCGTAATGCTTCTGTGTCACTGTGATATCACCATTCACGTTCATAATTTCCAAACCCAAGAAATATGACGCATCTTTCGTTGTGATTTTAAATCTTCGTTTTAACTCAGATATGAATCTATTACATTCTTTTGGATTTGATGCAGCTATAAGACCGTCATCAACGTATAGCGCAAGGATAATCTTATCGTTTGAACGATTACGAATAAATAGGCATGAATCTGTATCACACTGTTTAAATCCAATGTTTTTCAAATAATCAACCATACATCTATTCCAACATCGAGGAGCTTGTTTAAGACCGTATAAGCTTCTCTTTAATCTACACACCTTCTTAGATCCATCATTATAGCCGTCAGGTTGATTCATGTAAATTTCTTCATTTAACGAACCATAAAGGAATGCGGTCGAGACATCAGATTGGGCGAGTATCATGCTTTCATTTGCAGCAATGCTTAGTAACGTCCTAACTGTTGTCATTTTCGCGACAGGACTAAACGTTTCATCATAATCAACGCCTTTCTTTTGTGTATAACCCCGAGCCACTAGTCGAGCTTTGAACTTATCGAGACTTCCATCGGCATTTGTCTTTACTTTGAAGACCCATTTGCATGAAACTGGCTTACGACCCTTGGGTAAATCTACCAAAATCCAAGTTTTGTTTTCAGCCAGTGATTTAATCTCATTTTCCATAGCTTTCAACCATTGTTCCTTTTGAGCACTATTGACAGCTTCTTTATAAGATTTAGGTTCAACAAACGTGCTTATATCATCATACGCTGACATCGTATAGTCATGGTATCTTTGCGGTAGTTTCAGCTGATTTCTATCTCGTAAGATCATTCTAGAACTTTCATTTGCTAAGTCCTCTATGTTTTCCGGTATTGGGGTATGGTCATCACCATCTTCGTCAACTAAAGCATCTTCATAGCGAGGTGAGCTTAGTGGTGAAGCTTCTGGAAACTCTTGTAATGGTTCAGCAAAACCTTGAGATGTGGGAGGCACAGTTAAGCTTGGACTGTTGTCAGAGCTGTCTACATTGCGTTTATCCTCCCTTGCATCACACATCGAAGGTGTAGTAAGTGGATAATGAACTTCAACTGAAGGATATTCCTGATATTCTTCAGGATCGTCAAGACCAATTGGATTTAACGCTGACTCATTAAATATAACATCTCTGGATCTTACAAGAGTAGGCTTACCATTTTTATTGAAGCTTAACAAACGGTATCCGTCATCACCTTCGTAACCGATCAATACACATTTTTGAGCCTTTTTGGATAACTTAGTTCACTTTTGTTTGGGGACATGGGCGTAACATTCGCATCCAATTACTTTTAAATGTTTTATAGATGGTTTTCTATTTAACCATAGTTCATAAGGTGACTTTCCATCAACGCTTGAAGGTCCTGTCCTGTTGAGGACATAAGCAGCTGTATTCACTAATTCAGACCAGCAACTAACAGGTAATTCTTCATGGGAATACATTAAACTGCGTGCAGCTTCAACTAAAGTCCTGTTTTCCCTTTCACACGATCCGTTTTGTTGGGGAGTGTAGGGCATAGTTAGCCTTTGTTTTATGCCAGCTTCTTGCAAAAGTTTCTTGACATTCATGTTATCAAACTCTCCACCGTTATCGCTTAAAAGTTCTTTAATAGTGTGACCAGCTGTTTTACTTTCTTGAAGAACTTGTTTGAGTTTTTCACAAACTTCAGACTTATATTTCAAGAAGTAGACATATTTAAATTTACTGAAGTCATCTTTGAAGAGAACAAAGTATCTGTACTTACTAAAAGAATAAGGAAAAGGTCCACAAACATCAGCATGCAGTATTTCTAGTTCCTAGTAGTAATACCTAGTTCTTGTTCGATAACTTTCTTAACATGTCGTTTATTCTGGTGAGCAAATCTCTCATGATAAAGTTGAAGACTGGACTTGGACAATACGTTCACTTCTTCAGTGCTATTGCCAATAACTGTATTTGCATTGAGCTTATACAGTCCTCCATTTTTAGAGCGTTTTCCTACTAGGTAAACTTGTCCATTCACTTTTAATGAGCAAGTTTCTCTTTCAGAGGTAAAGACACTGTTATTTAGTTTATCTTGGGCAGCCAGAACTGAAAAAAGATTCTTTTTTATTGCAGGTACGTACCAAACTTCATTAAGCGTTATGTTAAGTAGTGAAAAAATCTCTTCGATTCGTTACATGATTGGTCGCTCCATTATCAACGTACCAACTGTCCACATCGTTATCCGATACTGCATTTACTTCTTGTTCGTCTTCAACGTACATCAAGATAGTGCTTACTTTGGCTTCAGTAGTGGAAGAAGTAGAAGGTTTTGGTGGTCTACCATCTGATATCCATTTATGACATTTCTTAATCTTGTGGCCTAGTTTTCCGCAATAGCTGCATTTCTTTTTGATAAACTTGTTATTGCTATTTTGAGTAGCAAAAGCTTCAGTAGATCCAGCCTGATTATGTTGACTTGCAAGAGACTTTTCAAAGTTGCATAATTGTACTTTTAAATTCTCAATATTGCGATCAGCTTTTGACAATAGTAACCAGCTTGACTTAAATAGGAAGAACGACTCGGGTAACGTGTCTAGAATTTTACAGATGAGTAACACTTCAGGTAATTCACACTTATACTCCTTCATCAGCTCAATCGTCAAGTCATGCCATAAATTCTTTATTTTAGAAATATGTGTTCCCATATCATGTTGCGGATCTTTGCAATAGTGAAAGAATTCGAGAGCGTAGGTATAAGTTTTATCATCTGTAGAACGATCAAACAAACGGTGTAACTCATCCCACACTTCTTTTGATGTCTCTAATCTCATAACCTTTTGGAGGGTCACCTCTGACATGTTTGCTGTTAACAATAGCAAGGCTCTGCTGTCTGCCTCATTATACTTTTGTAAATTGTCCTTAAATATTTCCATCTCTTGTGGGGTGGCGTCTTTGGGCAGGACAGGCTTTTTCAACCTGCCTTCAACTGCATCCAGTCCGCCAATACTGCCCCTGAGAAGCTGCATTACTTTATAACGCCATGTTGCCCAATTTTCATTGCCTTCTAAATGGCCAATGTCTATCTTGAAGCTTGACGCTTGCATTATATTTAGGAAATTTTTCTCTCTCAATTCGCTACTCAATCTTTGTTTAAAAACAAGGTTACTGGAAAAACAAGAACAGAACAAAAATAAAAGCCGTAGTCACACGTCACGTTATTAATTGTTTTGTTACGATTGATATCCTATATAACGTGTGACTACGGCTTTTATTTTTGTTCTGTTCTTGTTTTTCCAGTAACCTTGTTTATTTCAGCATCCTGAAAATCTTGTTTCATCCTTTTTAGCATCGATTTTTTTGTCGTAGTCGGGTTTTAGTTTTTTACCTTTTTATTATTTAAACTATTTTGGTGTTAAAACACTATGCTTCTATACTATTTACTTAATTTTTTATAAGTTCAAGTGAAGCCCTTTCAAATGATACCAAACACGGTATATCTATCTTACTTTTATTTTTTACACATGACTTTTTGACCGCTAGAAGGCGCCACGTTAAATTTAAGCAATATCTTTGATAAGTACAAGTGAAGCTCTTTCAAATGATACCAAACACGGTGTATCTATCTTATTTTTATTTTTTTACATATGAATTTTTGTCCACCAGAGGGCGCCACTTTAAATTTAAGTAATGTTTTGGAAATGTGAATGTGACGCCCTTTCAAATGATATCAAACACGATGTGTTTATCTTATTTTTATTTTTTAACGCAACACTTTTTGGGCCCTAGAGGGCGCCATATTGGGTTTTGTGACACTTCACATAGCCTATGTTCAGCGGACGGTCAAGACGGTTCTAACGATACCTCATTTGTCGAGTTCCGATAATCAGCTTTGGAGCTATGAGGGAACAGATGAACATACATACATACATAGCCTGTCAAAATCATAACCCTCCTTTGGCTTTGCCGTAGTTGGGTAAAAACTGATGAATCACGCTCTGCTACCATGTTGGAGTCGCGCTTTGGATTTTAAAATAAACGATTATAATGAGAGTAAAAATATATATTATATTGACAGAATATTAACTAACAAAAATGTAACTAGGCAACCATAGGATTAATCATAGATAATAAAATACTATCAAAAAAGTTCTAACTCTAACATAGGTTACCTTCTCTGATTAGGTCTGATTGCGGTACGAACTACAAGGGTACAAGTAACTATTTGAAGGAGGTATACGCCTTCCTTAATGAGAGCCAGGTTGACATAGGTAACAGTTTGGCCCGCCGAGGGGTCACTTGGTTGTTTGACCCGCCAGCCTGCCCCCGTTGGGGGGGTATTTTTGAGGCCGCGGTGAAAGCGGCAAAGGGACACTGGCGGAGATTGTTGGGAGACACCGTTCTCACCTTTGAGGAACTAGCTACGGTATTTTGCCGCATTGAAGCTGTGTTAAATCCGCGCCCATTGTGCCCGCTCTCTTCGGACCCGAACGACTTGGAGGCTCTAACACCGGGCCATTTCTTGATTGGACAGCCACTTGTCACCTTGCCGGAGTACCCTCTTGTTGATGTGAGCCAAAATCGGCTTTCGCGGTTTCAGTTGGTGCAACAGCTTTCTCAGAGCTTTTGGAAGCGTTGGAGCTTAGAGTATCTGCACATCCTCCAGCAGCGCGTCAAGTGGACGGACAAAACTCATCCGCCCAAGATCGGAGACCTCGTCATGATTAAGGATGCCAACCTTAAGCCTTTGTATTGGCGCAGGGGGCGCATTCTCAATTTAGTGGCTGGCACCGACGGGGTCCCTCGTTTTGCTGAGGTTTTAGTGGACGGATCCATCATAAAGAGAGCGGTCGCAACCTTGTCAAGGCTTCCAATTGATTAGCGGACGGGTAGGCCCGTCCGGGGGGTAGATGTTCCGTCCCATACGTAACCGAACGCATCCTTTTTGGTATGGCAATTATCTATGGTCTTTGATTTTGACACTTGATATAACTTTTTCTTGTTGGAAAAAAGTCCGCCGTTGGGACATTGATTTTTATTGATTGCTGTATTAAATCGTGAATCCGGGCTAATCCTAGTTGCTATCGACAAGTTGGTCGTAATCTAGTAAATCTTGAACTGATTAATCCCCCTTTGAGTGAGTCACCGGGATATTTTGAACAATAACGCCGAATTGAGGTTAGATTGAACCGGCCTTGTGAATTGGTGAAAAGTAGCTGCATGCAAGCAATCTGGTGCGAAATTGTACTACACCACCACGGCCTGGACCACGCTGTGAAAGCCTGCGTCTGCCTTTGACCGTCGTCACACCACTTGACAACATTACACATTCAAATACACTCACACACATACAGGCCGACGTGATCTGAGGACAGGTCTTCGCCGTCTCCGAGCCTTGGGTAAGTGTGCATATTGTAAAGTTTAACTATTATTATTGAAATTCAAATACCAATTGTAAGGCAACGTAGTTAGGGCTCCGTGTAATAGATCTACGTTCGACCTCAGCATACACGTGGGAAAGGTGGGCTGGGTCGACTGACTCCCCCACCACGCGGACCGGTATTTATAACCCAGCGACGTATGCGCCCGAGGCAACGTTATAATACTATCATCGATTTGTAGTGTGATATATTGATATCTACATACACTACATCCCTCCCTTGTTTTAATTTATTTTATTTTTAACCAGAAAGGTTAATGATACATTTATTTCATTTATCATTAATTCATATCTTCAACTATTTACTTTTACCCTTCATCTACTTTTCTATTCCATTTTCTGATCTATTTGTATCTTCTTCTCTGTTAATTTATTTAGTTGGACCACTCACAACTTCCCATTGGCCTTCAATAGTTCCCAGTTATGTAGTTTCGAATACTTTTGTCTCCGTCTTTACTCTTTTCTGCAGGATGGGATGTTGCGTCCAAAACGCGTTGTTTAAACTTTGACTATATCAATCTTAGTACCGTGTGTGCATAACTATATTCCTTTCAGTGCATATTATTAACTCCTCACTGTAGATCTATCTATCATTATCAAATGGCAGCCGATATGGTACATCTCCAACTCTACTACAACCAAACTGCCAAGCTTACAGAAACCCTTGAGTAAGAGCTCCAACGCTATGGTTCTCCAGCCGACCAATAATCGCATTGCTGTCAGTGTCACACATCCAGCGCACGGATCAAAAATTCTGTACGCATTTCGATGATGTGAATCATCCGTGTCGAACATCGCCCGCCGACTATACTCTACGGTCTCTCCAGATCCCAACCTTCGCCAGAGTTAAATGCGCATCGCGCACCCATGGACTACTTGAGTTGCCTCATGAGAACCCGATTCTTACCGGACTACGACTACGTAATAATTACTGTTACGGTCGAGCAAAATATGGCAGATAGAACCCCTTACTCGAACTTCTACCACAACAGAAGGTTTCTCATCATCAACAAATTCATTATTATCAACATCAACATTAATCAACTTCAACTGGAACGTGACTTGCTGGCATCCTCCTTAACCTGGCATGTACATATTTGTAGGTACGCTTAAAACTTAAAGACTTCAGTGTATAACGGTCACCGTCCAAAATGGCCCCCTTGAGTTTGGGTTAAATTTCGTCCAATTTCTCCCACAAACACTAATTTCATTACTTTATTATCTTCATACCATAATGAACTTTGATTATACACAATGCCCTGTCGCTAGGGTTTTTCACAGTGCTTCCTGCACAGTATTCTTCCTTAAAAGAAAAGGTCCGATAAACACGTTCAACAAAACAAAGTTCCCGGCAAAACCGAATCGTAATCTGTGAACAGCTATAGGCTGTAATGCTGTAATCGTACCAACGATTCTCAATAGATACACTATCAGATGTGTCCCTCATGTAAAGCATCTGTCCATCATCTTACTAGAATCATTTCATCGATTCCTTATAAATAGATTCATCGCTACATGTTACTCCTGAGCTGCGGTCAAGGGTTTTGACTATGAGTGCACACGCCGTTACCACTCTCATCAACTATTACATCTAATTCTCGAGGAACTTCTCACACGCTCATGGAGAGTATTTGTTAGAGGCTCATGGAGAGTAATTGTAAAAGTTAACATTATTAACTATTCCATAAAAAAGAATCATATAAATCGGTATAGAAACACCAAAGTTATACATGATATACCAAATAATTTTCCATTCCAATTTAAAAGAATCAGTTGTTTCTCGCATGGTCAGTTGTACATCGCTCTTTCCCAGGTTAGCAGTTCTAGAAATCTTTATATTCACGTGCCGGACGGGTCAACTTTCAACATAGTTTACCCGGAGGCTTTGCGCTCAAGTATTTTCGTTCTATAGGTACTTAATCCTCATGTGAACGTGATCTAAACAATATTACCAATACATTAGATTAATTATAACACACA
This sequence comes from Tholera decimalis, assembly GCA_943138885.2. Classification (NCBI taxonomy): domain Eukaryota; kingdom Metazoa; phylum Arthropoda; class Insecta; order Lepidoptera; family Noctuidae; genus Tholera; species Tholera decimalis. The sequence goes on along the minus strand of OW964565.2, from coordinate 10,779,207 downwards.
AGGAGTTACACGCTGACGGAGTCGCGGGCACAGCTATTAACAATAATATTGTTTGGTTCCGTATTGCGATATTTTTCAACAGTATTATAGATTGAAATATTATATTTCCCAACTAAATTACGAAAGTTAATCTGTCTGTTACATCAAAATCACTGAACCGTGAACATACTGTATACCTACTTATGGAATTAAATATGGACTAACATAACAAAATTGGCTGGATGTAATAAATCTCTGTCTAAGCTTTAGAACAATATAGGCTGTTGTGGTGTATTTATACATTACTTTGACAAATAAAGAACCATCTCCTTTTATTGAACTTTATTGAGTCGGTTAAAGCTTAAATTCAGCGCATCTATCGAACGAATTTTGCAAACATAAGCTATTTTCTACATTTTTTTCAATTTTAATGCAAACTCTAAACGTTACCGAAACTAATAGTAGCCTAAAATATGGTCTGAAAAGCCCTGTTTCTGCCAATGAACCAAAGCTGTCGAATAACATGCAAATTTTGGCTACTTTCTATGTTTTTAAATTTTTACGCGGGAACTCAAAATATTTCCAAAAACAAAAGTAGCCTATTTGAAGACCCCAAAATTCCTGAATCTTCCAGTAAAGTCCCGTCAAAATCGGTTCAGCCATTTCGTAGATTAGCCTGGACAAACAGACAAGCAGACAGACAGACAGATAAAAAAATTAATAAGGCGTGTTCTGGTTTTAGTAAAGTGTAAATATCCATAAAAACTTGTGGAAAAACCTTTATTTTGAAATCACAGACACTACAATTTTATTATTATGAATTAATTAAGATAACACGTTTGCTATACGAAACTAATATAGACGAATATACATATTATAAGGGTTCCGTTTGTGGCGTGTTGTGATTTTAGTAACGTGTAAATAACCATAAAAGGTCATGGATAAACCTTATTTTGAAATAATAAATTATTTGAATCAGATATTAGATAATGTCTGTCGGGTCAGCTAATGTACTAAATTCTCATAATCTGGTTTAACTTTCAAGTAAAAGGACCAGTAATTTAAATTCCGTACCTAATATAGCCTTTTTTAGGGTTCCGTAGCCAAATGGCAAAAACTGGAACGCTTATTTATTTATTTATTTATTTCAGTACATACATACAGCTATCTTTACAGGCATTCCCAAAGTGATAGTGTAGAAAAAAAAAAACAAAATGCTTTAATCACAAATAAAAATAAAAAATATGTTCATTAGCCCATTAAATAGACTTAATACAATTCAATAGTTAAGATAATCAATCATACAAAAAAAAGAATCAATAAAAATCATAATCAATACATAATCAATTGAAAAACAATAAGAAATGATCAATCAAAATAATAAATAAAAAAAATAATCAGTCAAAAAGTCAATAAAAATAAAACATAATCAATCAAAATAGTCAATCAAAAATAATAAATAAAAACAATCAATCAACAGTCATTAAAAATTAAAAAATAAAAAAAAAATCAATCAATAGCATACAATAATTATCAATAGAAATAATCGTTAACTAGTCATCTCACTACTTCATAGCATAAAATATGTAAAGTTATTTTTGCGAACTCGCTCAGTGAACAAGAGAACAGATCTATATCGTGAGCAATCCGATTCAGTGTGCGCATAGTCCGCGATAGTGGGACATTGGCAATTAGTTTTGTTCGACCACGCGGTAGTGCAAACAAGTCAGGCCGTCTACGGCGCTGCGCATACCCATCGGGCACGAACAAACCAATGTTCTGTAACACACTCGGATTGTTTGTGTTACCCCGCAATACTCCAAGGACATACGATGCCAATGCTAGATCCCTTCTCGTTTCCAACCTGTTGTATCCCACCATGCCTAAAACAAACAAGGTTGGATACATCAAGGGATAAAGAGGGTACACCCCATAAATTCTGTGGTACATGTATCTAAGATATTTATTTTGTATGCGCTCCAACATTACACTGTATTTCGCCTCATGCGGAGCCCATACAGCTGCATTTCCCTCTAACTGGCTCCTTATTAGCGCGTTGTATAATGCTGAAATAGCCTTAACATTCGTAAAAGTTGCTGCCCTGCGAAGCACGAATCCCAGCCGTTTGTAAGCCTTTTTACAAACATTAGTTACATGCTCTCGGAATCTGAGCTGTGAATCCATACGAACGCCAAGGTCTCGCACTGCTTCCTCTCTCTTCAAAAGCCCGTCGTCCAGTTTGTAGCTGTAGTGAAGCGGCGTTCTTGATCGACTGAATGTTAGCATGCAACATTTCGTAACATTAAATTGCAATTTGTTTTTTATACCCCACTCAAATACGCGATCAATATCCCGCTGAAGGCGGTGACAGTCTTCTTTGTTTTTGATGGCCAGGAGCAACTTGAAGTCGTCCGCAAATAGCAGACACCTAGCATCACGGACCACATCAGGTAGGTCATTGATCATAATGATGAATTGTAATGGCCCTACATTGCTGCCCTGACTCACCCCCGACCTAGTGAAATGAGGCTCCGACCGACAACCACAGTACTCCACGTATTGTTTCCTGTCCCTCATATAGCTTGCAAAGAACTGGAGCAATTTCGGAGTGCAACCAACCCTCGCCAACTTCGATAGTAAGACATCATTATCTACTAGGTCAAATGCCTTCTTAAAATCAAAGTAGGCGGCGTCCACCTGCACTCCCGCGTCAATATGAGGAACCACTTATAGTTTCTTCATGTCTGTCCGTCTGTCTGTCTGTCTGTCTGTCTGTCCGTCCGTATGTCACAGCCATTTTATTCCAAAACTATTAGGACTATACAGTCATGTGAAACTTGGTAGGTAGATGTATTCTGTGTACCGCTTTCCGATTTAAAGAAAAAAAAAAATTAAAATAAAAGGGGGCTTCCCATACATGGAACTGTAACTGATTTTTTTTTTCATGAAACCTATGCGTGTTTGGTATTTATAGACAGGTCTTTAAAAATGACATTGAGGTTTCTAGAGCCACTTTTTCATAAAGTCAATCGTTTAAAAGATATACTCTTCCAAAGTGCTAAAATATGTGTCCTCTAACTTCTATAATAATGGAGTGAAAACATACAGCATATTTTATAAAACTGCAAATATAACTTTGTAATTCATACAAACTAGTAAATAAGCTAGTTTTAAGTTGTAAGGTTTATGTCAAGTAAATATATAATACCATATTTATTATAGTTACTACAGAACCCTTCATGGGCGAGTCTGACTCGCACTTGACCAATTTATTTTTATAGGGCCACTCGTAGTTCAGCATACTGTTACGAGCTGGGGTTCGGGATAGAAGTAATTAACGCCAATTAAACCAAAATTAACACTTTAATTAATTAAGCACAAAATAAAAATTTAACACAATTATTCGCACCACAACACTTGTCACTTAACACTTAGATCACACTTAAATCGCACTGAAATTCACTGATAAAGCTTCGATTATATCTCGTATTCGCCTCGTAATAAGACTGACTGTCTGCGCCCCTTTGCGCTCTATTTATACCCCAGTCTATGAGTTCGAGAACATTCTTATAAAATCGACTCACTGTTTATACTGCCTAGAAAATACTCGAAATACATAGTACCGCTATTCGACGCTAGATAGCGTTAGTGTCTCGACTAGATATGCTCATTCCTGCTACTCGCCGCTAGATGGCGTTAGTGTCTCAAACATTCTAGATTTATGTCGAAGTTTCTCGACGTACTTCACTAAGCGACTGGCGTAACAATACTAAGGCTGGTTATTACTTAACCGGACGATCCTGGGCTTTCATACTAATATTTACTCCTAATATAGCCGACTTCAAAGAGTAAATATACCTATGTACGCACCGACTCAAAGATTAGTAGGTATGTGTGCTGTGTGATGTTTTGAAATCTATTTTTATTAATATTATTTTCTTCAATCCGTCATCTCCAACTCTGTTTTCAACTGTTGAGAAAAAAATTGCAGCATCTCAAATCTACTCTTTCATTTACACTCGACGATGCTATCTTGAACCGCCCTCAAAACGCAGAAATCTTCATAAAGTTTTTCTTCATCTAAAGTCATCTTTAAATTAGTGGCTAATTCTTTTAAAGCATCATTGAAAGTATTGTTACACCAGTCGCTTAGCTAAGTACGTCGAGAAACTTCAACCGACATTTAGAATGTTCTAGACACTAACGCCACCTGGCGGTTAGTAGCAGTACTGAGTATATCGAGAAAGTTCAACTGATTTTTAATACGTTCGAAACACTAACGCCAACTAGCGGTGAGTAGCAGTACTGAGTATCTCGAGTAGCTTCTGGAATATTGTTGGCAGTATAGGCAGTGAGTTAATTTTACAAGAATGTTCTAGAACTCATAGAAGTCTTATTACAAGATACGAGGCGATATAATCGAAACTCTACAAGTGAACTTCAGTGCGATTTAAGTGTTAAGTGACAAGTATTGTAGTGTGAATAATTGTGTTAATTTTTATTTTGTGTTTCTTTAATTAAAGTGTTAATTTTTGTTTAATTGGCGTTAATTATTTCTATCCCGAACCCCAGCTCGTAACAGTATGATCAATTTATTGTACTCGGAATTTTCGTAACCATACATTTAATATCCTCAAAACTCCCAAAGATACACACAGCACGACGAGCCTCAGAACAAACCCGGCGACTCAAAGCGGATCAGAAAGGGTCCAGCAGAAGGTAGGCGTCAAAATAGCTGTTAAGGATCAGAGCAAAAGAAACATACCGTAGGATCAGGCCCAGCGGACGAGTCACACGAAAACCTTTGGCACTTTCCTCAGTTCTCGGCTCCCTACAAGCAGGGGGAGACACTGAAGAGCATTATCAAGAAACCTCCACGTGGACCAACGACCAACAATGCAGAAGTCTACATCAACCAGAGCCGACAAAGGACAAGTCAGCTCACCGACCCTCGTAGTGATCTGTGGAGCCATTGACTACGTCAACACGCCTTCCTCGAGTACGTTGCGATGGTGAGACCCACCAGAGAGGTCAATCTCATGGCATGCAAAGAGATCCTGCAGATTTGTAGCCCTGACCAAGTTGGAAACCGAGCGCTCAGGAGAGCGATGGTGCACGCACTGACTAGCAGAGTGCTGCCACACGGACTCGTATGATTTTCGCGCTCTCAACCATATAGCCAGCGTAAGTACATAAATTTCAAAAAAATCCAGGAGAAATTAGTTTTGTTTGAATTTATTTCCTTACGGGAGGTGGGAGATTTCAATTTTCATTGCTAAATTCCTGGAGACTCCCGAAATTCTGGGAGAGGTGGAAACCCTAGTCATAATCGTATCATATATAACTTTATTCAAATAAGTAACTAACTTTTTTTTGGTGTGTGGCATCTCGCAGGTCTACCTCTGCTTGAGGTTTTCAGCTGCTTAACCAGGCTTGCCTGTGGTAGCCTCCAGCCAGGGCTATTAATTTTTAACTAAAAAACCATAAACTGTTAAACATTGCAAAACCGGACCATAAACCGTTTTACTTTAACCGGTATATTTTTACCTGTATTATATTATCTGTATTTTTGTTGTACATCTCTAGCAAAAACTAACCTATGATGCGTTTTTGTGTGTTGTGTCAATAAAGTGAGTTCTATGACCAATTGAAATAATTTAGGTAGGTCTCAAGCTAGTAGCCATCAGCGCAAAACAAAATCAGGCAAGATGGAAGGGCCACCTGGCACGGGGCCGCCCAACAACAACGGATCAATGGGTCCACCAGGGATGCCGAGCTTTCCCCCTATGCCGCCGCCGCCCGGCTCCATGGGGGCTGGGAGTATGCCTCCACCACCTATGGGGCCACCTGGAGCGATGCCACCCGTAAGCTCGTCTGGTGGGCCATCAAGCGGTCCGCCCACAATGCCTCCCGGTATGGGTCCACCACCCGGTATGGGTCCACCACCCGGTATGATGGGTAATATGGGCATGGGTCCTCCGGGTATGGGACCACCGCCTCCCGGTATGGGTCCGCCACCAGGTATGGGGATGGGCCCACCAATGGGTCCCCCAGGCATGGGACCGCCTAGAATGCCACCAAATATGATGCGGGGACCTAATATGAAAGGTAACTTTGGTAATCAAGGTATGGAGATGGGCCCCCCAGGTATGGGACCTCCGCCGAATATGCCTCCTATGGGCTGGGACAATCAGGGTCCACCTGGTTGGGGTAGACAAGATGGACCACCAGGCTGGGATGATCATGGTGATGAGGGTGATGAAGATGAGGGGGAAGGTGATGACTCGGGTGGGATGCAGGGACCTCCTACAAGTTTGCCATCACTGCTGACTATGAAGATTGACACTCCAGAGGAGTTCAGGAATAAGCCGGTTGGAGTGGTTGGCGTTGTTCTTCCCAAGGCTCTAGAAGAAGCTCTGGCCTACAAAGATCAGAGGCAAGCAGCTCTTGGAGGTGAACCAGATGGAGGAAAAGGTATTTATCATTTTCGACAATCTTATTGATAGAACTTCATTTTGTATTATAAAATTGTACATACACTCAATACCTATACTATGACTTAATTCAGTTTCAGTGTTGTAATATGATTATGAACAGACATGACCAATAAAAGGAATATCTTGTTTTTTATTTTTTAGTTAAATTTTTTAATCTACTTTTGGATAAGGCAGGCATGTTATTTAATATTTTTATTTATTTGTATTTTTTGAACAGACTTGGTTACTAACAGTATATTAAAACTGAAAAACGGGATAGTTACAATGTATATTGTTTCGAATTTCCGATATTTTGGCACTGAAGACAACCCATTGTTTTCCCCCTTATTTGTTTTTAAGTCCTTATGTTTGTTTTCTGTTATGTTGTACAATAAAAATTATATCCAACTATATAATAAGCATGTTTCTCATGTAGTACATATTTTTATGTATCCTCAATAGTTCTAGTTTTCTCAGCCCATGAATAATTAATTAAATAATGAATTTTTATTAGCAAAATTTTGTTACTTTGGGTTGAATTATTGCAATTAAGGATTGCAATTTTTTTAAATGAAATTATACTCCTCTGTTTCTTTCCTTCTCAGTTTTCTATTTGTGAAAAATATGTTAAAATCAACCCAGTATATTTGGATCCAATTCCATAGAAAGAAACAAGAAAACCTTTCCTAAAGAGGAAAGGTTTTCTTGTTTACAAAGGTAATGTTAGTATAGTAAGCATGTTAGGTATGCAACTAAGCTAGTGCATGAGCTTAGTAGCATCTTGTAACCCCTGTCAAAGTAGGATTTAATTATTTTCGCTCTCCCTCCATGTACCGTAAGCACTTTTACAATACCTATTTTCAGAACAAGAGTTGGAACTAGAGGCGCCACCCGCACCTGTGATTAGTACAGAGTATGATGCTGAGGAGGATGCCGACTCAGACGATGACAACATTCCTGAGGCACCGCAGCCGCCAGTCATCTCTAATCTAGAAGTTGGTTTACTTTTATTCTTAGCTAGTATACCACCCCATCTGTCATGGGTGCAATGTACTAATAACATGCATGTATTATACATATAAATCTTCTTCTTGAATCACTCTATCTATTGCTGAGAACTGCATTAAAATTCATTGCGCAGTTTAAAAGACCTAAGCGTACAGACAGCGGGAGCGACTTTGTTTAATAATACTATGTAAACATGCAAAAACCTAGTCAGTACTTTGAGTCGCCCTTGCGTTCTAATATTCCTGCAACCCCAGAATATTCCCGCAACCTTGAACTTCTTAATAGGTTTGCCTGCTTTTTCACTACATTTGTTTGTGTAACAGTGGGTTCTTCAGTCACAAATACATCAGCACACAATCTTTTGGACAGTTATTTTTAGACCAATATTTAAATCCCCTTATGCATCATAAAACTAAATCTGTCATATGCAAATCTGGAAGAATATTGAAGGAGTTTTGCATTTTACTAAAATTTACCTCTTTTCTTGTTTTGTTTTTTTTTTATTATATTTAAATTGTTACCAAACATTAAGTAGAAGGGCTTGTACTTAAATAATAACAGCCGCACGGGTCGATCATCAAGGTTAAACAACGCTTACCGAGGTCGCATTGTGGATGGGTCACCATCTTAAGATATCCAGATTCCACAGTACCTCAGTATGCATGTTAATCCGTTGGTCCCGGCTGTCATTTTGACAGTCGTAACCGGTAGTCAGAAGCCAAAATATCTGACACTAGTATTGCCAAGGTGTATTGTGTTGTTACCCAGCTACTGGGTTGTGTAGGTCATTGATAGGCTGTTACTCCGTGTAAAACACAATTACTTAGCTGCATCCTGTTAGACTGGTAGCTGACCCCCAACATAGTTTGAAAAAGGCTAAGTAGATGATGTTACCTCCCTCTTAGAATTTCTCCTGTGTTGTGGGTGTTTGTAGAAATATTTTAAACCCATATGCACAGTCAGACTCAGATAATCATTGTAACTAAAATTTACAACAAAGAAAATGTGTAAATATTTTATTTTCGACTAATTTACAATGCCAAGTGTCAATAGCCTAATGTTAATAAGCCTATAATGTGATTGATCCATAACGCTTTCTCCATGAGGTCTCCAATTGTTTCTATTGTCAAGTCTAGTTTGAGCCAATTTCATCGCAGCGTCCATTTTTCTAACGGTCTGTTTCAGCTCTTGAATTAATACTTCCATATCAGCCATTCTTTGTAGTGTAGTTTTCAAAATTTCTTCCAGTTTAGTACACATCTCTGTGGTGATAGCTACATTTTCTGCTAATGCCATGTCAGTTCTGTCGGCTTGGTTACGCAATTTTCTACCGTTGTTTACTAAAATAGCATGCAAGCTGTCTCTTAAGTCGGCAGACTTCTGTCGAACTGCTTCGCAGATGTTCACATATTCTTTACAAAAATACTCCCAATATTCCAATGGCGCAGTATTAAGCCTTCTTAATGGTCGCGGGTTCAAACTCCACCCATTACACTATGGCCATGAACCCACTGCAGACACAAGCATATTCAGCTTAGTTAGAGGTTAACAAGATTGCTAGTGCGAATTCTAACCACATTGCTAGTTCTCCTTTTAAAAAACTTTTTTGCAAAAAATAAAACCGACTTCCATATCAAAACACTACAAAGCCAAAAATAATTTTAATTTTGGTAGTCGGTGTTATTGGTTTTGTATTTTCTTTTTTTCACACCGCCTTCCGAAATTAAAATTATTTTTGGCTTTGTCGTGTTTTGATATGGAAGTCGGTTTTATTTTTTGCAAAAAAGTTTTTATTTTCGCGCTTTTTAGTGGGTCAGTTTGTAATTAATCTAGTCAAAAAAGCCAAAATGTCAACTACTTATCACCTTCACCAGCAGAGTAAACGAAAAGATCATCAATGTAAATATTTTTTTCAGACATTTGTCTATTTTTCAGAAACGGCTTGTCCGATTTCGATAAAATTTCATGGGACCATTTGGAAAGTATACCCTTTTGCAACAAAAAAAGAATTTTTCAAATCGGTTGACAAGCGACGGAGCTATGCCCGAACAAACATAAAAAAAAAACAAACAACCATCCGAATTCAGAACCTCCTCCTTTTTTAGAAGTCAGTTAAAAAAGTAAAGAAAATGTACATATTATTTATCATTGACCAGTAATAATTTTTTAAATTCAAGGGCCTGGCAAACAAGGCCAGCAAGAATAAAAGAAAGAAAAAGAAGAAGAAGGCAGCCAGACAGAAGAGACGAGAAGATGCTAAGAAGAAAGATGATGATACCGCATCCAGTCAGGAAGATGGTAAGAAGTCCAGCGACAAGGAAAACAAAAAGGAGGCTGAGATAGAGTGAGTAGACTTTTAACTTTATACTAGCTATGCCCCGCGATTCATCCGCGTTAATTTGAGAAAAATACCAACTAAAATATATTCCATTACTTGAAATCGTTACTTAGTCTGTTTTGTGCGGCGATGGCCGCGCATCCTAAATGCGCGCGAAATTACCTAACATTATTTTGTTGCGGAGTTATTAATATCTCCTAAGATATTTATTTTAAACAAATTACATTTTTTTCCCGTTTTTGGTACGTTTTACATTGATGCTCTGCTCTTACTCTTTGTAGTGTGTTGTTAATGCGTGAGATAAATTGGCTATACGAAACAAATATCATTTTCCAACCAAACAATGAAACTTTTCTGCTTTATAATATTATTCCAAAAGGCTCTATATTTCTCTCTATACTATCTATATTTTTAGGGTAGCTTTAAAGGCACCATCTCATCCATATCAACTTTAATAATTAGATATAAAAATGTCTATTAAAAATTTAGCTCTTTGGCTCTAATTTACCTCTCATTAAATTTCCTGCTTTATTAAACAGTGAAGTTCTACATTATCATAATTTTGCACCACCCAACTTGTTTTTTTTTTTTTAATCTGAACCAATTACCTGCACAAATAAAATATTTAAACAAACTTATCACCAGATACATACAAGAAAACATACAATTTCACGAACTGGAGCCGATGTACCGCCAGTTTCACCGTGTCCTGGAAGCCTTCAAGATTTCAGAGAAAAAAGATGACACAATCAAAGAAGAGGAGAAGGATGCTCCTAAAGCTTCCAAGCCTCTGGAGAAGGTGCAGGACCAGTTTGCTGCTGATGAAGAGGCAGTAGAGGTAATGCACCCATGGTTATCACTTATTCAGACTGCCATCTCACCTGATGGTAAGTGATGATGTGTTTGAAGATGGAGCACGCTTACCTAGAAGTAACCTATTCACTCTTGATTTATAGACCCCTAGGTTGTAGCTAGATATCTGGAAACACAAGACTCCAGCAGGGAATTCCACATTCCAAAACGTTTTGTGTGTATGGGTGGGATGTAGCTTATAAAATAGGCTTTTTTCCTTAGGAGAAGGAGAATAATTGCAAAAGACATTAACAAATCATTGGCGCCATGTACCTAGTAAAATAATAACAATAGTCTGGACCCCAATGATACTAGAAACTAAGCTAGTAAATAATATAAATATAAATAAATATTATAAATGCGAAAGTTTGTCAGGATGTATGTATGTTTGTTGCTCTTTCACGCACTAACTACTGAACGGATCTCAATGAAATTTGGTAAGTGGATAGCTGACATCCTGGAATAACACATAGCCCATAACACTTTTATCCCGGAATTGTCACGGGAACGGGATTTACGCGGGAAAAACCTCCCACGCGAGCGAAATCGCGGGCAAAAGCTAGTATACCATAATTTGCAGAATAGAGTATTTGTCTATTTTTCAAAAATAGTTTAGATTTAATTATTGATAAATTTTTAGCTACAAAAAAATGTTTATCGTAAAAAATAACGGTAACATTGGTTAAACTTTAAAATAAAATTCAAATTAAATATTATCCCGCCCAAAAACCCATTGCTGTCACGAAGTCGCATGACGTCATATTTCTCAAACAACAAAGTGTTTTTGAGGTTGGGATTTCTGTCGTCTTAAATTAATATCTCGTTGTTTGACAAGTCGACGTTTGACAGCTTTGAGAAAAATGACGTCACATTTCGATTGGCGTTTGCGGTCATCTGACACACAGATTAAAAATAATAATTTTTATTTTATGAAAATTTTTATAAATAAAAATGTTTAAATTTCCTGGCATCTAAACTAACTATATGCAAAATATCGTTTTTAGGGTTCCGTAGCCGAATGGCAAAAAACGGAACCCTTATAGTTTCGACATGTCTGTCCGTCTGTCTGTCTGTCCGTCCGTCCGTATGTCACAGCCATTTTATTCCGAAACTATTAGGACTATACATGTAAAACTTGGTAGGTAGATGTATTCTGTGAACCGCTTTCCGATTTTAAGAGAAAATTTAAAAAATATTTAAAATAAAGGGGGCTCCCCATACATGGAACTGAAACTGAAAATATTTTCTTTCATGAAACCTATACGTGTGTGGTATCTATAGACAGGTCTTTAAAAATGGCATTAAGGTTTCTAAAATGACTTTTTCATAAAGTTAATCGTTTAAAAGATATACGCTTCCAAAGTGGTAAAATGTGTGTCCCCCCCCCCCCCCTCTAACTTCTATAATAATGATGTGAAAAATCTAAAAAAACCATATGTTGTAGATCTTAATGTAAACTTTCAACCAAAATTGGTTTGAACGTGATCGAGTCAGCAGTTTTTGAGCTACACTATATTTTCTAAAACCGCAAATATAACTTTGTAATTCATACAAACACTATGGAAAACAAAGTTATTTGGCGTAGTTGTAAAAATTATAAATAATCTAGTTTTAAGAAATTTGTAAGGATTTTTGTTTTTTTTTTTCAAATAAATATGTTAAGTATATTATATTTATTATAATTACTACGGAACCCTTCATGGGCGAGTCCGACTCGCACTTGGCCAATTTTTTTTACTACTACAGGCAAATACCCTATTTGACTGGTATTGATAAGCATAAGGTATTAACCCTTAAATGCACGATTTTTTTATTTTCTTTGAAAAAAAAATATTTAGTAGTAAATAGGTTTTATTTTACAGGAAAAATTGTAAAAAAAATAATTATTCAAATTTACTGTAGTTTTTTTTCAAAAATGTTATTGTTGTTTTAAAACCACATTGCGCATTCATCGGAATTGTGCTAGTATGGATCTGATGTAAACAATAATCTGTTTTGAAACTGTTTATTTATGGGTTATTGTGGTATTAAAAAAATAACATTTTTTTTTGCACCTTTGCTGCCTATCCATCCAAACTGCCCAGTGAGAGGTCTGGTCCAATCGCACATCTTTTGATGGAGCTGCTTGAGCTGGACCTCGGAACTTCTTCAGCTCAAGTTCTCCTTGTAAGGAGCCCCCATTAGGCCGACCATGTTTAGCTCCATTTGTTGGTAGACCAATTTGACACAGTGTATCAGCAAGTTCTAGTCTAATCTTACCTGGATTGAGGAGTTTGTTGTCCCTTATCGAATGTACTTTCTTATACATTATCCACGAATTTATTATTGTGAGGTCCAGAAAATGGTAAAATAAACGCATTGTCCACTTGCGGCTTTTCATTGTAATGTGGTAACGACCTATGAACGAATCTCCTCCCATATGCGCATTGTACTCTCGAATGACCTTTGGGCATGGAACAACAACTCTTTCTTTCTTAGATATGAGATACAGTTTGAACCCCCAAACAAACCCCACAAGGTATGTTTGGGAGGAATTGCTTTATGTAGTGGCTCAGTTTCGTAGCACACATCTGTTCGTCGATGGAGTCTTTGTTCTATAGGAACCTGCCTAAATTGGCAGTTGAGCGTCGCCTCAATTGGTCTTATTTTGTAGAGCTTGTCATAATCCGGATGATCTCTGGGTAAGCACTGCACTGTATTGCATCAAAGCCTCTGGTACTTGAGTTTCTCCCCTAAAAATTAACCTGTCTTCATTAGTAACAAGGTTTCTTTTTCGCCATATCACAGGTCGATTTATTGGTCGCCTATACGTCTCTTGCGATGACATGTTGGCCACAGGTAACGGTTGTAGATAGAGAGATGAGGATCGGGGTGGGAATGGGGATGGGAGGGTCTTGCATATTCTCATTATCGTTGGTTACAAGAGGAGGATCAGTATCCATCAAATCAGGCTGAGTATCCTCATCTTCAAGGTCTCGAAGAACATCTTGTACATTTTGATAATACTGACCTTCATCTTCTACCTCGGAGTCTGACCCGTCTAATCCGTCTTCGGAGTCCTGAAGGTTTTCTAAATATGATAAAATATCCCGTTCTAGTAAACGAGACATGCTGAAACGTAAAAGAAGAGCCCTTCACCAAACATGCAATTATTTACACAGCAATGCGCACTGTGGTTTTCCTACAACAAACGGAATTAAGCTTATGTCTACAAAGATATCTATTATTTTCAATATTTTGTAATTTATACGTATAATTGATGATATAAACAAGTAAATATAAATAATTTTATAAACTTACGTAATATTTATTGAAGTCCAAACACAGTTTCAAAACGTGGTTCGCGCCAAAAAACAAACTTTCTTCAAAGTGATATTTGATATTTAAATTGTGTCAAAGTAAAAAAAGCATTGTTTATGGCCATTACGAAAAATAATTATAAATACGTTCAAAAACAAGAATTAGTAGTTATAATTACTAAAAAAACATAAGAAGTTCCTCATAATATGTGGTTTTCAGTATGTTGTTTTTAAACAACACCGCGCATTTAAGGGTTAAGTCCGCCTTTGTACATTTTGTGTTATATAAAGTTTTAATAAATAAATAATTTGACAAATTGTTTCACAAGTCCATTTATTCTCCTTCTAATATAAATAAATGGAGACCCAAAAAAAATATTGTTTATTTTGCTTCTAGAAAAACGCTGCAGACGAGAAAGAGCGCCTATCGAAGCGTAAACTAAAGAAACTGTCCCGGCTTTCCGTAGCGGAACTGAAACAATTGGTGTCGCGACCTGACGTTGTAGAGATGTATGACGTCACGGCCAGGGACCCCAAGCTTCTGGTGCAGTTGAAAGCACACAGGAATACCGTACAGGTTCCTCGACACTGGTGCTATAAGAGAAAGGTAAGATACTGAAGGAAGATTCTTTGCTGCAGAATGTTGTTAGTTCAAAATGTAAATTTCTGGGTTGCGGGAATGTTATGTGAATGGAATGTTATAACATACCACGGCCCTGGTACGCCAGGGTAACTGATCGCACCGAGTGGGTCAGAAAAATGCTTAATACTTGACCTTGCTTGCAATTATTTTTGCAATTGTAATGGTAGCTTTATTTACGCACATTCATACTAAGTCAAACTGTAAAGTCAAAGAATTTCTTCCGCAATCTCCTTTAAAAGACACCGTTATTCCCATTGATATATTAAAAGGAGGAAGATACGGTACTAGACACAGCGTTTGGTCCTACAAAACTAAGTGATTGCCCGTAGTTGGCGAGCGCTCACTCTCAGTCGCGTACGGAACGTTGTTGATCACACAGCTCAAGAAATTCTCGTCTCTTCGTGTTTTTAAGGATTTTTTTGGAATAAATACGCATCAAAATGACTTCTTGTATAGCTAGACAGTGTTTTAATTACACCAGGAAGAAAAATAAGTGACATGGGTCATGGAATCACTTATTACGTACTTACCTAATACATGCAATCTTATTTCATTCATAAGCGCAAACATTCGGCAGCTGAGGCGATTTCGCTCGCACTACAGCGCCGTCTCCTATCTCTATCCTTGTCTATCGGTAACACTAGGTTTGGGAATTATGACGACACTGAACACAGATGTGTGAGTTACTGTGCATGTATTCGTGCGCCGAGCCCAGGTTTACTGATTACGATGTTAGAGAGTAACATATCTTCCTCCTTTTAATACATCAATGGTTATTCCGTATATAATAAAAAAAAAATCTTTATTGTCGCAGTTTATTTATTTGTTCATAAAAAACTCAGCTTTTTTAGATTAAAATATTGGTACAAAAAGCATACTTGTATCAATATCTTATTCTAAAATATGCCTCATATTTACGAAAGGCACTGCTAGTTATTCCCAAACAAAGCTTGAGTTTGTATTTAAGAAATTGAGTGTCCAGCCGCAGGAAGTGTCACATAATTAAAATCGCTGCAGTTTTTTGACAGTATTAGGATATTTTATTTTTTATATCATATTCTAATCTAATTTTATTTAAGTATAAGTTTAACAGATAATTATACAGATATTTACTTCCACTAGTATCTGCAAGGCAAGCGAGGTATCGAGAAGCCTCCGTTCGATCTTCCAGACTTCATCAAGAAGACAGGCATCATGGAGATGAGAGCCTCCCTCCAGGATAAGGAGGAGACTAAGACACTCAAGGCTAAGATGAGGGAACGCACCAGACCCAAGCTCGGCAAGATTGATATAGATTATCAGAAACTTCATGATGCTTTCTTCAAGTAAGTGACACAGTCTTGTATTAAAAGTCTTATAGATTTTAAAGATAGATAGTGAGGGTGTAAACATTTAGCAACCCGATTAATTTGATTTCTTAATAGATAAGTCTATGTATAAAAGGTTTCTAGTATTTTTAGTGTAATCTTTGAATATTCTCACCATTTTAATTTTTTTATTTACAAAGGACATTATTAACAAAATATTACTATTTTCCTTAGTTAAAATAGAGCAATAATCTTTTTTTTAAATGTGATCTTAAAAGCAAGTTGTTATAACTGCATTATTTTTGATCATGTTATACCCAGTTTGAAAACTGGATCCTGCATTCTTTTCTTTAGCCAAAGACGGGAGATTGTTGGAAGATAAAGTGAACACAAACTTGTTGGTGAGTATGTCCTATAGTTATAATCTACCCATATAATAAATTATAGTTAATAAAAAACCGTATGGGAATTTACAGCACACACACCACATTGAGAGAAAAAAGAAGGAAAAGTTATCTATTTGGCACATATCACAAAACACGCAAGATAAAAAAAATCAAAAGTACTTAGAAATACCTAATAATAATACATTATTAAATTAATAATACAAAACACAGGAAAAATTTATAATGTGGTGTGCTTCAAGGCGGTGCCAAAAAGCCGCGGTTCAGCAAAATGAACAAAAGTGCTTATAGCTTAAGAGTGCAATTCCCTGCCAGAGTCAGTTTTACCTGATAGCTATAACCTGGAAAGGTTAATTAAGTCAAAAGAAGAAAATAGGTTATTTCTAGGCAAGCATAGCATGCTTCATCTTTGACCAAATCATCATGTACGTTTGCCCAGCAAGGCCCCCCTAAATTTGCGTTTTAGGTGTGCATTAATGCAGCAATGTACTCGCCTCTAGCTCTCTCTCGCCTTTCCATTTTCTATGCACAAATAACAAGCGTGAATAAAGAAGCAGAAATGCACAAATGACCAATGGTCGCAAAATGATAGGTTATGAAATAAAAAAAACGTCAAAATACACGCTACTCTATGCTTAGTCAATCGTTAAACTATGTAGCGCCAATGATTAACTTTTATTCCAAGAGTAAGCTTGGATAAGCTTACTCCGCATTTATTAATACTAAATTTAATTACTTCAAACTTAGCACTTGGAGTAAAGTTATTCTTGCTCTAGTCGAGGTTTATTAATAAGACCGTAGGAGTATAAGTACCGGTTTCTTTTTCAATGTATCACTGTACTTACTTGAAAAAATTGGCCAAGTGCGAGTCAGACTCGACCATGAAGGGTTCCGTAGTAACTATAATAATATAATATAATATGTATATTCATTTGACGAATAAAAAAAAACCTTAAAAATTTCTTAAAACTAGTTTATTTACATTTTTACAACTACACTAAATAACTTTGATTTTCAAGTGTTTGTATGAATTACAAAGTTATATTTTCGGTTTTAGAAAATATGCTGCATCTCAAAAACTGCTGACCCGATTTCGTTCAAACCAATTTTGGTTGCAAGTTTACATTAAGATCTACAGACATATATTTTTTTCAGATTTTTCACTCCATTATTATAAAAGTTAGAGGGGGAGGGGGACACATTTTACCACTTTGGAAGCTTATATCTTTTAAACGATTGACTTTATGAAAAAGTGGTTCTAGAAACCCTTATATCATTTTTAAAGACCTGTCTATAGATACCACACACACATAGGTTTCATGAAAAAAAATATTTTCAGTTCTAGTTCCATGTATGGGGACCCGCCTTTATTTTAAACTAGCTTTTGCCCGCGACTTCGTCCGCGTGGAATAGTTACTTTGGGCTAACGTTAAATTTAACCCCGATTTTGAAGCATTCTTCATTGGCGCTCCGCTCCTATTGGCCTTAGCGTAATGATACAATATAGCTGTGCCCGCGACTCCGTCAGCGTAAGTTAATGTATTGGTAATATTGTTTAGATCACGTTCACATGAGGCTTAAGTACCTAGAGAACGCTTCGACCGCGAGACGCGTCGAGCGCGGCGACCGATTCTCAAAAATAATCCTTATAGCATGATTCAGTATTCACGCGCGATGGCTTATTATTATAAGCGTATTTCATGTATAACTTTGGTGTTTCTATACCGATTTATATGATTCTTTTTACGGTTTCGTAGCCGAATGGCAAAAAACGGAATCTTTATAGTTTCGACATGTCTGTCCGTCTGTCTGTCTGTCTGTCTGTCCGTCCGTCCGTCTGTCACAGCAATTTTATTCCGAAACTATTAGGACTATACATGTGAAACTTGATAGGTAGAAGTATTCTGTGAACCGCTTTCCGATTTTGAGAAAAAAATTAAAAAATATTTAAAATAAAGGGGGTCTCCCCTTACATGGAACTAAACCTGAAAATATTTTTTTTTATGAAATCGATGCATGTGTGGTATCTATAGACAGTTCTTTAAAAACGACATCGGGGTTTCTAAAACCACTTTTCCATGAAGTCAATCGTTTAAAAGATATAAACTTCCAAAGTGGTAAAATGTGTGTGTGGCGGACACAACCTCTAACTTCTATAATAATGGAGTGAAAAATCTAAAAAAAATATATGTCTGTAGATCTTAATATAAACTTTCAACCAAAATTAGTTTGAACGAAATCAGTTCAGCAGTTTTTGAGATACAGCATATTTTCTAAAACCGCAAATATAACTTTGTAATTCATACAAACACTATGAAAAACAAATTTATTCGGCGCAGTTGTAAAAAATGTAAAAAAGCCAGTTTTAAGAAATTTGTAAGGTTTTTTTTTTTCAAAACAAATTTATTTGGCGCAGTTGTAAAAAATGTAAATAAGCTAGTTATAAGAAATTTGTAAGGTTTTTTTTCGTCAAATAAATTTGCATATTATATTATAGTTACTACGGAACCCTTCATGGGCCAGTCTGACTCGCACTTGGCCAATTTTTTTATGGAATAGTTAATAATGTTAACTTTTTCAATTAGGGGTGACTGAGAGTGTTATAAACGTAAGAGTAGACAAATATTATAATCAGAAAGCTTCGAACTGCTAAGCTATCGGGAGTTACACGTGTTATTGTGAGTCAACCATAAAAGTTAGACATATGCTGTCGTGGGATATTTTTTATATAATTTTAAGGAGAACATTTCCGTCATGAAATGATTTGTGTAGCTTTAACCATTAAGGTTGCACACGCGACGGAAGCTTAAAAAATGGAGTAACTTCTCCCGTTTTCCCAACATTTCCCTTCACTGCTCTGCTCCTATTGATTGTAGCGTGATGAAAAGTATATTATAACCCGGTCAGGAGTATGAAAAATAATTGTACCAAGTTTCGTTAAAATCCGTCGAGTAGTTTTTGTTTCTATAATGGTTATACAGACAGACAGACAGACAGACAGACAAAAATTTAACTGATTGCATTTTTGGCATGAGTATCGATCTTTAATCACCCCCTGATAGTTATTTTGGAAATATATTTCATGTACAGAATTGACCTCTCTACAGATTTATTATAAGTATAGAAATTTGCATATTATATTATAGTTACTACGGAACCCTTCATGGGCGAGTCTGACTCGCACTTGGCCAATTTTTGTATGGAATAGTTAATAATGTTAACTTTTTCAATTAGGGGTGACTGAGAGTGTTATAAACGTAAGAGTAGACAAATATTATAATCAGAAAGCTTCGAACTGCTAAGCTATCGGGAGTTACACGTGTTATTGTGATTCAACCATAAAAGTTAGACATATGCTGTCGTGGGATATTTTTTATATAGTTGTAAGGAGAACATTTCCATCATGAAATGATTTGTGTAGCTTTAACCATTAAGGTTGCACACGCGACGGAAGCTTAAAAAATGGAGTAACTTCTCCCGTTTTCCCAACATTTCCTTTCACTGCTCTGCTCCTATTGATTGTAGCGTGATGAAAAGTATACTATAACCCGCTCAGGAGTATGAAAAATAATTGTACCAAGTTTCGTTAAAATCCGTCGAGTAGTTTTTGTTTCTATAACGGTTATACAGACAGACAGACAGACAGACAGACAGACAGACAAAAATTTAACTGATTGCATTTTTGGCATGAGTATCGATCCTTAATCACCCCCTGATAGTTATTTTGGAAATATATTTCATGTACAGAATTGACCTCTCTACAGATTTATTATAAGTATAGATATTTTTTAATTTTGTTCTTATAATCGGAAAGCGGTTCACAGAATACATCTACCTACTAAGTTTCACATGTATATTCTTAATAGTTTCGGAATAAAATGGCTGTGACATACGGACGGACGGACAGACAGACAGACAGACAGACAGACAGACAGACAGACAGACAGACAGACAGACAGACAGACAGACGGACAGACATATCGAAACTATAAGGGTTCCGTTTTTCGCCATTCGGCTACGGAATCCTAAAAATATGCAAACAAAAATTAAACCGTCTCTCAAAAACACTGCAAAGTGAAAAATAACTTTAATTTCGGTAGTCGGTGTCTTTAGTTTTGTATTTTCGTTTTTGGCACTGACTTCCGAAATTAAAGGTATTTTTCACTTTGCAGTGTTTTTGAGAGTCGGTATAATTTTTTGCTAAAAAGTTTTTATTTCACTCTTTTTAGTTGGTCGATTTTTAATTTACGTAGTTAAAAGAGCCTAAATGTCAACTACTTATAACCTTTTACAAAATATTGCTTTTCCCAATGCTGGGCCGTTAATTGTTGAGGAGTTCTCCTGGTACTTCACCATCAGCTCTACATCACCATATGCATTGTGACGAACATAAAGTGCTTAACATCGATATTCAAGTAATCGAATCGCAATCCACGAAATACTTATTATTGAGTAGGTTCGGCGGCCATCTGTGGTCTTCATCATCAGTTCCACTTCCCCAAATGGTACTTTTTGAGAGCAACTGCACAAGTTACTATAAGAAATACCCAAAACGCCATAGGTGTGCCTATAATATTTGAAGAGTTCCCTCGATTTCTCTTTCTCTCGATTAAAAAAAAATTATATATATACGCGTGCCAGCCAAACGTTTTCAGCACGGCCCTCATGTAACTTGAAAAATATATAGCGTACTAGCTGACCCACCACGACTTCGTTCGCGTGGTATCCTACCCCTACACTACCCAAACCCTACAATACCCTACCCTACCCTACCAATTCTCTACCCCTACCCTAACCCTACCCTATCCTTACCCTACACCTACCCCTACCCTATCCTATCCCTACCCTACTCCTACACTACCCCTAACCTACCCCTACCCTAACCTACACCAACCCTACCCCTACCCTACTCTCAATTTTATTTAGAAAACGTTTGTATAGGAAATAGAAAAGGGCTGTTTTGAGGGTTTACCCGGTTTTTTTTTTAATTTTTCTCAACTTTTAATCCTTCCCTAGACCTTCACGAACATTTCAAAACCAAGATAAGATAAATCCGTTCAGCCGTTCTCGAGTTTTAGCGAGACTAACGAACAGCAATTCATTTTTAGGGTTCCGTAGCAACAACAAGGAACCCTTATAGTTTCGCCATGTCCGTCTGTCTGTCTGTCTGTCCACGGTTTAGCTCAAAAACTATTGATACTATAAAGTTGTAATTTGGCATGAGTATACACGTTAATGACACCGAAAAAGTGGTAAAATAAAATTTTGAAAAAAATAATTATTTAGGGTACCTCCCATACATGTAAAGTGCGATGATAATTTTTTTTTCGTTCTTCCCATAGTGTGGGATATCGTTGGATAGGTCTTTCAAAAATATTAGGGGTTTGGGGAGACCGTTTTTTGATTAAGTAAACCTTTCGAGACTTATCAAGCTTTAAAATACCAATTTTCTTTAGAGTCAAGTGTCCCCCCTCTACCAACTAAACGGTTGTAGTTAGAAATTCAAATGTCACGGCAGTAGTACCTATATATAACGAAGTTTAAAGGAAAACTATCACACATAAGTGGGCTTTACAAGTTTACGAGCAATAGTCGACCAATTGTATTGGACTCGAAAATTTCGAACAACTCCATAGAAATGTCGATAGTTGGCGCTAAGCGTCAGTTGTATTTGTATCGCGCTAGTTACTTGTGACGATTGAGTTGTGTGTGTATTTAAATTCAAAACACCGGCTATGACAAGTTTTATACAAATCTCTAAAAAAAAACTTTCCTGCAAAATTGTCGGATCAGGTGAGGATTTGTATAGGAAGCCAAATTAGGTAGTCATGTTTGGCTTTAGTTAGAGCATGGTACGAAACGATCAGTCAGCGAATACGATACGCACTTGGCTGTTATAAAAACTACGGAACCCTATACTGCGCGTGGCCCGACACGCACTTGACCGGTTTTTATATAATAATATATATGTATGTGTAGTATGTATATATGTATGTAGAAATATATATGTATGTTTATCAGTTGTCTAGTACCCATACCACAAGCTCTGCTTAGTTTGGGACTAGATGGCGTTGTGTGAAAAAGTTGTGGAATATTATTATTATTATTATAAGGTGTATCTATTCATACACGAAATATTTTAAGAGATATACCTATAGGTGGTAAGGAAACCATAGCAACAAAAAATAAAAAAATATCTAGGTATATTATTAATAAAATTAAATAATTTAATATTACTTGACACACATAATAAATACTGGTTCTTTCTTATTTTTAAACATCCACTACGCTAGTTTACGCGGGCGGCGGTATTTGAAACGGCGCGCAGCTTTTGTGAATATGGTCAAAGAAAAAACATGCGCGCGCAGCGGGCGGCGGGGGCGCCTGCTACCCTTCTCGGCGCCCGCGTCTCAGTCGCGCGCGTCGTCTTGCTAGGCCTAAGGCCAGTCTCACTCGTCCCGCTCAATCCGCGTGTCGTGTCGCTCGCGCGCGCCTTAGCAGACAGCTGACACGCGTCGGGCTCGCTCGGGGAACATATTAAACAATGCCTAACTACAGGAGTACCAGAACATGGTGGTGGTGCTACAATGAGGGTGGAAATATTTTGCTCACAGCACAAGCCCTCTTCTTGAAGCGATTTGGGAGAAGACCATCACTGCAGACCATCCTTGGAACTGTACAGCGGCATATGGACTATAGGATCTACATGCCACCAGCTGCAGACGGAGGAAGGCAACGAGTGCCAGTAAGAATCGAGGACGACATCGTCGACTTCTTTTTGCAGCACCCAATGGCCAGCACATCAGACGCCGCTCGTGTTTTTAACGTGAGCAAAATGACCGTTTGGCGCCTTCTGTGGGATGAGGGGAAGCACCCGTTCCACTTCACTAGGGTGGAAGAATTAAACCCGATAGACTTAAATCCACGCGTGGAATTTTGCCATTGGTTACTTGAAGACCCGACCCTTCTCGGCGCCCGCGTCTCAGTCGCGCGCGGCGTCTTGCTAGGCCTAAGGCCAGTCTCACTCGTCCCGCTCAATCCGCGTGTCGTGTCGCTCGCGCGCGCCTTAGCAGACAGCTGACACGCGTCGGGCTCGCTCGGGGAACATATTAAACAATACCTAACTACAGGAGTACCAGAACATGGTGGTGGTGCTACAATGAGGGTGGAAATATTTTGCTCACAGCACAAGCCCTCTTCTTGAAGCGATTTGGGAGAAGACCATCACTGCAGACCATCCTTGGAACTGTACAGCGTCATATGGACTATAGGATCTACATGCCACCAGCTGCAGACGGAGGAAGGCAACGAGTGCCAGTAAGAATCGAGGACGACATCGTCGACTTCTTTTTGCAGCACCCAATGGCCAGCACATCAGACGCCGCTCGTGTTTTTAACGTGAGCAAAATGACCGTTTGGCGCCTTCTGTGGGATGAGGGGAAGCACCCGTTCCACTTCACTAGGGTGGAAGAATTAAACCCGATAGACTTAAATCCACGCGTGGAATTTTGCCATTGGTTACTTGAAGACCCGACGCGGCGCATACTCTGGACGGACGAGTCCACCTTTACGCGCGTTGGGATGTTTAACATCTACAACGCACACTGGTGGGCATCAGAAAATCCGCATATTGTTAGGCCGACGCGGTTCAGTGTAAATGTGGGGTAGGGCTAAAAACCTGGTTTATGGTAATAACGGCCATACCATATCAAGTGTGGAACAATTAAAAACGCGAATTGTGAACGCTTTCGCAGTGATGCTTAGTGATAGAGACACATAATTAAAAGTGCAAGGAAGAAGGTACTAGGTATGTACATTTTAAATTATTGTAAATAAGTCGATTCTAATTTTTAGACACGCCAAATTATTGTTACTGTAATTCGTAAAAAGCGTAACAATTACGAATTTCTTGTAAAATAGACAGGTTTCCGACTAACTTCACTGCGACATAAAGCCAAAACAATAATAATGTAGAATAATAAGTACCTATTATTTCATTATTGACGGCATTCTTAAAGTTCACATGTTTATGAGTAGATAGGTAGGTAGGCAACTAACAATCAGCTGACGGATACAACTCGCTCGACACATCTTAATAACCTCACAGAGGTCATTAACATGCGAATTCGAGTTGAACCTATCAGCTGTTTATTGGTATTTACCTAGCTTACAGATGAAATGAAATAATTATTTATTTTGTAAATTGGTTCTAAATAGTACACTTTTACACGTCATTTTTTTGTGTTTTGAGTAAAGCTTGATGAGGCCGGTGTTTCCTGACTACTCTGAAAAGAAACACCGAAACAACGAACTCAGAGGTCAACGTCTCTTAAAGTCCATTCAATTCGTATCATCGTATGTGATGTAGGTAGGATAGATGTAAATGTAGATGGGTAATAATAATAATTGTAGGTTAGGATTATAATTGAAAAAATATTTTAATCGCATCTAGGTTCCTTTTCGTAAAACTTTAATGGAGTGAATTTAATAATTTGCCTACTTAGCTTTAAATGGTATTGTAATTTAAATTCACATTTATTATCCATTGTAAGCGATACGTTATTAAAATGAAACTAGAATGAGATACGAAGTCTAGCTACATTGGTTTATTTTTAACATCATCACGCCTGATTTCTCGGTAGAGATAGGCAGAGGTGTATTTTCGTAAGTCCACTACAGTTTACCAGTGATATTGTTAGGTCTCATGTAAAATGAGGTGGGGGCAGGTGTTTGAATCCGGCAGAACACAGACTGGAGTGCGGTAACCTTCAGGACGCGAAATAACTACCATGTAGCGCCGTCACGTGGAGACATGCATGCGAAGCGAATACTCGCACAATCTCACCAACACGCGGCTGCTCGACACAGGCGCGCGGGGGCACGACACTTCACCGCGGCGCGGGCGGGCGGGTCATTCATAGAGTATGGATTAAAGATTTTATGCAAAATGTCTCGAGCAGTTTTAAAATTATAATAATTACGTAAAATAAAAAAAACATTGATAAACATTTTTAGTCGTGTTTATTGTTTCTTTACAAGCTATAGGTATATCTCTTAAAATATTTCGTGTATGAATAGATACACCTTATATAGATTAAAAAGTTTCTTAAACTCAAGGAACATTTTCTAATAATAATTGATGTTTGGCAAGTAACATATGTACCGCATTGGTTTCTCATACAACTTGCTAAATTTGAAAAATAAACTAATTTTAGTTCATACAGCAGGGTCCTCTACAGTTGCCTGTATCTTTTTAAATATGATATGTTTGTTGACAAATTTCGACTTCCTGAATTATGTATTATATATTTAAAAGATAAATTGGACCCAAAATTAGTTTTTTTATTCATGTTCATGTGGAATCATGGTCACCCCATCAGTTGTGATATATAATATTTTTAATAATAAATGTTTTAATAAATAGTAAATGTTTTATTGATATAAAAAGGTATTTACATTTCTAATTGTAGCCCTGACTCCTGTGCTAGGTAGTACCTGTGTTACAGGAGCCAGGGTCTTCACCCTTTTGTGTTGCATTAACATTATTTATACGAATAAAACAGAAAAATAATAGAAATTATATAAAGACAAAAAGTAATGGCTGCATGCTCTTATATGGTGTGTGTATGTGTGTGTTTTTTGAGAGTTGTGTATGTGTATGTAAGAGTAATTATTGTGCTTGGTGGTAGTCCTTCTGTCGCTTGCCTATGTCAGGCGTCCGTCACTCGCTCGAGGCCACGCGTTATATGCCTACCGCTTCGCGTATCGCCATCGGTTCATCCGACAGTGGGCTGCCGCACACCTGCCTGAGCCTTTTTAAATAATTTTGACAACGTCATAATGGATCGAACTAAAAACAATTGATTTTCCTCCGCTTTGCTCCTGTTTCCCTTTTGATTATTTATTTGCGCGGAATTTTATTAAAATTAAAATTATTTACGCGGTTTCGGATACTTTCGACACTAAAATTTAATAATCGGGAATTCAGGGAAGGAAAAAAATGCATCTATTATTTTATTAAACTGAAACATATTTGATCAACAAATAAAAAATAATTGTTTTTCTATATTCGTTTTATTACCAATATCGTCATATACAACCCTAGGAGTTAAGTGTTTGAAACCATGTGTAAAGCTTTATTTTAAGCCTATTTTTTGTTAAAGGGTTTAGATTGAAAGCTGTATTTAATTTATTATAGATGTAGCTACCAAGGTATGGACGTTGTCTTCGAGCAGCTGCGGTGTTACATTTTACTGCACGACAAACGTTAGTGATCGTCCTTTTATGTTTGCTTGCGTGATTTACCGGCGTGATTCCATGTTGTTTCATTATTAGATTATAAAGATATAATTGCCTCACTGTTAAAACGTGACAATTTTCATATAACGTTTTGATGGGGAAACGGTACGGTTTAAAAGTCATAGCTTTTAACAGAGATCGTTGGGCTCTCTCAAGGCGTATCATGGAAGTTTTACAAGCTCCTCCCCATGCTGTGATACAATAGCTTATAATTGACTGTGCTAGCGCTAGATACACCGTGCGGAGCAGCTCAAAGTCAGCCACCTGCCGAAGGCTCTTAAATGCCCATACAAGCTTCCTAACTCGTGAAGTAATCACTTCTATGTGGGTATGCCAATTAAGCCTGTCATCCACGATTACACCCAGGTACTTCATTGTTTTCTGTTGTGTTATTGGAAGACATGAGCATGTAAGAGTTAAGACTGTTGTTCGAGTCATCACAGGAGTGCGCTTTCAAAGTTATCTCTATTGGTTCAGTTTTGGCGAAAGTAAACTGCAGTCTTCGAGATATTAAGTGTAAGTAGGTTGATTTCTAGCCAGCGAATTATTTTACGTAAGCCTATTTCCGCAGTTTTCCGCGCCTCGTCCCAAGTATTCCCATGAAACACTAGCACGGTGCCATCTGCGTAGCTAAATATTTTACCGTTAGTAAGAGACTTGGCATAAGTCGTTCACATAGAGCAAAAAAAGGCTCGGGGATAAGCAGCTGCCCTGGGGCACACCATAATCGACTCGGGCTTCGTCGCTAATGACTCTACCTATTTTTAATTTTTGTGTTCGGTCCTTGAGGAAATCTGTAAATATACTGAGTGCTTCCCCCTGATACCAACGTGTTCTAACTTGGCCACAAGGGTTGGAATACAGACAGTGTCAAACGCCTTGGCCAGGTCTAGGAAAACACCCAGGCATTTTTGTTTTTAACACGCTTTTATTAGGTCGACCTGTATGTAACTAATTATGTAATGGAATCTAAAGTAACTAATTCAACCATCTTCCAAGGGTCGTAGCGTAATGAAAATTGGCAGCTGTATGTAGTTCTGATGACAATACAATAATATGGCACTGTCGAACTGATCTGATGATGGAGCCGCAAGATATGAACTGGAACTTCATGATGGAATATAGTATCATAGCTGTTTTGGATTTCTTAGAAAAGTCTTGTAATGAACTTTGATCACGATTAGGTTTCAAGGTCTGATGATGAAGCCGGAAGATAGGCACTGGCATTCCATGACGGAATATCGTATCATAGTCGTGTTTGCACTTGTGAGAAAGGCCACGTAATGGACTTTGAATACGATGAGGTTTCAAGGTTATAACAATTAAAATTAAAAACTAAAAAAAATACCTAAAGAATTTTTTTGTTTTTACGTGCATTTATAAAATCGTGTTTTTCTAGTGTTTTTTAAACTATTAATTTATTTATCTATTTTTTCAGTTACATATTCGACCAGTTGATTGACTGCGTCTGCGGGGCTTTTCCCAGGCCTAAACCCAAATTGTTATTCCGATATTATTTTGTTATGCTCGAGAAATTTCACAAGTCTACGATTCAACAACTTTTCTAATATTTTTGATAATGCAGACAACACTGATATAGGCCTATAATTTTTAACATCGTCGTAGTTCCCACCCTTGTGAACAGGCGTGATCAAAGATTTTTTTGATTAGGCATTATTAAATAAAATATTAATCGCAATTTATTTCAAATCCAAACATCAATTATTTGTTAATAGTTTTTAGCTATAGTTGTTTTGTCTTTTTTTAGATATTTTCGTATAGTGTTTTTTCCAGCACGGCCCCCTATCCACGTCTATATATTATTTGTTATTACGAATTCACAATATCTGTTGCGGTATAAGTAGCGGCACATAAGTCTAGCGCTGAACGATACGCGGAGGGGATTGCTGCGCATGGGTACTGTCGCGCACGCAATACAATTATTACTTAAATAACGTTAATGACATTATTTTAATATAATGTCAAATAGTAGGTCTAGCGCTGAACGAAATGTAGAGGATAGCTGCGCATGAGTACTATCGCGCATGCAAATAATATTACCTATACTTAAATAAATAGTTTATCTCCAATGCCAATGTCCTAGGATTTATAGTAGGTACCTAAGATAATTTTTAACAAGTTTTGTGGGGAGTATAAAAATAAAAACATTAATTGTTAATTTGAAATTTTTTATTTTAGATTTAAGACTAATCTGAATCAGAGAATCTACAATGAATCTGAATCTACAGAGAACCATTCTCAAATTTACAGTGATGCTGTCCGAATGACAGTAAATTATTTGTATCTTTGTCAATCTCACTTTTAATTTGTTTCAAAAAATCAATTAATTCGTTAGATTCCCTTTTTAAAAAGCAATTCACGTCATAAACCATTTTCCCTGCCTGTCTTTTCAAAACAGTATTTCTTCTAGGTATATTCACTTTAAAGTCACAAACTAAAAAACTAAATTTATCAAACAAATTCAAACTTAAAAAAAAACAACAACAAAAATTAACAGCAATAACAATACAATTAATGACGCGACTGTACACGGGATGTGCGCGGAGCGTCGTATCGGCGCGGGGAACATAATGCGGCTGGAGAGCCAATCGGCGCTACGCACGCCCGCTCTTCATCCCGCTAGCCCTCTTCAGGTACCTTAATTTTTACTTCTGCGCAATAACGGTCACCGCTAAAGTTTCTTGCCGCTACTTATACATATAACGTGTTAATAGAGTACATTCCATGAGTTTAAGAACGTTTTTAATACGCTATATACAGTATGTTAACTAACGGAGGGCGTGCCCGTTAACCCGCAATAGTATAGCATCCATACGTGCTAAAAATTATTACCATTCGAAAACAAAATGTTTTTATTTTTTTTTATAATATTAAAATATTCACTAAAAATGTTAAATTGATACGTAAAAGAAACACTCTGTACACGCGTACTTGAAGGACGGCAACGTCGCAATTTATTTATGAATGCGTACACGTGTTCAGAGTGTTTCTTTTACGTATCAATTTAACATTTGCAATAAATATTTTAATATAAAAAAAAGCATTTTGTTTTCGAATGGTAATTTTTTTTTAGCATGTATGGATGCTATACTATTGCGGATTAACGGAAATGCCCTCTGTTAGTTGACATACTGTATTTTTCAAGTTACAAGGGGGCCGTGCTGAAAACGTTTAGCTGGTACGGCCCCCTTTTTGCATATTTCTTAAAATTACAGAGGTACATTGAACAAGAAACCGGTACATAGAGGCATACTCCTAGAGGCGATTACATTGCATTGGTGCACACGTTAAACGCAAATTCTGGGGGGCCTTGCTGGGCAAACGTACATAAATCATTGCTTACTATCAGGTGAGATGGTGGTCATTGCAAGCTTATCAATAAAAATAAAAAATAAAGTGCCAAACAGCTAGCCTGATGGTGTTAAAATTTTCAACAATCACTGTCCATAACATATGGTGTATATGTCGCAGTCATCTGGTTGAATTTGCTATTTGATTGAATGACTAGCGCGTTCATTGAATGACGACATTTAATTGAATGACTAAAGAACAACTCGTCAAGTCGTTGAATGTAACGTTCAACGTCTTGACTGAACGTCATTGAGGGAAGTCGTTGAATGGGATATAGCCGACTTTGTAATGTTTGGTTAGGTTAGGAATAATAGGTAAATACATGCTGTCACACTATTTTATTACAAATAGCGCACTTTAAAGTAAATTTTATCGAAAAAAATATCAACACAGTGCGAGCTGTTTGACGCCATATTTGTTTTGGTGACTACTAGCGCCGCAGTGGGAAAAAAATGAGCTAAATTTGAATCACCTGACTGATTTTATGTGGGCTCTGTTCAAAGGGCTATGTTACAATCTGCTAACTAGTTGGACGTTGAGTGATGCTTGTCAATCAACGTTCGGCCTAGTCATTCAATTAAATGTCGTCATTCAATGAACGCGCTAGTCATTCAATCAAATAGCAGATTCAACCAGATGACTGCGACATATACAAGTCAATTGGTTTTCTGATAGGTAAAATTTTGAGAAAACATGTACCTATCTTAAAATTAGTCATTTGCTGAACAAACAATACAGACCACATAATTTTAATGCTGTAACGTGACTTATTGTTCTGATTAAATTTCCCTTCCTTATTTAGATGGCAGACGAAACCTCGCATGACGATCCACGGCGACCTGTACTATGAAGGCAAAGAGTTTGAGACGCGTCTCCGTGAGAAGAAACCCGGAGATCTATCTGAGGAGCTGAGGACGGCACTCGGTATGCCAGTAGGACCAGGCTCACATAAGGTACATAGTACATGATAATAGTACATATTTCATCGAGGGGAGAAAGTGATCGATTATCAACGAG
Organism: Tholera decimalis; assembly: GCA_943138885.2. Taxonomy (NCBI): domain Eukaryota; kingdom Metazoa; phylum Arthropoda; class Insecta; order Lepidoptera; family Noctuidae; genus Tholera; species Tholera decimalis. The sequence goes on along the minus strand of OW964565.2, from coordinate 10,748,213 downwards.
GGCCTTAATACACACGAGTTGGGAATCCCACTTACTTCCGAGTGATACATAGTGCTTGATACTATACCTACGAGGAAAATAAGAGAGAATAGTAATAAATGAAAATAATAATCTGTCTCTTGTCTTTTGGCATTACAAGTACTTTTAAGTTAGCTACTGAATACGTCTAAATTAAAAAAAAAACTGCGTTCGTAATGGATTTTCATACACTTTTCCCTCCCTCGCCAGTGTCTCCAGCACGTTAGTAATGAATTCTCATAAACATTTGCGACCCGCACATTTGTACGGTCGGCCAAGAAAGTGGTGTACCAGTTTTGATTTAGTTTCCCGGTCATCGAAAATTACAACAAGGTTCGTTATAAAAAGATATTACTGAAAGAGACAACATTATCATGACGTAAACCTATGTATTTAGTATTCATACGTCATATGTCACATATAAGTACATGACATTTTAACCTTTAGTATAAATGAAAAGGACATTAGTTTCTACAAAGCAATTGAAATGTTTCCAAACAAAAGTAATAAAAACTATTTAGACAACCGAATTCCATTTGAAAAAGAAAACTGACAATTGACATTTTGTCAAATATATGCAAAAAATCGATATATTTTCCGTGTTATTTTTCAATCAACTGCATATAAAATCATCTCAATGCCTGCCAACTTGACCATTGCCGAAAGAGCACAAATAATTGCCCAATTTAATGAGGGAAGCAGTATCAGTGCGATATCCCGGAATTTGAATATATCGAGGCGTTCTGTCCGCTTTTGGATTCGTCGTGAAGGAGAGGAGGGAAGTTTGTTGGATCACAGAAGAAGTGGTCGCCGGCCTGCACTCTCCAATAACGATAGAGAATTCATGAGACGGGAATATGAAATCAATGGTTTTAAGCCCACAAAACATTTTGCGGAGATGTTCGATGTGAGTGCCCAAACAATAAGGAATCATCTACATTACATGGGGTTGCACCACAGGCATTACGCCAAGAAAATATATTTGACGGATGCTCACAGACTTGCTCGTCTGAACTTCGCCAGAGAGCACTTAGAGTTTGATTGGTCTAATACAGTGTTTTGTGATGAAAAAACGTTTAAATCCAGTCAGCATGGACGTCTTCACCTTTGGCGATATAATTCAACACGGTATAAAGATGATCATGTAATCCCAAATAGAGAATCAGGTCGAATTTCCGTAAATATTTGGGGCTGGATGAGTACGGATGGTGTAGGAGAATTGTGTTCTCTACCTCCTCGAGCGACGGCTGTAAATTATATCGACGTGCTTCAGAATGCAATGCTACCGACAGTCCGTAATGTTTACCCGGAGAACGAAGTGCCACAATTTGATTTTGTTCAAGATAATTGTTCAATTCATAATGCGAGGATCGTAAGAGCCTGGTTTCGTTCACACACTGACGTAAGGGTAATTCAGTGGCCCTCAAGATCGCCGGACCTCAACCCGATAGAAAATCTTTGGGGCCTTATGGTCCAACGATGGTCGCATCAAAATGAAAGAACCAAACAAGCTCTTATTAGTCACTGTAATTATATCTGGGAGGAAATGCGGGGAACCGATATTTGCTCACGGCTTGTTGGTTCAATGAGGTCTCGTCTTTTAGAGGTTATAGAGGCCAACGGCGGTTACACCCGTTTCTAATTTTTAAAAATTTTCAATATCTTCTAAATATTACTATATATGCTATGTTTTTGTTTGTTATAAGTATTTTAAAATTGATTGTAGAAATTTAATAAAAGGATAAATCTATTTTTAGCTTGTTTTTTATTGATATTGTAATTACAAGTTAACAGAAATTGTAGGTTTGTGGACTCGCCTTGTGCCTTTACAATTTTATGTAACTTGTTGATTACAATTCTGAATTTGTAGATACAATTTTGTCATCAAAATCTACAGCCCCCCGCCGTTGATTTTACGACGTCATTGGTTCCATCAAGTTCAAACTAAGAACAGCTGTCACGTTACAAACAGTAATAGTCGTTATCAATAATCAGATAAAGACAGCAATAGAAGTTGTCAGATCGATCTGCAAGCGAAACTAATCTTTATCACCTATGAATCTGCAAGCGATATTCAACCTTAGGGTGGTACACCACTTTCTTGGCCGACTGTACTACAGTAATGACGTCCTTTCTGTCTAACTTTTTAAAAAGTAATAAGGCACTTTTCAAGTAGGTATAGTATAATAGTACATTGTGTATTAAGGGCGGTAAGTAAGGAATTACGATCGAGGCTCTAGTAGAAACCCGAAGTCGGAGACTGAGGGCTTTTTGAGTCGAGGTTCGTAATTCCCGTACCGCCCGTGAAATATACAATGTTTTTCATCACATTTGCGAGTAAATAACTAAAATTATAGGGCAGAAAAAACTTATTTATTAAGATTTATAGTCACTGTACATCATTAATTGTTTTTGCTGCATGGATAATATCTGGCGGTGTTGCATTTAAATCACACTCATCGGACGACGCCGACGACATTTTTTATAACTTTTTTACTTGTCTTCAAATACAAAATGTAAATAATTATGAATTACAGCTTTAATACACAAGTCAGCACAACTATTATTACGTAACTTACGAAATAAGTGAACTTTTTTTAAGCGGATGGCGGTCTGTATGCCCATACCACAGATTATACAAATGTTTCGTTCAGAAACTTTAAGGGCAAATACTTACGTAGGTATACTGCCATGAAGAAGTGAAAAAAATAAAAATAATTTCGACGGTTTGATACAAAAATGTATTAAAATCGATGATTAAGAACATTAGTTGAGTATTTAAGTAACATGTAGCGAGATTGCAATGACATTCCTGTTTAGATAACATTTTAAGAAAATTTTTCAATTGCGTGTAAACTCCTTGCTTGAACTTGCAGGACATGTGTGCTGTGTAGGGCTTTCATCCCGGGAATCTCGGTCACGAAAATTTCGAGAGTCTCGACGATTTTTTTTTATTTTCGAGACTCGAGACTAACAAGTTCGGTCACGGGAATAACGAGACTTTTGAGACTTCAGTAAGATAAAAACTGTATTAAATAATTTATTAAACCAATAGTAAATTTTTATTATAGGTATGGCAATGGCAGCACGGTCGAGCGTAGAGTAAAGCTTAGTATTATCTGTGGAGGTTGAATAACCTTATTGACAAACTAGCTTTTGCCCGCGACTTCGTCCGCGTGGAATAGTTACTTTGGGCTAACGTTAAATTTAACCCCGATTTTGAAGCATTCTTCATTGGCGCTCCGCTCCTATTGGCCTTAGCGTAATGATACAATATAGCTGTGCCCGCGACTCCATCAGCGTAAGTTAATGTATTGGTAATATTGTTTAGATCACGTTCACATGAGGCTTAAGTACCTAGAGAATGCTTCGACCGCGAGACGCGTCGAGCGCGGCGACCGATTCTCAAAAATAATCCTTATAGCATGATTCAGTATTCACGCTTGATGGCTTATTATTATAAGCGTATTTCATGTATAACTTTGGTGTTTCTATACCGATTTATATGATTCTTTTTACGGTTTCGTAGCCGAATGGCAAAAAACGGAATCTTTATAGTTTCGACATGTCTGTCCGTCTGTCTGTCTGTCTGTCTGTCCGTCCGTCCGTCTGTCACAGCAATTTTATTCCGAAACTATTAGGACTATACATGTGAAACTTGATAGGTAGATGTATTCTGTGAACCGCTTTCCGATTTTGAGAAAAAAATTAAAAAATATTTAAAATAAAGGGGGGCTCCCCATACATGGAACTAAACCGGAAAATTTTTTTTTTCTTGAAATCGATGCATGTGTGGTATCTATAGACAGTTCTTTAAAAACGACATCGGGGTTTCTAAAACCACTTTTCCATAAAGTCAATCGTTTAAAATATATAAGCTTCCAAAGTGGTGAAATGTGTGTGTGGCGGACACAACCTCTAACTTCTATAATAATAGAGTGAAAAATCTAAAAAAAAAAATATGTCTGTAGATCTTAATATAAACTTTCAACCAAAATTAGTTTGAACGAAATCAGTTCAGCAGTTTTTGAGATACAGCATATTTTCTAAAACCGCAAATATAACTTTGTAATTCATACAAACACTATGAAAAACAAATTTATTCGGCGCAGTTGTAAAAAATTTAAAAAAGCCAGTTTTAAGAAATTTGTAAGGTTTTTTTTTCAAAACAAATTTATTTGGCGCAATTGTAAAAAATGTAAATAAGCTAGTTTTACGAAATTTGTAAGGTTTTTTTTTTTTCGTCAAATAAATTTGCATATTATATTATAGTTACTACGGAACCCTTCATGGGCGAGTCTGACTCGCACTTGGCCAATTTTTTTATGGAATAGTTAATAATGTTAATATTTTCAATTAGGGGTGACTGAGAGTGTTATAAACGTAAGAGTAGACAAATATTATAATCAGAAAGCTTCGAACTGCTAAGCTATCGGGAGTTACACGTGTTATTGTGAGTCAACCATAAAAGTTAGACATATGCTGTCGTGGGATATTTTTTATATAATTTTAAGGAGAACATTTCCGTCATGAAATGGTTTGTGTAGCTTTAACGATTAAGGTTGCACACGCGACGGAAGCTTAAAAAATGGAGTAACTTCTCCCGTTTTCCTAACATTTCTATTGACTGCTCTGCTCCTATTGATTGTAGCGTGATGAAAAGTATACTATAACCCGCTCAGGAGTATGAAAAATAATTGTACCAAGTTTCGTTAAAATCCGTCGAGTAGTTTTTGTTTCTATAACGGTTATACAGACAGACAGACAGACAGACAGACAGACAAAAATTTAACTGATTGCATTTTTGGCATGAGTATCGATCCTTAATCACCCCCTGATAGTTATTTTGGAAATATATTTCATGTACAGAATTGTCCTCTCTACAGATTTATTATAAGTATAGATAACGCAGATTTTGTCTACATATTATAAATGTAAATAGCTGTGCCCGAAAGGGTCCATGTGAACTATTACCTACTTATATTAAGATCTTGTTAACACATAATTATGATTGCAATAAAAATGGAATTATGGAACTATTCTGATTGAATAGGGGTTCGAAGTTTTTTGTATGAAGACTGGCATGTCGACCCACCGCCATTTTGATTTTTTTTTAAGAAATCGTGGCGCATGAAAAAAGCGACATGTGTCTAAAAAAATATCAGTAATATGGGGTACCCCAAAAAGTCACATTACCGAAATATTTGAAGGTAAACATCGACATATGACTACAAGGACAATCATTAAAAGTAGACTTATTACGTGTCTATAAGCATCAGATTGTATCCAAATAATCGTTCCCAGGTTGATTATTATTACTAACTAGCTTCTACCCGCGACTTCGTACGCGTGGGAAGGTTTTCCCGCGCAAATCCCGATCCCGTGGGAATTTCGGGATAAAAAGTAGCCTATGTGTTATTCCAGGCTGCCAACTATATACTTACCAAATTTCATTCAGATCCGTTCAGTAGTTTTTGCGTGAAAGAGTAACAAACATCCATCCATCCTCACAAACTTTCGCATTTATAATATTAGTAAGAAGATAAGATGCTTATAGAAAGAGAGTAGGTACATTACACCCTACTAGGAGCACGAGAATACTATTACAAATAATTAATTACTAAAAAAAAATAATCCACTAAATCGCATCGCAATGAAACGCAGTTGACATGTCACTATTGTGTGGTGGATCATGTGACATGTTACTCAGCTTGAAAACGTTTTTCAGCAGTAGTTAAACAAAAGGCAAACGGTATGTCATTGACGTTAACATTTATTTATAACTGTAAGTACAATATTAAACATAAGTGAATATTAATACTAAGATGTGACATTTTAAAAGATTTATAATATATCTAACACGTATCATAAATACTACTATACTACATAATCCATAAATTCAGCAAGAGGTCGGGTAGGGGTTCTTGATGCCGAGCCTAACCCATGTACCAAAGAGAGACATGTACCAAAACACTTTTTGTTCATTTTATAATACGGTGGGATGAAAGACAGCCAACACGCGCGTGTGTTATTCTTTGAAATGCGTTTTATTGCGATGCAATGCGATTTAGTAGGCAAATAATTAATTAAAGTAGCGGTTTTGTCGTACTGCTAGACTAATAAGCTAAATACAAATAAGCGTATGGACACATAATGAGTCTATTTTTAATGATTTTCGTTTAAGTTATATGTTGATGTTTACCGTCAAACGTTTACGTGACACTTTGGGGTACCGTGTTATTGGACATTTTTTGTTCCTCTAGCCATGTATACCACTTTCATCATGCGCCGCGATTAAAAAAAATACAAAATGGTGACGTCGATACGCCAGATACTTTCTATGTTCTATCCGCTTTCATTGTGAAAGCGCGAAGTGGTACTAAGTAGTATCCCTCTAGCGTACAAGCAGAAAGAGCTTTTTCTAATGCGGGTTACTTTTGTAACAAAATTAGGGTTAAATGCCCTTTGTTTTTTAAGTACCCACTACAATAATGATACAAAAACTGTAATAAATGTTTTTTTTTTAATTTGCGCTTGTTTATGAGAGTAACTACTTGATTAAAATATCTTGATTTGATTCTCTAATTGCACAGCTTATAAATAAGAAACATAGTTTTGAAATAGTCTCGAAAGTCTCGTTTTTCTCGGCAATTTCGAGACCACACGTAGTCTCGTTTTTTTCCCGGGACTCAGTAATGCATCGAGATTGAAAGCCCTAGTGCTGTGCTATAAATAAATAAAAAAATTACCGACTTTGGGTTTCATGACAAAAAGAAAGCCCGAGGGTTTTATATGGGGCATTACGACCAAGTTAACCTGTATGTTTAAATACTGTTTACGTGCAAGTGTGATGAAAAGTACATATTACATTTGTGAATTATGATTATGAGGGCGAGTTTGAGCCGTATCTCAGTGAACAATGATTTTTTTTAAATTTACACCGTACCGGCGTGTAAAGGAGGTCGGCGAATTTAGGCCCACTAGCAGTGTAATAGCGGACACAATGAAATATATTTAAAAAAAAAACTATTATTTAATAGATATTTATCGTAATTCTTATAGGACTTTTAATCATGGGGTAATGAAAAACACAATAAAAAGAAGATATAGCGGAAGTCATTGTGAATAAATTATCTGTCAGCCATGACATCTGCATTTCCTAATTCCAGGGTTGCCAGGGGGTTAAATAGTATAATATTGTATTTAGAGGGGTCATGATTTCTCATTATTTTGTATATTATTATTAAAAATAGATCCATTTTGAAAGTCTAAATATATCAGTTAACGCATTACGTAAATATTTTTGTTACGTTTTTGGTCCATAATAACTGTGGCTTTGTGTTGATTTCGATAGTGGATAATAATGCTAGAAGCCAAATTATAAAAACTCAAGAAACGTCAAATGAGCTGAAAAAATCAATCAATGTCTTATGTCATTCACTCCGCGAAGGCGCGAACTCGTATAAACCACAGAGTACATTTTTGTTTATACTCTTACGCCGCTGTGAATACTCCTACTTTGTAGATGATTTATTAATTACTAGTACTCACGCGGGGCTTCGCTCCCGTGGATTCTATCACGGTAAAAGCATAACTCTCCTTTTTTGCAGTCGCGTAAAAAGTAGCCTATAACCTTCCTCAAGCTTCAAGCTACTTCCATACCAAATTGCATCCAAATCCACCCAGTACTTTCGAAGATTAGCGCGTTCAAGCAAACAAACAAACTTTTCCGCTTTATAATATTAAGTATAGATTTATGAAAATGAATAAAAAGAACTTGATTTAAACTACTTTTAGTTTGAATTAAGTTCTTTTTTATTCATTTTCGGTTTTATTGAGTACATTAATTTTTGTTTACCTATACTCTTACGTCGCTGTGAATACTCCTACTTTTTAGATGATTTATTAATTACTAGTACTCACGCGGGGCTTCGCTCCCGTGGATTCTATCACGGTAAAAACATAACTCTCCTTTTTTGCAGTCGGGTAAAAAGTAGCCTATAACCTTCCTCAAGCTTCAAGCTACTTCCATACCAAATTTCATCCAAATCCACCCAGTACTTTCGAAGATTAGCGCGTTCAAGCAAACAAACAAACAAACTAACAAACTTTTCCGCTTTATAATATTAGTATAGATTTATGAAAATGAATAAAAAAGAACTTAATTCACACTACTTTTAGTTTGAATTAAGTCGGTTTTATTTCTCAATGACCTTAAATGTGTTTACTTTTCATAACCTAAAAAACTTTTTTGTTATCTCTGTTATCTCGGTATTCCCATGATTAATATTGATATTGATGTTTTAATAGTAAATAGTGTTTATTACCAGTCAATTTAGTATTCATATTATTATTATTGTCTGTTGAGTTGAAAAAGTGGACCGGACGAAGTAATGGACCGTTGCCGGAGTCCTTTAAAAAAAAATCATTGTCCCTCACGACACGAACATCTCCAGTATCGTGGTTGCATTTTTACATCCAAATCAAAGATCAGATCAGCATTGATGAAAAGAAAAATCCGGAACAAATATTTGTAGGCCATACAAACATTTTTCCCGTTGCAGGAATCGAACAAGCAACACGCAGTCACGTGTTTCGTTTCTTATTTTTAAGGACGCATTTACGTTTACCACTCGCTCAATTTTAGGTATCCTAGTAGCAACACAACAACATTGCGCGCACACACACTTACAAACCATTGTTCGCCCGATTTTATACATTACCTAACTAATCTTGATACTTGAAGGTAATATTATATTTTCTTTAATATTGTTTGACCATAATAAGTTGTAACTTATTGTTTATAAAGGGTTACATGCTTATTGATTCGATGTTTGTTTCAATTTTATATTAATGTGTTTGACGCCCAATTAGGAGTACTAGGGGACTTTGGAAACAAAATGCACATATGTGAAAAAAAAAAAAAAGAAATAAAGAAAAGTTTCGTCATGCCTGGCTGTCTGTTTGTCCAACCGTCCGTATGTCACAGCCATTTTCAACCGACGAAAATAACGGAGGAGGTTATCAATTCGACGCGTATGTTTTTTTTATGAATGATCACCGATTACTCGAAGACGGCTGAACCGATTTGGAAAATTCTTTTTTGTTTGAAAGGGTATACTTCGAAATTGGTCCCATTGTCACCAAGTCAGGATCTGATGATGGGATCCCGGAGAAATCGAGGGAACTCTTCAAATACACTCACAGGCACAATTAACCGCCCACCTTGTATTTTTTTTTCAATTTGCAAAAATCTTCCAATTTTGACCCCATTTTGTGAGAGGTACGTTGCAAGCGTACCTTTAAGGCAAAAAATAACACAAGTCTTGAAAAAATAAGTCGTTTATTATTAAGATGCACACCAAAATTGATTTTGTGACATTTTCTGATGAAAATGAATCTGTTTTCATTTTGAAAAAAAAAAGACCGACGTGAAAAAAAAACTAAATTAATAGTGACTGTTGCCTCCTCGGGCCCTTATGACTTCTTGGAGCCGGTTTGGTAGTCCATCCATGATGTCTTGAATATCCGTTTGGGGGATATTGTGCCACTCCTCTACTACAGCCGTCTTGAGCTCTCCTAGGGTGGTAGGGGCTGGAACTCTTGCTCGGACACATCTTTTGAGGTTGTCCCAGATGTGCTCAATTGGGTTAAGATCGGGACTCCGTGCAGGCCACGGTAGAACTTGAATCCCGATCTCATTAAGGTATTCAGTGACGGATCTAGCGGTATGGCAACATGCATTATCATGCATTAATTTGAAGTTATCACTGATGAAAGGTGCAAAAGGTATCACGTGGTCTTGTAGAACTTGCTCCACGTATCTTTGAGCGTTCACACTGCCTCTATCGAACACAATAAGATCAGTACGAGCCTCGTAAGAGATACCTCCCCAAACCATTATTGAGCCTCCCTGGTAACCCACTGTTTCGCTTATGGCACATGGAGCAAACCTTTCATTTTGGCGTCTGTAGACACGCTGACGTCCATCTGGACATCTTAAAGCTATTCTGCTCTCATCAGAGAACAGTACGTCCTTCCATTCTTGTACAGTCCAGTCAGCATGTTCTCGCGCAAAAGCAAGTCTAGCTCTACGGTGCTGTGGGAGTAATTATGGGGCGCGGGCTGGACGAAAAGCCCTCAGGTTTCTTTCTGCCAGTCTTCTCCGAATTGTACGTTCACTTACGCTAACATTTCTCACTTCAAAAAGACGCGAACGAGCGTCAGTAGCGGTACAAAAGCGATTTCGCAACACGTTACTGACAACAAAACGGTCATCTCTTGCTGAGGTGCATCGATGTCGGCCTTGACCTGGCCTGCGAATGTAACGGCCTGTCTCCCGAAATCGCCTAATGGCATCCCGTACCGTAGTTCGCGGTACACCGAGTGTACGAGCGATGCGACGTTGGCTGTACCCAGCGTCAGCTAATGCCACAGCCCTAGCTGCAGCAGTTGCATCCAGGGGCATTTTTAACTGTCAAAAATAGTGACTGAACACTACAAACTCAAATTAATCAATATTCACACACTTAGCAGAAAAGAACTGGAAACACGGGACCGTAACGGCAACAATGTCAAAAAACGCCTAAATTCCAAAAACTCGTCGCAGTCTCTAATTTAAGAACCGAAATAAGGGTATAAGTGTATAATTTATTGCTAGAGTACCCACTTGACAAAAAGCAAAACAGTTGATAAGCCATAGTTGACATGAACAAACAAGGCGACGAATGATATAGGTGGGCGGTTAATTGTGCCTGTGAGTGTATTATAGGCACACTTGTAGAGATTTGAGTATTTTTTTATAGTAACTTGTATAGTTGCATTCGAAAAGCACCATTTGTGAAGTGGATCTGATGATAAAGATCACAGATGGCCACTGGAACTACTCAATATATGAGTACTATAAGTAGGAATAAGAAGTATTTCATGGGTTTCGCTTCAATTACTTGAATATGGTTATTAAGCACAATATGCTCGTCAGAATGCATATGGTGAAGTGAAGCTGATGGTGAAGTACCAGGAGAACTCCTCAACAATTAATGGCCCAGCATTGGGAAATTTAGGCTTTTGTAACTAGGTAAACTATAAATCGACCAAAAAGAGTGAAATAAAAACTACCAAAAAATTAAACCAACTTCAAAAAACACTGCAAAGTGAAAAACATCTTTAACGAGCTTTTGCCCACGACTTCGTTCGCGTGGGAGGTTTTCCCGCATAATTCTCGATCCCGTGGGAATTCTGGATAAAAACCTATGTCCGTCTCCTGGTTCTAAGCTACCTCCCTACCAATTTTCCGCCAAATCGGTTCAGCAGTTCTTGAGTTATAAATAGTGTAAGTAACACGACTTTCTTTTATATATACAACGTGTAATTTAAAGGGTATATACATACCAAGTGCATGGATTCTTTGGATGATAACAAACGATATGGCAAGGGTTTTGTAATCCTAAGTCTACGTGTGTAGAACTTATTACAAATTCCAATACACTGATACCAGAGACCGAATTTTTCAAATTAAGAAGAACGAAAAGAATTATCGTGTTATTGGCAAGTGACTTGGAAAGTTATTGACCCTCGTAGTGCTGTGACACGTTTGTTATGATTGCTATTCAAGAAATATATGAAATCAATAATTTGGTATCAATTCTTTGAGTCAGTTATTTTGTGCTAAAACTGTGCATAGAGACTCCATACTAGATCTTGTCTTCAGCCCTTTTGGATAGATATGGGGTTTCCGTTACACGTTGTATAGATTTCCTCTTTTTCTTCCAAAATTAAAGTTATTTTTCACTTTGCAGTGTTTTTTGGAAGTCGGTATAATTTTTTGGTAAAATATTTTTATATTCCGAAACTATTAGGACTATACATGTGAAACTTGGTAGGTAGATGTATTCTGTAAACAGCTTTCCGATTTTAAGAAAATATTAGAAAAGATTTTAAATAAAGGGGGGGGGGGGGGGGTACATGGATCAAACCTGAAATTTTTTTTTTCAGGAAACTTGCGTGTGTGATATTAATAGACAGGTCTATAAAAATTACATTGAGGTTTCTAAAACCACTTTTTCATAAAGTTAATCGTTTAAAAGATATACGCTTCCAAAGTGGTAAAATGTGTGTCCGCCCCCTCTTACTTCTATAATAATGGAGTGAAAAATTATACAAAAAATATATGCTATGGTTCTTAATGTAAACTTTCAACCAAAATTGGTTTGAACGAGATCGGGTTAGCAGTTTTTGAGATTTAGCATATTTTCTAAAACCGCAAATAAAACTTTGCAATTCATACAAACACTATGAAAATAAAGTTATTTGGCGTAGTTACTACGGAACGCTTCATGGGCGAGTCTGACTCGCACCTGGCCAATTTTTTAGTTTTTGTACAAACTGAACATTTTGGCATATTGAACCGTATGAAGTAAGCCCAACAAAAGGTAACTGTTGTATATCGTTGAGGAATTCCCTCGACTGTCTATGGTCTCCATCATCAGACCTGTAATGGCACTTATAACCCATATAGGTGCAAAGTTCTCATCAATATAAATTAAATCCAAACACAAGGTAGCTACTGTAAACCGTTGAGGAGTTCCCTTAACTGTCCTTCGTCTGCATCATCAGACCTCTAATGACAGTCATAAACTATCTAGGTGTAAAGTTCTCGTCAATTCAAATTAATCAAGCCCAAACAAAAGGTTACTGCTGTAAAACGTTGAGGAGTTCCTTCGACTGCTAGGAGTCGAACTGATGATGGAGCCGAAAGGCTCCATCATCAGATCAACTCCAGACCTTCCTTAATTTGTAGTACTTTAAGATACTTAATGAAAAAAAAAAACATTTATACGGTCGAATTGCGAAACCTCCTTATTTGAAGTCGGTTAAAAAAAATTGTTGTTTCATACTAGGTTCAGTAAACAATATCCATCCAATTCTAAAAATAAGTATGGTTCTCGTTCTTACTTTTGTTTCGGTACGAAAAAGTATCAACGTATTGTAGTCACAGTATACAAGACGCCACTCTCTTTATTATAGGTTTCGACGTATTTATTTTTTCGAGGAAAGCGATACACCCCTGCGTTCGGTAGAAAAATGTATGAAGAAATTTGAGACCGATTTTATTTTTCTCATAAATCATAAAGTTTTTTACGTATGTTCAAAATAATTAGCTTAACGTATAGATAAATACATAGGCTGTAATTTCTTGTTATTTTGAAGCTAAGAATATGCTCCAGATTTGGCTTACACGTACTTATTCAGACCCCATGTTTTGTAATTTTCTCGGTTATTGCGGCGCTAAAAACGTATTTGTGTGAAAAAGATGTATAGAAGTGTGTAATTATAATGCATTCAATGTGGAGATGAATAAATTATCTTCAAATTGATACCATAACATTGTTAAAATTTTAACTCCTTCTGTATCAAAACGGTACCAGAAAAACACTGATATTTGCGAGAAAACGAAAATGCGTCCTTAATATACTCTTGTCCATTTATATTTTACTAGCTTCTGCCCGCGACTTCGTACGCGTAGGAAGGTTTTCCCGCGCAAATTCCAATCCCGTGGGAATTTCGGCATAAAAAGTAGCCTATGTGTTATTCCAGAATGTCAACTATCTACTTACCAAATTTTATTCAGATCCCTTCGGTAGTTTTTGCGTGAAAGAGTAACAAACATCCATCCATCCTCACAAACTTTCGCATTTATAATATTAGTAGGAAGGATTATAATATTAGTAGGATAGGAAGTAGGATAACGCTTTGCAAGTTGAACGCTTGGAATACTTTTAATTACGTTCGAAGTCGCGGTATTTGGTCGTATATTGGAGGTACTAGAAACACCGGGTTTTACAATTATGTTTTTATGAAATTACTAGCTTCCGCCTGCAGCTTCTCCCGCATGGATTTCGATTACGGTCGACTTTTTTTTGGTATTATTCTAGACTAGCTTTTGCCCGCGACTTCGTACGCGTAGGAAGGTTGTCCCGCGCAAATCCCGATCCCGTGGGAATTTCGGGATAAAAAGTAGCCTATGTGTTATTCCAGAATGTCAACTATCTACTTACCAAATTTCATCCAGATCCGTTCAGTAGCTTTTGCGTGAAAGAGTAACAAACATACAACCATCCTCACAAACTTTCGCATTTATAATATTAGTAGGATAGCTTCCGCGGCGTACGCGGGTAAAGCTCTCAGTAGGCAAGATTTTTACCTAATCATTATTTAAGACAATCCGCGTGTTGACAGTATGTTTAAAAATTTAAAACAACTATTTAATTATGTAAATCTATTGATATGAAGCACAAAATAGTACAAATGAAGAAAAGATTATTAATTACTAGCTTTTGCCCGCGACTTCGTCCGCTTGGAATAGTTACTTTGGGCTAACGTTAAATTTAACCCCGATTTTGAAGCATTCTTCATTGGCGCTCCGCTCCTATTGGCCTTAGCGTAATGATATGGCGATGGCTTATTATTATAAGCGTATTTCATGTATAACTTTGGTGTTTCTATACCGATTTATATGATTCTTTTTACGGTTTCGTAGCCGAATGGCAAAAAACGGAATCTTTATAGTTTCGACATGTCTGTCCGTCTGTCTGTCCGTCCGTCCGTCCGTCTGTCACAGCAATTTTATTCCGAAACTATTAGGACTATACATGTGAAACTTGATAGGTAGATGTATTCTGTGAACCGCTTTCCGATTTTGAGAAAAAAATTAAAAAATATTTAAAATAAAGGGGGGCTCCCCATACATGGAACTAAACCTGAAAATATTTTTTTTCATGAAATCGATGCATGTGTGGTATCTATAGACAGTTCTTTAAAAACGACATCGGGGTTTCTAAAACCACTTTTCCATAAAGTCAATCGTTTAAAAGATATAAGCTTCCAAAGTGGTAAAATGTGTGTGTGGCGGACACAACCTCTAACTTCTATAATAATGGAGTGAAAAATCTAAAAAAAATATATGTCTGTAGATCTTAATATAAACTTTCAACCAAAATTAGTTTGAACGAAATCAGTTCAGCAGTTTTTGAGATACAGCATATTTTCTAAAACCGCAAATATAACTTTGTAATTCATACAAACACTATGAAAAACAAATTTATTCGGCGCAGTTGTAAAAAATGTAAAAAAGCCAGTTTTAAGAAATTTGTAAGGTTTTTTTTTTCAAAACAAATTTATTTGGCGCAGTTGTAAAAAATGTAAATAAGCTAGTTTTAAGAAATTTGTAAGGTTTTTTTTTCGTCAAATAAATTTGCATATTATATTATAGTTACTACGGAACCCTTCATGGGCGAGTCTGACTCGCACTTGGCCAATTTTTTTATGGAATAGTTAATAATGTTAACTTTTTCAATTAGGGGTGACTGAGAGTGTTATAAACGTAAGAGTAGACAAATATTATAATCAGAAAGCTTCGAACTGCTAAGCTATCGGGAGTTACACGTGTTATTGTGAGTCAACCATAAAAGTTAGACATATGCTGTCGTGGGATATTTTTTATATAATTTTAAGGAGAACATTTCCGTCATGAAATGATTTGTGTAGCTTTAACCATTAAGGTTGCACACGCGACGGAAGCTTAAAAAATGGAGTAACTTCTCCCGTTTTCCCAACATTTCCCTTCACTGCTCTGCTCCTATTGATTGTAGCGTGATGAAAAGTATACTATAACCCGCTCAGGAGTATGAAAACTAATTGTACCAAGTTTCGTTAAAATCCGTCGAGTAGTTTTTGTTTCTATAACGGTTATACAGACAGACAGACAGACAGACAAAAATTTAACTGATTGCATTTTTGGCATGAGTATCGATCCTTAATCACCCCCTGATAGTTATTTTGGAAATATATTTCATGTACAGAATTGACCTCTCTACAGATTTATTATAAGTATAGATTAATTTTATTTTCCCTTGAGAAAAATGAGAGTTTTTATCTGTGAGTCACGTGATTAGAAACACCAATCAGAAAACGAGACGTCATCGTTCAATATTTTGACAGCTGACTGGTTATCTTTAGTTGGTGCGTAAGACAAAATAAGAAATAACGCGCAAATTTGAGCGGACCTGTCCGCTCAAATTTGCGTGGTTATTTCCTCAAAAGAATACCAAAGACATGAACTTACATGCTTCTCATATACAAATACAAATTGTCTGGACTTTAAAAGAGACGTTGACGACAAACTCAGAGGGAGTTTGTTTCGGTGTTTCTTCTCAGAGTAGTCAGCTAGGAAATACCGGCCTCATCTAACTAAACTAAACACGCAAAAAAACATGACGTGTAAAAGTGTTATTTATAACCAATTTACAAATAAATATTTCATTTCATTTCATAACTAACTCTCTCTCTTCTGGTTCATTTGTCTTATCGTCCTGTAATAGTTGTTCGATGAGTTCCTTTTTTTGTCTTTTTAAAAAAGCAGATAGATAGATATATTATTTATTGTACACCATAACAGTAAAACAAATATGGACTTAACAACTAAAAAGGGTGATACAATGGGCGGTCTTATCGCTAAAAGCGATCTTTTCAGACAACCTTTGGATGGATTTGACATAGAAGTTCTAACCACTTCTTGCGAATATCTCTTTTTAAAGGGACATGAATAAATAGTTTCGTTGGCGTTTTTATAGTAGTATTCCCACAACAAGGTACTGCACAGCACTGATAATAATTTTTCACGTTCATAATAGAGTAAAATACCCGAAGTACATTTATGTGCCAAATGCCAGGAAAGTTGTTTTTTGAACGATGACGTCATACATAGTCACGTGACCACAATGCCACAATTTAGGCCATAGTTTTTTAATAAATTAAAAAATTACTTATATTTTAATTGAAAGGTTAAGTGATGTATAAAATATTATTTTACGAGTACACATGAAGCGCTTCGAAGCGTTTCAAACATTTTTTACAAAGTTGTCAACTCGCGGATTGACATGAAAGCATAATTAATTATACACCTGAACCTTCCTCAGGAATAACATTATCTGTTGGTGAAAACCGTACCGTAACCGTTCGGTAGTTTTTATCGTGTTTATACAGACCGACAGACACGGCCGTAAAACTTCATTTTATAATATGTAAGGATAATGAATTTTCAATCTATCATTTAATTGCCTTTCCGTCTTCATAAAATTCACAATCTCATCCCGATTATTCGAATAGTTTTGAAATTATGCTGTTGTGCCTGTGACTTCGTTCACGTGAGAGATTTTCACACGTAAATCCCGATCCCGTTGTAATTCCGGGATGTAAAGTAATAATAATAATAATTGAGCTTTATTTATTCCACACAATATTACATTACAAGTCAGAACAAGAATACATTATAAAATTGATTTAAATTATGACAATAATAATTGCAATTGCTGAGTAAATTAAATATAAAATTGGTTAATAAATGTTATAAATTAAACTATTAAATTAAATTAAATTAAACTATACATAGCAATGAATGATTTAAAAAATAAATAATCTTACAGTTACCTACTAGTTCCTACTTAATATTAATAATTATATTTCATTTTAGTGTGGACCCCCTTCGGGTAAAAGCCTCCTCCAAAGAATCCCACGATTTCCTGTCTAAGGCAGTAACAGCCCAGTCGCGCCCGGCATTTTCCACGATCTCATCTTGCCAACGAGCGCATGGCCGGCCTCAGCTTCTGGAACCGTTAGGACCATTCCAGTTTGTTGTCCTAATAGTCCATCTGTCATCAGAATATCTTGCAACGTGCCCGGCCCATCTCCATTTAAGGCTTTGTGAAAAAGTAAGAGCATCAGTGACTTTAAGTCTTCCTGCGAATGTCAGAGCTTCTTATTCTGTCAGACAGTTTTATATTTAAGCAGCTTCTCTCCATAGCTCTTTGCGTTGCTTGGATCTTCTTTCTCGCCTTTGTATCAAATATCCAGGTCTGGCATCTATAGGTAAGACATGGTAATATTGCAGAATCTAGTACTGTCTTTTTCATTTCTATGGGAAGTTTTGATTTAAATATCTCTTTATGAGCCCAGTATTTTTTCCAGGTTAGAGCTATTCTGCGGTTTATTTCTTCAAAATTTCTGTTTTTCTTAAATGAGATTTGTTTACCTAAATATATGTAGTCATTGACGTATTTTAGCGGCATGTCTTTAACTAAGATAGGAATTGTACTGCTGTTTGTCATGACCTTTGTTTTACTAAGGTTCATCTCTAAACCCACAGATTCGCTCACTGCTTGTAGCTCATTTACCATAGCATTCAGTTCCTTGGAATTTTCAGCCAGTATGACGATATCGTCCGCAAAACGCAGGTGGCTTAGATAGATTCCATTAATATTAATGCCTTTCTTTGACCAAGGAAGGTCTGCCATTATGTTCTGTAAAACAGAAATAAATAATATTGGAGAGATAGGATCACCTTGTCGGACTCCTCTTCTGATGTTGATTTCAGGACCGACTCTATCCAGCTTAACCCGACTAGTACTTTTAGAATATATATTTTTAATTATGTTTATATATTTTAAATTTATATTTTGATTGTGTAGAGCTTCCCATATACTTTTGTGCGAGATAGAGTCAAACGCTTTTTTGTAATCTATAAAATAGGTAATAAAAAAAAAAAAACGCTATGTAGAGTGGTTTTCGGTATTCTAGATATTTCTGTATGACTTGATCGACGGTATGGATATGGTCGGTAGTGCTGTATCCCTTTCTGAAGCCAGCTTGTTCTGTCGGTTGGAATGAGTCTATTCCAGGAGATATTCTGTCGAGTAGGCATGATGCGAATAACTTGTAGAGACAGGGCATAAGGCTAATCGGGCGGTAATTACCTATGTCTGCCGGGTCGCCTGTTTTATAAATTAATATAATATCGGATTCACTCCATTGTTGGGGCACCACTTCTTCATCTAAGATCTTATTGAAAGCTATTGTTAGAGGTGATAATAGTAGAGTTTTAGCGTGCACAATGCATTCATTGACAATTCCATCCGGCCCTGGACTTTTCTCTCCTTTTAATTTCAGTATATGTTGGAGAATTTCCTGTTCATCAAACATTTTTACAGTTGGCGTATTCTTCGGTTGATTGTTTTCTTTGTGTTGTATCGAGTTAGGTTGGCTATATAAGCTTTTATAGAAGTCTGTAGCTATACCTAAAATTTTGCTGCGAGATTTGCTATTTGTTGAGTCGCTTTTTAGAGATGGGATCCAGGTCTTCGTTTTATATAGCTCTCTAAACGCTTTTTTAGCAGATCTTGATGTCTCTATGTGCTTTTTTAAGGTATCTATTCTGTGTGATTCATAACATTTTTTAATTTCTTTATTTGTCTGTTTGTAGAAGTTTTTTTAAGTCTTCTCTATCTTGCTTATTGAGATAAGGTTTATTTTGCAGGGTGGTTCTTCTTTCCATTAAATCCATAGCCTTCTTTGTTAATATTGAGTTTTTCTTTGAGCTTGTCTTGTTTTTTAAACTTATTTTTAATGCACACTCAATCATCTGGTAATATTCGTTAGCTGGATATTTATCATGTATTTCTAATAATTTTGATATGTGCTCGCTTAGGTTTTTTATGTATGTTTCTCGGTCTTCTGGGTTTTTAAGCATAGATGTGTTGCCGGTGAAGTTTCGTCTGGATTTTTTTTTGAGGGTTCCAGGTTAAGAGTAGCTCTCAATAATCTGTGATCTGTTCCAAAATAAAGAGTCATATTTAAGGATAACTTTATTTCCCTTATCTTTTTCAAGCTTTGCCTGGTCCATGAGTTCGGCTCTTTTTTCCAGCACATTTTTCGGGTAATCTTGCTTTATGTAATAATCACAATTTTCCAGCTTTCTTTTGTTTTTTAAGGCCATAACTTTCATGCCCAATGTGGTGAAAGTTATTACAATGGGGCGAACTTTGTCTTCCGCTTTTTTTCCTTTTCTTTGGACTGCCTCTATGTTTAGGGCTACAGCTGATTTCAAGCAAGTTATTTATTGTTCCTAGGACCTTTTCTTGAAGTTCAAAATAGCTCTTCTCGGTTTCTTCAACTCCGAATAAGACAATATTTTTCTTTCTCATTTCTTTGTCTAAGAAGTCTATCCGGGAATTTTGTTTCTCAAGTTTCGATTATATTTCTTCGTTTTCAAGATATAGCTGTTGGAATTTGTGGTTCATGTTATCATTTATTTCGTTTACGATGTTTTTACTGTTCGATTTTATTTCTTCTTTTTGTTCTGCAATTTCTGTCTTTAAATCTTGCAACATTTTAATTAACTCGTCCATAGTTATAAGTGTGAAGGTACGTTATTGTTATCAATTGGTTTGTTTTGTGTGATAGATGGTGGGTGCTAGTTGTCGAAAGTCAGTGGGTTCAGTAATTGGACGCTAGCCCTTTCAGGACCATAAGATTATAGGAGGTAAAATAATCATTCTGACTATTTAGGATGATTTATTGGGCATCTAATAAACATACTTTTAAATAAAAATAAAAACAATGTTAGTGGTTTTTCTGATTTTTTTTGGGACATATGTGTCCCTCTGGACGTCAAGGGCTGACTTTTTGTGTATTCAGCTTATCTTTACGTCTTTTACATTTATTCATAATTTACTATTTTTACAAAAACAAAACATATTTATTATTTATTACTATACGTATTTAATTATTAATATGATATTTTAATTCACAAGTTATATTTTAGTGACTATGATAATCAGCGAAAAAAATTCAGTCCTTGGTGTAGCAGAGGTGAACTTCACATGAACCACAAGTATTATTATTCTTCTATATGTTCGTCTCTTGATTGTTCTTTAGTGTTGTTGAGGGCACTTTGGAATCATGTATTCAGATTTTCATTGACAGGTCTAATTTTATAGGCTCGGTCAAAATTAGGTCTAATAGGGTCTCGTACTTCTACGTTGTTGCAAAATTTGTAGATTCCTGCATATTTCTTCAAAACGAGCTCATGGCATAACATTTACTATGAAAGGTACTGCTATGTCAGGTTCCGTTGCCCAGTCTCACAACGATGGCAAAATATGATAACCCATTACTAAGTTTACAGTAAGAAATTCTTGCATTTCAACATGGTATTCTCATCCGTTCTGGTAAGCGTATCGCACTAATTCTGATACTTTGAATTGCACTAAAATGTCAAATTTTAGGAATATCTCAAAAGGAGTCAACTTATTGTTATCCAAATCTTGACAGATTTGCACCTTTCCGAATTCATATTCAACATTTCCAAATACATTCAGAGCGTATGTTCCCTGGGTCTACTTGAAAACTGGTTGATGGTCGCTAAGTGGTTCGTTGACATGTTCTACCGCAGAAGTTGAAGGCTCGAGTGATGATCTCCTGGATTCATAAAGTTAAAGTTTTGTAACTTCAATCTCAACATCAAATACATGGTCATCATCCTGTGTGAATAGCCTTACATCTTCGTTGAGCAATAAATTTTCTACAGAGTCACTGTTATAATTCATCAAAATCTGTTGGATTTCAATTTCCCTGAGTTCGAAAACCGTAAATCTTCTACAAAACATTATCTGCACAAATAAAAATAAAAGATATGGGCAATAGTAAAAAACATCACAACCGCAATATTGAAACAGATAAATACTCTCATGGGCCATAGGGACACCGGTGTCCCTCTATGTTTATAATCACAGATCAAAGCGTACAATATGAATTTACGTTTTATTAGTGTACAAAATAAAAGAGTACTTACCAGCCAGTAAATATTTCACAATATAATATTTTTAGAACAGATTTTGTACTTAAAAATACTTTTTCAAAATATATGAAATCCGCGCGAAACAAACTATGAATTTCCAATTATCATAAGCAAGGACTGACAGTTGGAATATTTTATTGCTATGATAATAGAATGAAAAAGTATGTTCAGAAAGTAGTTAAAGCTAAAGTCACACCTACCACTTTCACAGTTATTGAATTATTTGATTTTTTTTGTTTGGGACACAGGTGTCCCCGTGGTCGTCAAAGGGCTAGCTGACGTTTTTCGTTTGGTATAACTGCTCGGTGCTAGATGGCGCTACGTGTTTCGATGACTAGTAGTTTGATGTTTACAATAATGATTTAGCAAATTTCTAGGTTATGAGATTTCGACACAAAGCGTCTGTACCTTTTTGAGCCTTTGGGTATCTCTGTATTCCACTTTTCCACTTTCAGCACAACTACTACACTAAAACTTGCACTTATTTTCGTGTATTGTCACAATAATAATGCACTTTGACCGGCTACTAACTTCGTCGGTTTTCTGCACTTTTTGAGGTCTTTCTACGTGTACTTTATTCTTGTCTGGTGATTTTCATTAGGAATTCGTTGATTTGCGTAAATTTCGTACGAAAAACTTATAAAATATCGATTAAAAAAAAAATGTATGGATATATAGGATGTAAAGTACTGATGCATAATTATAAAAGTCTATATATCGAGGTGGATACAGGCTATATATTTTATAAAGTAGCCTATAACATTCTCTGACTTTCAGTTAAGTCTCATTAAAATCGGGATTAATCCGGACAAACGGAAAGATAGACAGACAAAACTGTGCACTTGAAAACAAGTTATTTTGAAATCGCAGGGTTAAATTGAAGTATTTGTTCAATTTATATGTTTGGTTTAGAGTATAGACTATAGATATCACAGCAAGGGTACCACTACCTTTTCTTGAAGAGTAAATGACTTCCATGCATATTAATAATGTTAAGTCGGTACGATAGCTGAGATTTGTTCATAAAATCTTAGCCGAGAACATTAAAATGCTTTGCGTATCCATACTAATACTAATATTATACATGCGAAATATTGTAATCTTAGTCCTCTTTCCACGTAAAACGGATCAACCGTTAGATGTGTTTTCTGGTGGGAAGACAGTTGAAGAACTGGATAGCAACAAATGCTAATTTATTTTACCTAGTTTTTAGGGTTCTGTACCCAAAGGGTAAAAACGGGACCCTATTACTAAAGCTCCGCTGTTTGTCTGTCTGTCACCGGGATGTATCCCATGGACCGTGATAGCTAGACAGTTGAAATGTTCACTGATGATGTATTTCTGTTGCATAACAACAAATACTAAAAACAGAATAAAATAAATATTTAAGTGGAGCTCCCATACAGCAAACGTGATTTTTTTTTTTTTTGAAATCTACGTGCACCAGTCTGACTCGCACTTGGCCGGTTTTTAATAATATTATATTATTCCAGGTGCCACCTCCATGGCTGATAGCCCAGCAGCGATATGGGCCACCGCCTTCCTACCCCAACCTGAAGATCCCGGGGCTCAACGCACCCATACCCGAGGGTTGCGCCTTCGGCTACCACTCCGGCGGGTGGGGCAAGCCGCCCGTGGACGAGACCGGCAAGCCGCTGTATGGTGATGTGTTCGGCCATCAAAGCAGTGGCCAAGATGTGAGTGACATTATAACCACCCTATACATCGTCAAAATCACCGTACACCGTCACAGTATAAATTGTTAAAACGTCAATAGCCTAATGACTAAGGCTTTACACCCATATTCAAAGTCGTGGCCTCGAAAGCTGATCGACTCACACCTCATTCGAGGAAGCCTCAAGGAGAGCCTCGAAAGACCCTCAAAATCGGTATTCAAAGTCGACTCATTGAGGAAATTATGAGGATCTTCGAATGAGTGTGAGGTGAGGTAATAAGTCACTAATACGTCATCATTTTGGAGGAATATCTTTGAGTTTATTTACTTTGAGAGCAGTTAGCGTGCGCGTTATCTGTGGTTTCCAACTTGAAGTGTCAACACTTGTTAAATGAACGCATAACATAAATAAACAAACCCTTTGTCCGTTGGGATTTTTAATTGGAATATGAGTACAATCAATTGAATTAATGCATCCTATAGCTCCAGGAAATCCAGCAATACGGTGCAATTTGATCTTCACATCAGCTCGCTCAGCAACGTCAGGTTTAATAAAGCGTCTTATTTTCTATGCTAATATTATTTTTAGAAA
Organism: Tholera decimalis; assembly: GCA_943138885.2. Taxonomy (NCBI): domain Eukaryota; kingdom Metazoa; phylum Arthropoda; class Insecta; order Lepidoptera; family Noctuidae; genus Tholera; species Tholera decimalis. The sequence continues at coordinate 10,724,237 of OW964565.2, read as the reverse complement.
TTTTGGCTACAATTCTTGACTGACTGATTTTGTGCAAATGGGGATTTGCACAAAATCAGTCAGTCAATAGTTTTAGTTGGTAATCAGTCAGTCAGGCAAACAATCTGAAAATACATAATACCAATTAAGTAAGTATGTATGTACTGTAATAAATACTAATTTTAACTGATAAGTTTTTGTTTGTGTGAAAAAGAACAACTTACTTGAAAGTTTCCTGTTGCATGTAATCGTAAAGCGGCTAACACTTGGATTATGGGTGGAATTGGCAATCCACGTCTGTTACCAGTAGTACCACCAATACTTTGAAATAATAGCGGCAGCAAGAAGTTCATCACAGCATCTTTATTGAAGCGAAATCTAATTTTAAATTCATTTTCATCATAAAACTCAAATGGATTATCTGCATCTCGTAAATAGCGTCGCGATATGTAATCGTAAGGGTTATCGTACACATATTCAATAAATTCTTCAAAATAAATTATGGAAATCGGATAAAATACGCGTATTTTAGTTGAATGTTCGTTGTTATCTTCCTCAAGGAAGCTTCAAGGTAGATGCCGACGTACCTTAAATTTGACAGTTGGTTCCTCACCTCTCACCTTACCTCGACTGAGGAAACTCTTTGAGGTGAGGAGAAAAATTGCAACTATGAATATCAAACCACCTAAGTTCGGTTGAGTCGAGTCGAGGAAATCATGAGGTTTCGCCTATGAATAAGGGTGAAGACTTTAGACTTGTGATCAAGAGGTCGCGGGTTCGAACACCATCCATTGCACTATTGACGCAGAATACTTAATAGTACAAGTACAGAAAATTCGCTCCCCAAAATCAAACAAAGAAATAGGGACTCTTGCTACGTTAGAATAAAGTGCAGTTCAGATCGCACAGCGCTTAATAACCTAATGCTATATTCACCTACAAGTCGCGTCTCTTTTTATCGCGTAGCGCTTACCTTTTCGGACGACGTTAGGGTCTTCAATTAGAAATAATTTAATCCGGTTATTTAACTACCAATTAGGTATATACTTCGAATAAACCTAGGCTAGATCTTAATAGCATACTATTTATGTACCTATTCTGTGGTAGTATGTAGGTAAAACAAAACTATTTTATTTTTATCCACACGGCGTATGTTAGTGTAATTTCGGAAGTCGGTGCCAAAAACGAAAATATAAAACTAAAGACACCGACTACCAAACTAAAGTTATATTTCACTTTGCAGTGTTTTTTGGTTTAATTTTTTGGTAAAAAGTTTTTTTTTATAGTAGGATCGTGATCGCGAAGTAGTGGTGACGGATAAAACTGCGCGTGAGTCTCGTATGGACTAGCCCCACCGACGTGGCCGCCACATGTACTTGCGGTTTCGATACCTACACGCGGAGTGAGACAGGTCTGCTAATGACGTGAACCCACTCCAGACACAAGCTAATTCTACCCACATTGCTAGTTTTCTTTTTATATGCTCCAAGATCTGAGCACTGCGAGCCTAGAGGTTGGACTAACGATGAACGAGTCAAAGACTAGTGACCAATGCTGCAAAAATATAGGTTCGAGGCAGAGCCGGATTAACCCTGTCAGAGGCCCTAAGGCAATGGCATTCTCGGGGCCCCTTTTCTTACTTTGACTGACCAAATCGTGTGTGAACTGAGGAAACGCACATTAAGGGCTGTGGTTGAAATAATATATTTGTTTACTTATTCCCAGATTTGTTCTAAAATTGTTTTAATTCTACTACTAAATCTAGCGATTTGTATTTTGTGAGATAACAGCGAGGTCCCTAAGTGCACACGCACATCAAATTATCGTTCGAAGAAACATGTTTTCTTGGTGCGTACAGTGGGCCTGGGCCCCTAGTTGATGCGGGGCCCCTAGGCAGTTGCCTACCCCGTCTAATGGTTAATCTAGCCCTGGTTCGAGGTAGATGGTTGGAAATACAATACGTTGACGAATACACTTACCTAGGCCAGATAGTTTCCTTTCAGAATAGGCAGGTCTAAGAATGGCGATGGCGTGACGATCTGGTCGATCCAGGTCCAGATCTTTACAGATTGGTCGGAGATGACTGCAGACAAAGCTGTCTGAAAAGATTTGGGAAGGCCTTTGCCCAGCAGTGGGACAAAATAGACAAATTAAAAAAAAAATCAGACTTAGTGTGTAAAATGTCCACTGCCAGACTCTTTGAAGAAGATAACGAAAAGGAGGATCAAAGTTATTTTGCAAAACAAGAGGCTAAGGTTCTGCAAAATACCAGAATGCTGCACTTAAGTCAGTTGAGCGTAGAGCTAAAGGCTTATAGGCGAGGAGGTGCTGGTAGACAAGCTTCACAGCCTGGCTCATCGGCTAGTCGGTCTTCTACAGATTGTATTTCGGAGAGTGTTCGCAGAAGCTCCATTGCCTGATCCATCCATCTCCATTTTATTACCGGTCTAGCAGACGCGCTGCCGAGTATCCACACTGTTAATATATCGTCTTGTCGTATTGAGCTTTTTGCCGGCTTATGTCTTCTTTACCACACATGAGTTCCTATGACCCGTCAACCCTTAAAGCAAAAGTGAACAGGTATTTTCTGGACTCGCACGTCCCATCGTAGACCTCAACCGCTAACTATCTGACGTGATCGAGGTCAAAAGCGGGCTCATTCGTAATAAAAATATAATAAAAAACCCCTTTATGTCAAGAACGTAATTATAATATCTGCATATATCATGTTTAGCTAATCTTATGCATATTCTCACTTTAATTGGGGTGACTTTTGTTTTAGGATGTGGAAGATCAAGACATTGATAGGACAATGTGGGGAGAGCTGGAATCAGAATCTGAGGAAGAATCGGAAGAAGGTAATATACAGGGTTAATTGTAAAACACCGAAAACCTCTCGGGACTATGTTACTAAAATCATAAGCAACAACTTTTGTTCTATGACTTTTAAAAATTCGTCATATTTTAGTTCACCAGATTTTCATACAAAAATAAAAATATTTAAATTGAACGCCCTAAATGTTACGGAGTCTATGCGAAACAAAAGAAAGTGATAGTATAAGTCGTTTTCTTTTGCTTCGCATAGACTTTGTAACATTCAGGGCGTCCAATTTAATTTTTTTTTTTTCGATTGAAAATTTGGTGAACTAAAATATGACGAATTTTTAAGTCATAGAACAAAAGTTGTTGATTATGATGTTAGTAACATAGTCCCGAGAGGTTTTCGGTGTTTTACAATTAACCCTGTATAATTATTATTACTACAAACATATTCATCATTTGCTTAGCCTTTTTCAACTATGTTGGGATGGGCTACGAGTCTCACTGGTTGCAGCTGAGTACTAGTGTTTTACATTTCCATAGTCCATCAGCTGGGTATAACAATACTCCTTGGCAAGACTCATCAAATTGCCTGGATTCTGACTACCCATAACAACTGTCAAAGCTGTACAAATGACAGCTGTGGCTTAACGTGGTTTCACGGAGGAATCTATACTAATATTACAAAGCGGAAAAGTTTGTTTGTTTGCTTGAACGCGCTAATCTTCGAAAGTACTGGGTGGATTTGGATGAAATTTGGTATGTAAGTAGCTTGAAGCTTGAGGAAGGTTATAAGCTACTTTTTACGCGACTGCAAAAAAGGAGAGTTATGTTTTTACCGTGATAGAATCCACGGGAGCGAAGCCCCGCGTGAGTACTAGTATTTATATATTAAGGATCGACTTCGACAAGCGTTGCTCTTTATTGTGTTGCTCCCGTGCTGATTGATTGCCACGAGCTCCTACTAATATTACTACGAACATAATACAAAAAACATTGTTTCAACAGAGGAATCAGACGATGGAGGAGAAAAGCCAGGTGAGGGTGAAGTGGCGGCCGGAGTGGCGACCCCGGGCGAAGGTCTGGTCACCCCGCTGGGCATCAGCTCCGTGCCGCCCGGCATGGAGACGCCCGACACCATCGAACTTAGGAAGAAGAAGGTGGAGAGTGACATGGAAGGGTGAGCTTCACTGTTGTTACTGACCTAGTACAACTGTTTACTGTACCTTTTTTTATCAGCCTTTCCTTCCATACACTCTTTTCCCGCTCTACATCAAGCCTGCCTTCGTGGAATACGTCCGGGTCATCTCGCCACCTCTTCCTAGGCCGGCCTCGGCGGTGCCGTCCATCCTCCATTGATAAAAAAAAACTGTCCGTGACTATATTGTATGTAAGAAACTTGAGATCATCGCTAGGATTTCTGTATCTGGAAAATCTACTAGATCCTGTTTCGGATTGCAGACCTGTAGTCCATGCCGTATTAATGAAATAATGATGTTTATTTTGCAAATGGGTTATAAATAACACTTTTACACGTCATTTTTTTTTTTTCGTAAATGTAAACTAGATGAGGCCAGTGTTTCCTAACTGACTACTCAGAGAAGAAACATTGAAACAAACTCAGAGGTCAATGTCTCTTTTAAAGTCCATACAATGTGTAGTAATCAAATCATATGAGAGCCATGTAGGTTTATGCCTGTGTGCGCCCTTTAAAGGACAGAATCATACAGATTTGAGCAGACCCGTCCAAACAGTACAAGCATTTGTCAAATATCGCGTAGCTCAAATTAAAATAATAAATTGATTGATGATTTATCGTTACAAATTAAAATAATGAATAAGATTTATCGTGCAACTTAGGCTCCTTTACATTGAAGTTTCGAATAAGCACAGGCATAACCTGTATCTTAATCTAGGTAATGGGTTAAATGCTGATTTTTATACAGGCTACAAAATAACCTTTTTTTTATGAATCCTCTGGGCGGAGCGGAAGAGAGTGTAAGGCTTCTACCGACTAAGAACCCACCCTGTTCCTTTAACTACTCAAACGTTGCGGTGCCATGGTATCTTATTAGAACATTCCCACAACCCTGACAGGCTACAGAATAACCTGTGTTTAGGAAATACAGTTGTAGAGCCAAGTAATGGATAATATACTAATATATAGTACGCGCACGTATTGATATGAGTGTTTAACTAATGACTTTATATTTAAATATATTATTGGCTGATTACAAAATATGTGATTTTTCAACAATTTTGTTTGTTTCAGTGGCGACACTCCTGCCCTTTACCAAGTACTACCGGAACGGCGCGTCGGCTTGACCCCTGGTATGATGGCGTCCACCCATGTGTACGACATCAGTGCGGCTAATCCTGGTAAGACTTCTATAATATCTGTTGACTTAGCCATAACATGCTCTTAAATCAACGCACATACACGATATACACAGCATTGGATATCGGTAAATAGGGAAATGATAATTCATAATAAGACTTGCCATACTAGCCCTGAATAACAAAACAAAATGCACACTTACTGTAAACTGTATAAATGCACACTGAGGTATAAATATATTCGAGTGTTTTTTGGATGTAGGTTGTAGATAGAATCGTCTTTTATCTATAGGAGGCACTGGGAGGGGTACATTAGGATAATGTGTCCCATATGACCTTCACGGATCATTATTTTGATAAGACCCACATAGATTTACTATACACAAACATGGTGAAAATAAATAGCAAGATATTCCAACGAGACAAGAGCTTTTTCGCTTAATGATAGTCAATTAGGTATTGTAGTATGTTTTTCGATAATAAATATCAATATTTAATAATAAATAATTTAATAAAATATTTTTTTTATAATAAACAGTAAATAATAAAATAATTGTTTTATAAACTAGCAGAAATTTGGGTTAGAAAGGATATAATGAACAGCCGCCTTCTGAGCTGGCTCGGTCCATCGTAGACCTCATCTATCGCTTACCTGATCAAGGTCAAAAGCGGACTCTTCCGTAATAATAAAAAAATTGGCCAAGTGCGAGTCGGACTCGCCCATGAAGGGTTCCGTAGTAACTATAATAATACATATGATATACTTAATATATTTATTTGAAAAAAAAAAACAAAAAATCTTTCAAATTTCTTAAAACTAGCTTATTTACAATTTTTACAACTACGCCAAATAACTTTGTTTTTCATAGTATTTGTATGAATTATTTGCGGTTTTCGAAAATATACTGTACCTCAAAAACTGCTGACTCGATCTCGTTCAAACTAATTTTGGTTGAAAGTTTACGTTAAGATCTACAACATATAGTTTTTTAAGATTTTTCACTTCATTATTATAGAAGTTAGAGGGGGGGGACACACATTTTACCACTTTGGAAGCGTATATCTTTTAAACGATTAACTTTATGAAAAAGTCATTTTAGAAACCTTAATGTCATTTTTAAGGACCTGTCTATAGATATCACACACGTATAGGTTACATGAAAAAAAAATATTTTCAGTTTCAGTTCCATGTATGGGGAGCCCCCTTTATTTTAAATATTTTTTTTTTAATTTTCTCTTAAAATCAGAAAGCGGTTCACAGAATACATCTACCTACCAAGTTTTACATGTATAGTCCTAATAGTTTCGGAATAAAATGGCTGTGACATACGGACGGACGGACAGACAGACAGACGGACAGACATGTCGAAACTATAAGGGTTCCGTTTTTTGCCATTCGGCTACGGAACCCTAAAAACCCTGTGGGAAAGATGGGCCCATAGAGATATAAGAATAGAGTGCTCAAACGGTTAAATTTAACGATAGAGGCGAAGAGAGAGACAGATGCTGACTATTCATCTGTCTCTCTCTTGCAGAGTATTGTGATTGGCTAATGAGCAGAGTTTGCTAGCAAATCCTATCGCTTGTATATTGAGAGTGTAGCAGACGCGGAGCTGTATAAAAATCGTGTATACATACGTATACCGTATATAGTACCTATATAGGCACCTTTTTGTTTTAATTTTGACTGATTCTTTAGTTTGTAGAATATTTCAAAAATCATGTAAGTATTATTTGAATTCAGTACCGATAACAAAGGTGAATAAATGAGTGGGAGAGTGTGAGAAAGCTCCCACTTCACCATCTTCAGTAGCGCCAATCACAACGCTCTGCAAGAGAGAGATGGATAAATAGTCGGCATCTGTCTCTCTCCTCGCTTCTATCGTTCCCACTTACAGGCTAGTGTAGCACTTCTGCACTTTATTCTTATATCTCTATGGATGGGCCTGGATATAGATGTCCAGCATAGCCTTTTATTATTAGCCTTTTTGCTCATGTAGAATCTATTAGATAAGACATGTCGAATAATGCTCTTCTAATATTGTTATTTATAGATAGATAGATAGAATATACTTTATTGTACACCAATAATTGAATCACACTTAAATAACAATATTGTAAAAAATTGGTTACAATGGTGGTCTTATCGCTGAGAGCGATATCTTCCAGACAACCTTTGGAAGGACTTTATGAGCTTTAATTAAAATGGGGAGGGCTATATTAGTGTACTACTGTACAAATATTCATTAATAACGGAAAAATTAATAAAAATACAACAAATATATATATATATATACAAATACATAAGTACATAAAATAAATAAATATATAATGTGTTCTTTAATATCGTGTGGAGAAAGCAAAGGAATAATCATAAGTTTGAAATAAAAATGATTGGCAACCGAGCTTTTAAAAACAGCAAGTGACTGAGCTTGTCTTACTGACACCGGCAATCCATTCCACAACCGAATGGCCTGCACCGTAAACGACTGGTCGTAAAATTTTGTGGAATGCGTAGGCATCAAAAGTCTCAAATTCTCTGATGATCTCAAATCTCTAACATGTGTGTCACGAAGGAACTTAAAAGGTTCTTATTAATTAATTTATGATACAGGCAAGCGCGCGGCGGCCCCTGTGGGCGCGGCGGGCGGCGAGGGCGGCGGCGCGCTGGGCGGCGTGGAGGTGGCGCTGGACCCGTCCGAGCTGGAGCTGGAGCCCGAGGCCGTGGCGGCGCGCTACGAGCGGCACCTGCGCGAGACCCGCCCCAAGGCGCACGAGGACCTGTCCGACATGCTGGCCGACCACGTCGCCAGGCAGAAGGTACGACCGACTTCTTCTGTAGTAAGGTTTCCGCACTTAGTCTCTGCACGAGACCATTGTGCCTGAACCATGTCGGCCGTCACTCCATCCAGTCAACCTCCCTCCAGAAGCGGATCAGATCTTTCGGTCTATTCAGGATATCTGTTAGGGAATTTAATGACCCGAGGGTTCGTTTCCGTATTTCGGTGATTTCCGTGCACTCTAGGCGCACGTGTCCTACCGTTTCCTCCGTCCCCATGCATGCCCTGCAGAGGGGACTGTCCGTTATACCTATTGTGTGGTAGTGTTTGTTCAATGAGCAGTGCCCGGTGATGGTCCCCGCCACCATTCGCAGGCTTCTTCTGTCCAGGTGTAGGAGGTGCCTGGTTAGTTTATTGTCTAGGTTTGGCATCGCCTCTTTGGACTGCCTGCAGCCTGGTGCCGAGGACCACCATTATGAGCTTAGACATGATATAATTTTTCTCTAGGGATTGAAGTACTGAGGCACTGTCGGAAAGTAAGCGGATTCTCTGCCGGCTTCTGTGTTCCCAATTTCATTCAGCCTTTAAAGCAAGAGTAAATAGGCATCTTCTGGGCTCGCTCGTCCCATCGTAGACCGCATCTATCGCTTACCATCAGGCGGAATCGAGGTCAAGAGTGGGCTCATCTAAAATAAAAAAGAAAGAAAGAAAAGTATTTGTTGCCAACAGACAAACGACATGCTAACAATATTAAAAAAGTATTTTTTTCCTTAGAGTTATTAATTAGTACTTATAATTATGTTAGTAGGAAAAACAAGGCAAATGCTTGTCGTGGCCGTGGCAACAAAAACCATTGTAACTATATGTTAAGCAATATTGTGTAACAGGCGTGTTTACATTATATGTGTATAATTAAGAATATTGTATCTATCTATGACGATCAAACGAGCTGCATCGTTTGCAGGGGTCTCGGGTTCGATTTCCGAGTCGGGCTAAAAGTGTTATTGGGTTTTTCTATTAGAAATTTGTCAGTAGTACCTATGTATGTATGTCGGGCAGGTATCCGCAACTCCACGACCAAGCGCGTATTTTGCGTAAGGGTAAGGATCTTTTCATTCTATCCATGCCAACTCCTCCAGGAAGGCGAGCAACGCCCTCGTTTTGCTTACCATTTCTCGAAGGGTACCTGGTTTGCCGAAGTATTTAGTCCTGTAGTCCGCGACTGCAGGGCAGCTCAGTAGCAGGTGTGCTGCTGTTTCGTCCTCCTCCATGCAGGCTCTGCAGAGTGGGCTGTCTGTGACTCCTATTACATAGAGGTGTTTATTAAAGGATCCATGACCGGTAAGGGCGGCTGTCATCAGCCGCAATTGCGGTTTAGACAGTCGTAGGACCTGTTTTGACAAGCGCCCATCAAGGGTCGGGAGAGCCTCTTTAGCCTGCCTGCACTTACCATGGTTCTCCCATAGTTTGTGGTGTAGGTCTCTGGTACGTTTCCTTACCAGGTGACGCAGATAACCGAAGGGGAGTGGTGTAATGGGTTCAGGTCACATAATCTCCATACTCGAAGCCCTTCTAGCGAGTTCGTCCGCTGCATCGTTGCCTCGGGAGTCGCTGTGTGCTTTGATCCATTGAATGGTTATATTGTTGTGTCTACCAACCTGGTTGAGGAGATTGTGACACTCTAAGATCAGCCCGGAGTTGGTCAGTAGGACCTAGCCTGGACTTTGCAAGTTGGCTGTGTGATAGCCCCGTGCCTCTTAAATCACGTTAAACCATTCTCGCCCCCGATCCTGTCGTATTACCGTCCCATCGGACTATGAGTGTAAAAGAACAAAGAATGCACCTGTTGATATACTTGTGCACTGTAAAATTCTCCGCTGAAATTGGCCAGAAGAACTAATATGACGATCAATCAGCTGCTACCATATTTTTTTTGATGATTTGCCCTTGACTTATGTGGTGTCGTGATCACAAAACGTGCGAGTAAGGCAGTTAACTGGATTAAGTGGAATCTTGCTCCTGCCTTTTATGCGCGACCGAGAGTTACGGTGTTTCTCGTATTGCATAGACATTTTTAATGTCGTTTCTCTATCAAATTATCTAACTAATCATGTATGTAATAATCATTCTTTTTTTTTCTTTCAGAACAAGAGAAAGCGACAGCAGAATACAGATTCCAAGCAGTCGAAGAAATACAAAGAATTCAAATTCTAATAGCGTTAATAGACATATTATTATTATAATTTATATTTATAAGTGTATCAGTACCTAGTTATTCTATTCTTGGGTAGTACATTAAAATATATTCGACAATGAGGTTTTCAGTATGACAACCAAGTATCATGAATAAAGAATTACTTCAATGGTAAATATTTCATTAAATTCAGAAAGTACTTTCTCCGCATATTATCCTAAATAACAAAAACATTCAAAATCTCATGAACCAATACCAAAGTCAATCATCAAAGGGATTTTTGTCGATAATAATATCATTTCACCAGGTCATTGTGGCTTCTGTTTTTTATACTACGTAGGTCAAACTATCTTGCAGCTTGGCGATAGCTACAGAAAAATGAAGCGTTAACATGTGAACCGGATCACAATTTATCAATAGATTACAATCTCGCGAAATATATTAAAATACATACCATAAGAAAACAACTGCAATAATACACACATCAAAAGTGTCTAGGGATCAACATATATTTTTGCAATAACTTTTCTCCTGATTGATATTAATTAAAATTTTCTTTAAGGATTCATCAAATAAAGTGTTTTCGTTTGTCACAGTAACGATAAACCAAGTCACCTTTGCATTAATAAAGAAATTTGCCATTTTCCTAATAAAGGGATTTTTGACATTTGAACCACTAACATTAAAGTTCGAAAAAAAGACTGAAATAACAGTTTTCTTTAAAATTTTATTGGGTAACATAAACAATTAATAATCCGTGTTTCTACCGCGAACACTAACAACACAAGAACATCGGTTTGGCATACTCAAAATGAGTTCATCCAAATCACGCTGTGGAATGGCCGCCCATGTTCGTTGCAACAACAAAAAAAGGTCTTCTTGCGACTGGATACCCTCCATATTCGGCAGAGCTCTTCTCTGTAGCATATCCCATGCATGCTCAATCGGGTTCAAGTCTGGCGACTGAGCAGGCCAGAGCAGGACATTGATGTTAGCTGCGGCGAGAGTCTGTCTTATAACTCTTGCGGTGTGCGGTCGTGCATTATCATGCATTAACTGAAATAAGGGACCGATTTGCACTTGTAGAGGAACGATGACGTCAGATACAATCGTCTCAGCATAAATTTGAGCGTTGAGGTTGCCTCTGATCCAAATCAACTCAGTTCTTCCGCCGATCCAAATACCCGCCCATACCATGATGGTGCCACCACTATAAGGATGGACTTCCTGGCAGGATTTTAATCGCTGTTGGCGTCCAGGGGTTCTCCAGTGTCGTATACGTCTTGTATCCGGTCTCATACCAAAACGAAACTCATCAGAAAAGCACACGAAACGCCATTGTTCTTCTGCCCAATTTCTGTGTTCAAGAGCCCATTGATATCGAATCCTACGATTGTGCATTGCTATAGGTGGTACCCGTAGCGGTCTTCGGGAATGAAGGTTCACTTCATGCAAGCGGTTTCTGACTGTTTGGTCGCTAATTAAGTTCCCTGAAGAGTGATGAAGCCTCACGGCTAACATCATGGCGGTTATTGTTGGAGCTCTTCGAGTTAAGATTTGAATGTATCGGTCTTGTCTCCGTGTGGTGCAGCGATACCGTCCTCCATGGCGCTCAGCCACGGTACCAGTGCTTCGGTAACGTGTCCAAAGTCGACTGATAACACTCTGACTTGTATTCAGAGCTAAAGCCACAGTACGTTGCCGGGAACCAGCTTCTATCATTCCCACGGCTCTGAGCATTTCTTCCCTGCTTAAATGACGTCGTCGCTCCATAATAACGTTGGTTTTAATCAGTAGTAGGGAAACAGTAGCACTAATAATGTCTTCAATGCGTTGTATGTTTTTATAGGGAAAATATTGACAGCTGATTTTCATCTTTTACTCGAATTTGATTAACAGTTCCTGTTTCAAATTATGAAATGCACCAAAAAGGATCCATGTAAATTTATAAAATCATAAATTTATTACAACGCCACATCTCAATCTCAAGAAATCCGCATAAAAATGCTTGATCCCTAGACACTTTTGATGTGTGTATTTATTTTTGAAACCGACTGCTCCACCACTGCACCGCTTATATTATGCTGAGCAGTAACAATACATAAACTGCAAGAGACGACCTTACCTGTGATGGATTTCAGTTCCTTCTATTTGTCAAAGGTCAAGCCTATCTTGCATTGAGCAGAGTAAGAACCCTAGAAGGCTTGTGGTGGTACTCCAAGGTTATGTTATTAATTACTACTTTACTAGCCGGCTTATACAGTAACCAAATAACAATATTGTTACGAGCTGGGGTTCGGGATAGAAATAATTACGCCAATTAAACCAAAATTAACACTTTAATTAAATAAACACAAAATAAAAATTAACGCAGTTATTCACACTACAATATTTGTCACTTAACCCTTAAATCGCACTGAAATTCACTTGTAAAGCTTCGAATTATCGCCTCGTATCTTGAGATAAGACTGCCGTCTGCGTTCTTTTGCGATCTATTTATACCCCGGTCTATGAGTTCTAAAACATTCTTGTAAAATCGACTCACTGCCAAGAATGTTCCAGAAGCTACTTGAGATACTCAGTACTGCTACTCGCCGACAGATGGCGTTAGTGTCTCGAACGTATTAGAAGGCGGTCGATGTTTCTCGATATACTCAGTACTGCTACTCGCTGCCACTAACGCCTAGTGCCTCGACCATTCTAGATGTCGGTTGAAGTTTCTCGACGTATAAGTAACTTATAATGATACAAACATTACTTATACGATTATTTTTCAGTTTTGCGATTTTTCATTCCTATTTCGTTTTTAAACATATGTCACATATTGATTTGTATCTCCGTGAAGCCCTTTATTTTGACATCCCACTGCAGGGGTTTGAAAGAAAAAAAAACCGCGCCGCTGATGGCCCTCCAAAACGGTTATAAGACGTTATATGTTCTAAAAGATTGTTTAAGATTGAGAACGATGAAAGAAAGCTAGATATAATATTCAGAGACCTATTTAACGATGTCCTACTCGGCGCGGTCGCAGCCTGCAATTTTGCACCCCTCCCCCCAAATTGTCATTAATAATTCGAATAAATTTGACTTTATTGCACAATACACCATTTTATTCCATTTTTAGCGGAAGGGAGTGTCAGGCAACTACTGACTAAAAACCCACCCTGTTCCTTTAGTTGGCCTTGTGGTCCGGGGCCGCGGTATCTCGTTAGGACATTCCCGCAACCCCAGCATGCAGTGGCTTAACACGACGTGCCTGGTCCTTACCGGCTTATCCGGAATTGTCCTAGTTTGCAAAACGTCCGGGGTCATCCGGGGGATTTTCCCTGTAAGCGTCACTTATTGCTGTTACAGGTGCTAAAAAGCACGATCTGTATTAATTTCTTATGGTATTTCATCTCATTGTTTTTAATAGTGTTGATTTAATAAAAGAAAGTTACTATATTTAAAAAAATATAGCGCTCCATAATGTTAGCATTAAATAAAAACCATAAGTAAAGTCGTTGGTTTTGTTTTCCACTTCGAAAATATATTTTTCTAGGGTGTCCGGTAAAAAATTAAGACTTTAGTTTAGGAGGGGTTTTTGAAGTCTTTGTCTGGGGCCGGCAATTTGGTTGATAGCAGACCTATCATAACTGGACGGTGGGCCACCTCTGCTCGCCACCCGCAAGCCTGCGCCTACGGTGGCCGGAGATCGGCTTGCGATCCCTGACGCCCGAGGCGATTCCTGTTGTGGCTGGGGCGTGAGGAAGAGAGATGTCTCTTAATAACGCAATCATCCTCCTCCATCGATAGCATGGCTGCTTCGCAGAAGGAAGCGACTGCATCCCATTCCTACTCGCCCCGTACCATGCTCTGAACCAGGGACAAGAGACGAGAGAGCGAAAGATCGCCGCTGCCGATCGCCTACACAAGGACACGGCGGTGCTCCGCCCAAACGGAGCTTAAATCCACCATATGATCCACCGTGTCCTCCGGGTGGTCTTCACAATGACAACACCCGGACGTGTACTGCCGCTGTATCCAAAACAGGTACCTCCCGAAAGAGCCATGTTTGGTAAGCACCTGCGTCAAGTGGAACCTAAGGACGCCATGGCGTCCCTCCAGCCACTCCTCAAAGAGATGATTTATCTCCTCAATTGCGGCGTGCCTAGCTCTTGGTTGTAACAGTCACTCTTTCCATGCCGTCGTGAGATCGCGCCGGAGCTCTGCTGTCCTGCAATTTGCCGCGGCAGTGAAGTACCACCCTGGCGTAGCACCACTGTGCGCCAATTGTACAAGCGCAGGAGGCATACCACCTTCAGTTCCTACGGTGGCAATCCGGCAAGGAGGCTCGCCGCCTCACTGGGGATCGGGCGGTATCCCCGGGTCATCCGGATGGCCATGAACCTCTGGGACGCAACCAGCTTGCGGCTGGTGGTCGCTGTAAATTCAGTGCCCACACCGGGGCCCCATAGACCGCACAATCTCCGCGTAGAGCGTTTAGCCCTCCAAATTGGGCAGGAGCCGCTTCAGTGTGCGAAATGCATCGCGCTCTGGGCAGAAAATAACGTTTTTTTAATTTGCAGATTTTTTTTCAGTTTGAGTACGGTTTCGGGGGGGTCATGTCCCCTGTGACACCGCCCCCCTCCCCCCTTTAGGACCGCGCATGGCCCTACTTGACGTAGATCGTCGTTTTTTACCCGACTGCGCGTTGCAAAGGTAATTTTTTAATTTTGACAAAATAGCGTCTGATTGTCTTTACTCTACGAATTTGGCCTCTATAACGCAAAGGAGGGTATTATACCCTCCTTTACGTCGCGTCGCACAGTTAAGTAAAAAACTAGCTATAGTGCAGTGGTGGCCCAGGGTTACGGATGTTGTGTAATTTTCCATCATCGCTCTCAAAACCATGAAAGAAAATATTGTGAGGAAACCAGTATTTCCTAGAGTCAAAAAATCCAAAGCCACACGACATCGACTACCCTGCTTCATGTTTTGCCATAGTTTCTTTTATCACCCTTGGGCCTTGAATCAGTTCTAATACCTACTAAAATTTACTCTTTTCTCAGCTAGTTGGTCAATTAGCATGTAATTTTAAGCCAGTATCTGACACAGTCTTCTATAGCGTTCACAGGACCTCAAAATAGGGTTGTGAAAAAATAATCGATTATGGAGATAATCTCGTTTCGAGAGTCTCGTTTTTCCGGCTGTTTCGGCTCCAGCAGAGAGATTGCTCTTGAAAGCTGGCGCCATATTAACAAAGACCAGGAGCCGAATATTATCCAAAGGCTTACCTAAGCTGTTATTCTGAACTCGTTGCCTACGGATTTTTTGTTTTTTTTTTTTTTTTTTGAATAAATTATGTTGATTTATGTGAAAAAAAAAAATATTGAAACTTTTTATAATTTGATTGTTATTAAACTTTAATTTGTGTTGATTATATAAATAAAAACTTTTTACCAAAATAAAAACTTTTTACCAAAATAAAAACTTTTTACCAAAAAATTAAACCGACTCCCAAAAAACACTGCAAAGTGAAAAATAACTTTAATTTCGGTAGTCGGTGTCTTTAGTTTTGTATTTTCGTTTTTGGCACCGACTTCCGAAATTAAAGTTATTTTTCACTTTGCAGTGTTTTTTGGGAGTCGGTTTAATTTTTTGGTAAAAAGTTTTTATTTCACTCTTTTTAGTTGGCTGATTTTTAATTTACCTAGTTACAAGAGCCTAAATGTCAACTACTTATAACATTTTACAAAATATTGCTTTTCCCAATACTGGACCGTTAATTTTTGAGGAGTTCTCATGGTACTTCACCATCAGCTATACATCACCATATGCATTGTGACGAGCACCAAGTGCTTAATATCCATATTCAAGTAATCGAATCGCAATCCACGAAATACTTATTATTGAGTAGTTTCGGCGGCCATCTGTGGTCTTCATCATCAGTTCCACTTCCCCAAATGGTACTTTTTGAGAGCAACTGCACAATTTACTATAAGAAATACCCAAAACGCCATAGGTGTGCCTATAATATTTGAAGAGTTCCCTCGATTTCTCCAAGATCCCATCATCAGATCCTGACTTGGTGACAAATGGTACCAACTTCAAAGTAGGTATACCCTATCAAACAAAAGAAGAATTTTCCAAATCGGTTCAGCCGTCTTCGAGTGCTCGGTGACCATACATTAAAAAAAAAATAAAAAAAAATATACGCGTCGAATTGATAACCTTCTCTTTTGGTCGTCGGTTGAAAACAATGTCATTATGTTAAGTCTTTATTTAAACAAAAATATTTAAAGAAAATAAATTTATTTAAATATTTTTAAATATTTATTCTACTTCAAACCATTTAAAGTATTCATTTCAGAAAAATCGTTTGTAGATTTTTCCTTCGCGTTACTTTAATTCGTGCATTCATTAGGGATAAATACTTAGTCCAATAATGTGGCACTGGATGACGAGCCACAGAGCGTCATTTGCATACATTAAATAATTACTTATTTAAGTGTCCTTTATAATAATTTGTCTTATTATTATTGTCTTTTATATTTATTTTTAATTTGTTTTTTTTTTTTTAATGTTTGTAAATGTGATTCTATATGGACTTTGGTCTGCTAAGAAAGTTTTTTTTAATATAATTAATAGCATATATTCTGCTTAGCCTTTTCCCAACTATATTGGGAACTAGATGCAGCTAAGTACTAGTGTTTTACATGGAGCGACTGTCTATCTGACCTCCAGAACCCAGTAACTGGGTAACACGAAACCCCATGGTAAGACTATCAAAGAGATACAAATAACAGCCGGGACCAAAGGCTTAAAGTGCTTTCCGAAGCCACAATCAAAATCTGTTAAGTTGGTCACCCATCCAAAGACAAACCTCGGCAAGCGTTGCATAACCTTGAAGAACATCCAGTACTACTGATCATTTAGCCACGAGCTCATCGTTGTTTCTTAAAATGCAGCTAAATAAAATTATTTTAGTGCCTTTTTTAATTCCAAATTTAAATTTAAACAAATAATTATTAATTATGTTATAGAAAAAAAAATAGTAAAAATAGTATATAAAAAATATATATATAAAATAGTACTCACGCGGGGCTTCGCTCCCGTGGATACTATCACAGTAAAAACATAACTCTCCTTTTTTGCAGTCGCGTAAAAAGTAGCCTATAACCTTCCTCAAGCTTCAAGCTACTTCCATACCAAATTGCATCCAAATCCACCCAGTACTTTCGAAGATTAGCGCGTTCAAGCAAACAAACAAACAAACTTTTCCGCTTAATAATATTAGTATAGATTATTATTCGTTATGTAAGAAAAGTTTTAAAAGTAAGTTTAAAAAAATAAGTTTACCAATAAATAAATAATTATTCGTTTTTAGGGTTCCGTAGCCGAATGGCAAAAAACGGAACCCTTATAGTTTCGACATGTCTGTCCGTCTGTCTGTCTGTCTGTCCGTCCGTCCGTATGTCACAGCCATTTCATTCCGAAAACACACATGTAAAACTTGGTAGGTAGATGTATTCTGTGATCCGCTTTCCGATTTTAAGAGAAAATTTAAAAAATATTTAAAATAAAGGGGGCTCCCCATACATGGAACTGAAACTGTAAATATTTTTTTTCATGAAACCTATACGTGTGTGGTATCTATAGACAGGTCTTTAAAAATGACACCATGGTTTCTAAAATGACTTTTTCATAAAGTTAATCGTTTATAAGATATACGCTTCCAAAGTGGTAAAATGTGTGTCCCGCCCCCTCTAACTTCTATAATAATGAAGTGAAAAATCTTAAAAAACTATATGTTGTAGATCTTAACGTAAACTTTCAACCAAAATTAGTTTGAACGAGATCGAGTCAGCAGTTTTTGAGGTACAGTATATTTTCGAAAACCGCAAATAATTCATACAAATACTATGAAAAAAGTTATTTGGCATAGTTGTAAAAATTGTAAATAAGCTAGTTTTAAGAAATTTGTAAGGTTTTTGTTTTTATTTTTACAAAATTTTTTTCAATGGGCGAGTCTGACTCGCACTTGGCGAATTTTTAAGTTTTAAATGTATAGTATATTATAGAGACTCATCGACCCCACAGTCAAACTACTACTACGGTTTTGTGTGGCTTAGTTTATAAGTTACTAGCTACTGCCCGCGACTTCGTTCGCGTGGGATGGTTTTTCCGCGTAAGTCCGGATCCCGTAGGAATTCCGGGATAAAAACTATCCTATGTCCTTCCCAGGGTCCTAAACTATTCCCATACCAAATTTCATCTAAATCGGTTCAGCGGTTTAGGCGTGAAAAGGTAACACACAGACAGACAGAGTTAATTTCGCATTTATAATATTAGTATGGATTTGTAATTCATGTTTATAAATAAATAAAAATTAATAGTTTAAAAAACATTAGAAAAACACGCTTTTGTAAATGCACGTAAAAACAAGAAAATGTTAAGAAAACCGATAACGGATTTTCTTTAGGTTTGTTACAACCTTGAAACCTGATCCTGTCCAAAGTCCATTACGTGGCCTTTCTCACAAGTGCAAACACGACTATGATACGATATTCCATCATGGAATGCCAGTGCCTATCTTCCGGCTTCATCATCAGACCTTGAAACCTATTCGTGGTCAAAGTTCAATGCAAGACTTTTCTAAGAAATCCAAAACAGCTATGATACGATTTTCCATCATAAAGTTCTAGTTTATATCTTCCGGCTCCATCATCAGATCAGTTCGACAGTACCATATTATTATATTGTCATCAGAACTACGTACAGCTGCCAATTTTTATCACGCTACGACCCTTGGAAGATGGTTAAATTAGTTACCTTAGATTCCATTACATAGTTACATACAGGTCGACCTAATAAAAAACTTTTTAGCAAAAAATAGAATCGACTTCCATATAAAAACACTACAAAGTCTAAAATAACTTTAATTTTGGAAGGCGGTGTCAAAAACGAAAATATATACAAAACTAAAGACACCGCCTTCCGAAATTAAAGTTATTTTTGCCTTTGTAGTGTTTTTATATGGAAGTCGGTTCTATTTTTTGCAAAAAAGTTTTTTTTCACGCTTTTTAACCGACTTCAAAAAAAGGAGGTTTACAATTCGTCTTGAACTTTTTTTTTTTTTTTATGTATGTTACCTCATAACTCGGAAACGGCTGGACCGATTTGAAAAATTCTTTTTGCGTTTGAATGGGTATACTTTCTAGTCGGTCCCATTGTTACGAAATCAGGATCTGATGATGGGATCCTGGAGAAATCGAGGGAACTCTTCAAATATTATAGGCACACCTATAGCGTTTTGGATATTTCTTATAGTACCATGAGCAGTTGCTTCCGAAAAGTACCATTTGGGGAAGTTGAACTTATGATGAAGACCACAGATGGCCACTGAAACTCCTAAATAATAAGTATTTCGTGGATTGCGATTCGATTACTTGAGTACGGATGTTAAACACTTTATGCTCGCCACAATACATATGGTGATGTAGAGCTGATGGTCAAGTACCAGGAGAACTCCTCAAAAATTAACGGCTATGCATCAGGAAAAGCAATATTTTGTAAAAGGTGTTAAGTTGTTGACATTATGGCTTTTGTAACTAGATAAATTACAAACCGACCCACTAAAAAGCGTGAAAAAAAATTTTTAGCAAAAAATAGAACCGACTTCCATATCAAAACACAATAAAGGCAAAAATAACTTTAATTTAGGAAGGCGGTGTCTTTAGTTTTGTATATATTTTCGTTTTTGACACCGCCTTCCGAAATTAAAGTTATTTTTGCCTTTATTGTGTTTTGATAAGGAAGTCGGTTCTATTTTTTGCTAAAAATTTTTTTAGTGGGTCGGTTTGTAATTTATCTAGTTACAAAAGCCAAAATGTCAACTACTTATCACCTTTTACAAAATATTGCTTTTCTCGGTGCAGAGCCGTTAATTTTTGAGGAGTTCTCCTGGTACTTGACCATCAGCTCTACATCACCATATGTATTGTAACGAGCATAAAGTGTTTAACATCCATATTCAAGTAATGTAATCGCAATCAACGAAATACTTATTATTGAGTAGTTTCGGTGGCCTTCTGGGGTCTTCATCATCAGTTCCACTTCCTCAAATGGTGCTTTTCGAGAGCAACTGCACAAGATACTATAAGAAATACCCAAAACGCTATAGGTGTGCCTATAATATTTGAAGAGTTCCCTCAATTTCTCCATGATCCCATCATCAGATCCTGATTTCGTAAAAATGGGACCAACTAGAAACTATACCCATTCAAACGCAAAAAGAATTTTTCAAATCGGTCCAGCCGTCTCCGAGTTATGAGGTAACATACATAAAAAAAAAATTCAAGACGAATTGTAAACCTCCTTTTTTTGAAGTCGGTTAAAAATTAAACCGACCTCCAAAAAACACTGCAAAGTGAAAAATAACTTTAATTTCGGTAGTCGGTGTCTTTAGTTTTGTATTTTCGTTTTTTCACTCTTTTTAGATGATCGATTTATACTTTATCTAGTTACAAAAGCATTTAGGCTTTTAACTACTTATAACCTTTTACAAAATATTGCTTTTCCCTATGCTGGGTCATTAATTGTTGAGGAGTTCTCCTAGTACTTCATCATCAGCTTCATTTCACCATTTGCATTGTGACGAGCATATGTGCCTAATAACCATATTCAATTAATCGAAGCGGAATCCATGAAATACTTATTATTCCTACTTATATATTGAGTAGTTTCAGTGCTTTTTGAATGCAACTACACAAGTTACTATAAAAAAATACTCAAGTGTGCCTATAATATTTGATGAGTTCCCTCGATTTCTCCAGAATCCCATCGTCATATCCTGACTTGGTGACAATGGGACCAACTTTGAAGTATACCCTTTCAAACATAACAAGAATTTTTCAAATCGGTTCAGCCGCCTTCGAGTAATCGGTGATCAACTGATCATACATAAAGAAAAAATATACGCATCGACTTGAAAAATTTTTGTGGCGTTTATTTTAGGCTTGTGTAGTACATGTACTATGAACTATTAGGACGCAATTCCGTCATGTGAACTAGAACGAACTATTCTGTTTCTGTCGCTCAAATCGGACATCTAGTACATCTAGTACAGTGAACTAATCACCAATCCTAGCGACATCCAATCGCGAGAGCCGAGCAAGAACGGCTGAACTAATAAGTGATGTACGAACTACGATGACCTGGAGAACGAGAAACTGTGCCCGGTCATTTATGTGCATAATCTATGGCCCGGACGTTCTATGGCTCTTTGATAGTTTCGATGTTTTTATTTGTTATTTTAACTTTGTTAAGTGAAGTTACTCAACGTCATTGGTTCAACAATTTCATGTTGCTTAAGTTATGCTTGGTTTTGTTTCGTGTGGATTGTAAAAAAGAAAATATGTGTATAAAAATGAAGATCACTGTAAATATTTGATTTTTAAATACGCCATTTTAATAATTCATTCAATATTACTTATTTAAGTGATATTCAAATTATTTAAAATGTATCATAATTAAAATGATAGTCCTAAGCCTGCAAAGTATGAAGGAAAATCAAATATGCAGGTATTCCATGAACTAAAATGAACTAATAGTACTAGAAGACCGAACTAGTACATTTGAACAATTGTACTAGTTCGGAGCGCTCCTTTCAGTGACCGAGTATGAACAAGCCTAGTTTATTTTGAAATTAATTGATAAATTAGGACAATATCGATTAATATAACAACATCGATTATTTTCTTAAGAAAAATCGATTCTTTATTATTCGATTTTTCATGCTAAATAAATAAACAATTAACAAAAATTCGATTTTTTATGTACATACAATGTCACAAACCTACCTCAAAAAAAACCGTAAAAAAAAAAGAACAATTTTTATAATGACAACACTCATTAGGCATGTGTCATTGACGGATTTTTGGTTAATGTGATTTAACTGTTAATCTTCCATCGTCAACAGGTTGAAAAAACTGTTAAAGTACAAAAATTTCAAATTTGCAAAATTTATTGAAAGTTATTGATTTGATAAGAATTAAGATTTATATTTTGAACTATAATGAACTAATGACTATTAAATAGTATCCAGGCGAACTTAAAAGATCATCTGAATTTATAAACAATAATCTGTTATGGATTGTTTTTTATTTTTTCTTTCATTGTTTTTTGTTTAATTATTCCCAATCATTATTTTTGTTTTTTTTTTTTTATTGTGGTCTTTTTTAATGACGAAAATCGGCCTTTGTCTGCGTTTGCAATTAAAAATTGTAGTTTTGTAATGCGTTGACGAAAATTAACAGCTAATATTTTCAACCTGTTTTCGGAAATGAATAATATGCAAAGACTTTGAGCGCGTTGACGAAAATTAACAGTTAACATTTTCAACCTGTTTTTGGAAATGAATAATGTGTAAAGACGTTGAGCATCAGAAATGAATAATGTGTAACGACGTTGAGCGCGTTGACGCAAAATCAACAGTTAACATTTTCAACATGTTTTCGGAAATGAATAATGTGTAAAGACGTTGAGCACGTTGACGAAAATTAACAGCTAACATTTTCAATCTGTTTCAGAAATGAATAATGTGTAAAGACGTTGAGCGCGTTGATGAAAATTAACAGCTAACATTTTCAATCTGTTTCAGAAATGAATAATGCGTAAAGACGTTGAGCGTGTTGACGAAAATTAACAGCTAATATTTTCAACCTGTTTTTTCATTGATGAATAACAGTTAACTCGTTGACGAATGAAAAGTCGTTAAATAAACAGTTTATTGATTCAACACCCATGTCTACTCATTATCTAGTGACAGCTGTTTTAACCAAAAAGGCTTGTTATCCGGTCCGTCGAAAAAAAAGAAACTGGACTTCGTACTTTGTTGGAAGTTTTTCAATTGTTTTCATTAAAATTGAATTAACTTGTGTTGGTTTGTTGTAAGTTAACCGCACAAATAACAAAATGTCCCGTGTTCTAGTTGGAGTAAAGCGAGTTATCGACTACGCTGTAAAAGTAAGTTGATGTCAAGTGCAAAGGTTACCTTGTTGTTTAAATTTTCTAGTTCATTGATTTAAATGCATATCAACATTAATTTGCCTTGTAGTAATACCCATAGCAAAGATAAATAAATGTTTCTGTGAAAAAAACGTCCAACATCATCAAATTCGCATTATATAGCTTAATTCTTATGACAACTGCTTACACCTCCAAGTCATATTCGTTATCTTCAGTAGCCTTGAACTAGTATGCAAAAAATACCGTTTAGTGATTAGATGAACCGATATACTGCTATGCCAACAATGAATAGCCTATAATTAATATTTTATGGAATTCTGCCAACAAAACTAGATGTTTCTAATGCCATAATAAATAACCAAGCATGATGCCTACATAATATTTATGGGATAAAAATTACTTTATGCAAAGATATATAATAAACTATAGATACGTTGTCCGCCCTCTAAAATGGCAAGTTGAAATCAAGGTAAGTGCCTCGTGTCTGTTTAGTTACGCACGAACCTGTGTGGCGATCGCTACACTACACATCTTAAGAAAAAATGTGTTTTAAAAGAAAAATTAGGAAAAAAACATGCCTTTGTGTGTTTCCAGACGTTGCACTAATTATACTGCTTCCGTGAGAGGTCAAAATGTGTCATTTCATAGGTAAATAATAAATATCAACAGAAATACATTTTTCATTTTTATTTTTCTACACGGCTAATGGCGGCTAGCGTATGAATGAAGTCAGTCACGTGACGTTAGGGGAGGTTGTTAACTAAAGATGTATATTCATCTCTCTAACATCAGGTGTACCTAAAGATGGCATTTCTTTTCTGTCCCTTTCTTTACACATATTAGATAGTAATTCTGTATGTGTGTGTTTCGTGCCGTTTTTGAGAGGTGTTTTGTGGGAATATGACGCGTCTATTATTATACGTCATTGACTTTATGGGAAAACATATCGCACCCTTAGAATATAAATGGCACTATACGAAAATGTTAATTTTACAGTATGGCCGTTTTAAGTTTTTTTAAGTATTGTATGGGTGATGTGGAGCTAAAAAAATGTAAAAAAAGTTTCGTGATCGGTTTAAAATAACAGTTTAACTAACGCTGTTTCAGAATCCAGTGGCATACAATAAAATTATTGATTATTTATCAATGGAGAAGCATTAAAAAAAAGTTTTGCATAGTGTCGGTTATAGTTTCATAGTTATTCAAAACTTTTTGCTTATGACCTCTAAGTTGTTATTTTACCTACATTACAATGATAAAAAAGAGACAAATAAAACAATATAATTACTGAAATAATAAAGAATACTATTTATTTGGCACATGCTCACAGTTCTAAATCAAAACTACCACAAATACTCATAATAACAAATCTAGAAAAAGATATTATCAAAATAACAGAAAGTTAAAATTTGTGTTTGAATAA
Organism: Tholera decimalis; assembly: GCA_943138885.2. Classification (NCBI taxonomy): domain Eukaryota; kingdom Metazoa; phylum Arthropoda; class Insecta; order Lepidoptera; family Noctuidae; genus Tholera; species Tholera decimalis. The sequence goes on along the minus strand of OW964565.2, from coordinate 10,699,693 downwards.
AATTCGTAATTTTTTCATAAACAAAATTATATTAAAATCTTGTTCTTACTACTTACTAATCAATACAAATTATTAGAGGTATTCCAAATTAAATACTAAGGTTAAGTCTTTCAAGGTAGGAACTGTAAAAGTTACGTATAAATCAGCGTATTAAAGGTTTAATAATCACAAGAGTCAGCAAAAATATTATTTAACTTACAATACCTAACTTAAAAATATAAATTTTCACAATAAACCGTTAGGTAAGCTTTGTTTTCCTAGGAAAGCGGTGCCGTCATATAGCGGCCGTAATATTACGGACGCAAAAAGGCGGCCATCTTTACGGTGACGACATGTGGAAAGTTCCACGGCCGTTTTAACACATTGTCTGCTTCATCGCTATCTAGTGTATTACATTCTCTTTGGAAACGTTCATGAAACCATCTGACACCGACAAGACGGCCGTCATGCAAATGGCGGCACCGCTTTTTGACGTTACGGTGTCACTGTCAGTTACCGTTACCGCTCTCTAGGAAACCGCACCATTTTGTTTACATAGACAACGTTCTAGTGACGTCATTCACCGCTGCATTACGGCCGCTATTTGACGGCACCGCTATCCTAGGAAACTAAAGCTTTAGTAATTATAAAAAATATTGTATCAAAATCATGTGGGTACATACCATAAAATCTTGTAAAAACTGAATTATGTAAAAATTATTATGTGTCTTTTAGCAATTCGGTCTTTAAGCTCCTAGTTCTAGGGCACAAGAAGCCATGTTAAAGTCGTTATTGAAAATTTTTCGGTATGTATGCAGCTGTACGTAGTATACACACATCAAAAGTGTCTAGGGATCAAGCATTTTTATGCGGATTTCTTGAGATTGAGATGTGGCTTTGTAATAAATTTATGATTTTATAAATTTATATGGATCCTTTTTGGTGCATTTCATAATTTGAAACAGGAACTGTTAATCAAATTCGAGTAAAAGATCAAAATCAGCTGTCAATATTTTCCCTATAAAAACATACAAAGCATTGAAGACATTATTAGTGCTACTGTTTCCCTACTACTGATTAAAACCAACGTTATTATGGAGCGGCGACGTCATTTAAGCAGGGAAGAAATGCTCAGAGCCGTGGGAATGATAGAAGCTGGTTCCCGGCAACGTACTGTGGCTTTAACTCTGAATACAAGTCAGAGTGTTATCAGTCGACTTTGGACACGTTACCGAAGCACTGGTACCGTGGCTGAGCGCCATGGAGGACGGTATCGCTGCACCACACGGAGACAAGACCGATACATTCAAATCTTAACTCGAAGAGCTCCAACAATAACCGCCATGATGTTAGCCGTGAGGCTTCATCACTCTTCAGGGAACTTAATTAGCGAGCAAACAGTCAGAAACCGCTTGCATGAAGTGAACCTTCATTCCCGAAGACCGCTACGGGTACCACCTATAGCAATGCACAATCGTAGGATTCGATATCAATGGGCTCTTGAACACAGAAATTGGGCAGAAGAACAATGGCGTTTCGTGTGCTTTTCTGATGAGTCTCGTTTTGGTATGAGACCGGATACAAGACGTATACGACACTGGAGAACCCCTGGACGCCAACAGCGATTAAAATCCTGCCAGGAAGTCCATCCTTATAGTGGTGGAACCATCATGGTATGGGCGGGTATTTGGATCGGCGGAAGAACTGAGTTGATTTGGATCAGAGGCAACCTCAACGCTCAAATTTATGCTGAGACGATTGTATCTGACGTCATCGTTCCTCTACAAGTGCAAATCGGTCCCTTATTTCAGTTAATGCATGATAATGCACGACCGCACACCGCAAGAGTTGTAAGACAGACTCTCGCCGCAGCTAACATCAATGTCCTGCTCTGGCCTGCTCAGTTGCCAGACTTGAACCCGATTGAGCATGCATGGGATATGCTACAGAGAAGAGCTCTGCCGAATATGGAGGGTATCCAGTCGCAAGAAGACCTTTTTTTGTTGTTGCAACGAACATGGGCGGCCATTCCACAGCGTGATTTGGATGAACTCATTTTGAGTATGCCAAACCGATGTTCTTGTGTTGTTAGTGTTCGCGGTAGAAACATGGATTATTAATTGTTTAAGTTACCCAATAAAATTTTAAAGAAAACTGTTATTTCAGTCTTTTTTTCGAACTTTAATGTTAGTGGTTCAAATGTCAAAAATCCCTTTATTAGGAAAATGGCAAATTTCTTTATTAATGCAAAGGTGACTTGGTTTATCGTTACTGTGACAAACGAAAACACTTTATTTGATGAATCCTTAAAGAAAATTTTAATTAATATCAATCAGGAGAAAAGTTATTGCAAAAATATATGTTGATCCCTAGACACTTTTGATGTGTGTAGTTGCAAAACTTCTGAAATATTCGGAATACTTCTGGGAAAGTTTCTTTAAATCAGAATTATTCAAAATGAATTTAAATAAGGTCCTCTGTGCGCCGGCCGCTGCCGCCGCGCTGGCGCCGCGCTGTGATAGCGGTGCGGGGTGCGGTAAGAGGGGAGATGCTCCCCGGAGAAGCTTTCCCCCCCGCGAGAAAGATTCATACCCCGCAATCGAAAGTTTCCGAATATTTCGCCCGAATAATTCAATGGGAATTAACGTGTTTGTTTGTTGTGTGGTGGGTCAGTGGGTGAGTTAATTATTGTTCAGTGCGAGAGTACGTATGATACGAGAGTAAAATATAAATGTTTATTTTATTATAAATGGGATTGAATAAGAATATGTTGATATTTTTATAGGTAGATATTTTAGCCTGCGATTAACAGGATTTTTATTCTTTTGTTTCTGGGTAAGTACCTACTTATTTCGAAATTAAATGCTATTTTTATAAATGTCAGTTGTGGAATAAAAAACCAGGCCTAGCATATTTTATTTGTTATTTGAAAAAGGTTACCTATGTTTTTGGTTAGTTTGTATGTAGCTCTGTACGCATCGCGAGTATTCGCGAGTCGCATAGGTAGGTATTAATCATTATTTATTTATTTATTTATTTACACTTTATGCACATAGGTACAAAGGCGGACTTAATGCCGTAGGCATTCTCTACCAGTCAACCATGAGTGGTGAAGAGATAGAGTGGAAGGTGCAATATGTACGTGAAAATTATATTGGAAAAATAATTATAATAGATAATAGTGATAAAACAAAAAAACCTAATATCATAAAATCGAAATATCATAAAATAGAAATCAACATAAATAATATATATGAATAAATACTTATATAAATACATATACATACACATATACTTAAGAAGCAAATGAAAATTAAATATGGAAATTCTGCTTATTGGTGAAGAAAGTGGATCCGCAATTTCTTTTTAAATGCGTAGCGATTGTCAGCCGTCCTGATCTCGAGAGGAAGCGCATTCCAGAGGAGAATGGACTGGATATGAAAAGAAGAATGAACAAAGTCAGAAGTATGAGAAGGACAGAGTAAGAGAAGATTATTGGATGAACGTAGATTCTTATTGTGTGAAGAACATAGAAATTGAAAGTGAGATAATAGATAAGAAGGTGGGCTGGGAGAGTTGAGTAGTGAGAAAAGCGTTGTCAAAGCGCGCAAACTTCTCCTCTGACGAATGGTCATCCATTTAAGCTCAGACCTGAAACTTGAGACATGGTCATATTTCCTTAAGTTAAATATGAACCGAATGCAGTTATTAAGAATACGGTCAAGCTTATCCAGCAAGACCGCATTAAGGTCGTAGTAGCACACGTCACCATAGTCAATCAAAGGGAAAATTAAAGTCTGCACAAGCATAGTCTTTGTCTTAACAGGCAAAAAGTTCCTCAGACGATACAAAGAACGCAAAGTGCCATTGGCCCTTTGGCTGACACTAGATACTTGACTTTGCCAGCCAAGTGTCGAGTCAAGATGCAAACCGAGATCTTTTACGCTGGGGCTAATGGGAATGACGACACCATTAAAAATAATAGGAGGTAGAGAGATAGCCGCCACTCTACCCATCATACGTGAACTACCAATAACGATGGCCTGACATTTTGAGGGGTTTACTGACACTCCAAATCTATCAGACCAGTCATTGATAGCCTCCAAATCCCGGTTTACATCCCCTATAGCGTCTGACAAACCTTCTACCCGCACAGCTGTATATAATTGAAGATCATCGGCATAAAGATGATACGAACACCGAAGACAGTGAGTAATAAAGTTAATGAAGACAGAGAATAATAATGGAGAAAGCCACCTACCTACAAAAAAAAAAGTATTACCTACCTACTTAACGCGTATAATAGCCCAGTCAATAAAAACAAATAAAGGCAAACCTTGCAAGCAAACACGTTTTGATGCGGTTTTCAGAAAAGTATTTGTTATACTTAGGTAGGAGCAGGTTTTGGTATATTAACCGACTTCAAAGGTCGATTTTCCTGTTTTTTTTTGACAGTTGAAATATTCCCAAAGTTTCGGAATATTTCGGAATACTTCCGAAGTATTCGACGGGAATGATTCCGAATTTTTCCCGCCAGCATCTATCTATAGTACGTAGGGCAATCCTTGTTTTATGCATTCTTCTTTGTAGTCTGAATAAATATCAGTCAATGTTTTTCACCATCTATAAATTCTCTGGTAGTTTGCTTTCGCAAATAGTAGCTTTCGATGCGAGGAAAGCTGTTAATGTGTTTTTTAGGGTTCCGTAGTCAACAAGGAACCCTAGTTTCGCCATGTCTGTCTGTCTGTCCGTCTGTCCGCGGTTTAGCTCATAAACGATTGGTACTAGAAAGTTGTACTTTGGCATGAGTATACACGTTAATGACGCCGAAAAAGTGGTAAAATAAAATTTTGAAAAAAAATAATTATTTAGGGTACCTCCCATACATGTAAAGTGGGATGATAATTTTTTTTTTCGTTTTTCCCGTAGTGTGGGATATCGATGGATAGGTCTTTCAAAAATATTAGGGGTTTGTTAAGACCGTTTTTTGATTAAGTAAACCGTTCGTGACTTATCAAGCTTTAAAGTACCAATTTTCGTTAGAGTCAAGTGTCCCCCCCACTATCAACTAAACGGTTATAGTTAGAAATTCAAATTTCACGGCAGTAGTACCTATATATAACGAAATTTAAAGGAAAACTATCACACATAAGTGGGCTTTACAAGTTTACGAGTAATAGTCGACCAATTGTATTTGACACGAAAATTTCGAACAACTCTATAGAAATGTCGATAGATGGCGCTAAGCGCCAGTTGTATCGTGCTAGTTTCTTATGACGATTGAGTAGTGTAGCTCTGTGTCCGTATTTAAATTCAAAACACCGGCTATGACAAGTTTTATACAAATCTCAAAAAAAATTAAAACTTTACGTGCAAAATTGTCGGATCAGGTGAGGATTTGTATAGGAAGTCAAATTAGTTAGGTAGTCATGTTTGGCTTTTAGTTAGAGCATGGTACGAAACGATCAGTCAGCGAATACGACACGCACTTGGCTGTTATAAAAACTACGGAACCCTACACTGCGTGCGCGTGGCCCGACACGCACTTGACCGGTTTTCACTTCTTCTATCAATTCAGCGGGCACCATTCTGTGGTTTCCATGCATGCCTCTCTTTTCTCCTTCTAGAACACCTGTTGACGCATTTTTCCTCTCTACTACAGTTTTTATGCACCTGTCTGTAATATCCAGCGAATTTTTGAAGAAGGTTTTGCAAACCCTTTCTTTGGTGCCGTTTACGTCGAAATAAAAAGCCATTTTTGGCTTTCTATTGGAATCGATAATTTTGTATTGTTATCTGGGCTTTATCTCTGTTATGTTACGAGCTATATATTATCTTTGTCGCATCAATGAGTCATGACCCAATAATCATCGAAAAGAAGTTTTCGTGACTCTTCAGAAAATCTATCTGCGCATTTCAGCCGACATGCACTTCCACGCTTAATCATTTTAGCTGGATAAGCGGTTTTCTTTTTTGAGTTCGTAACATATTTTTTGCCTGCATTTCTTAAATTTCTTCTTCCGTTTTTTTTTTTTGTAATGACATTAACTGGCTGAGCTTGAGCTAATCCTAATTAAAGTTATTAAATAACTAGCATTACACTCAAACTGCCACTTATGCACTTACTCACTGTAAATATTTGAAAGCAAATTTATTTAATAAGTGACACTTAACACAATGTGCCAGTTTTTAACTCACCTCGACAAGGGTTCCCTCCAGTGACTTGTCGCGATTTGGCGTAGTGCCGGTTTATTAATCACCGACCGCACAAAATGTTAAAAATTCATAAGTGACAGTAGTCCATCTAGCGAAAATTAAGCGCATTAGAGCTACAGGGGTTTTTGCATTAGGCGTGTTTCGTCTTACGCATTTTGACAGTATACTTAACTAAAAAATAGCATTTTTTGTATAGTGCCACTTATGTTTTAAGGGTGCGATATATCTTTTTCATGTCACCATGCAACTTGCAACATTAAGTGTATATCTTTAAAGTGTATTTTTCACCAATCATCTGCAAAACTAGGCCTATAATAATTGACTTATTTACTGCTGATAATATATTGTAACCTCTTAATTAACATAGCTGTAAGTATTACTAACCAATCTATTTTTTTTATTCTATAATTAAATGTCTATATAAATAAATTGATATGACTTGAAATTTGTAGATCCGTGTGAAGCCAGACAAGACCGGTGTTGTGACAGATGGAGTCAAGCACTCCATGAACCCCTTTGATGAGATAGCTGTGGAGGAAGCAGTCAAGATGAAGGAGAAGAAGATTGCCAGCGAAGTCATTGCTGTCTCATGTGGACCTGCACAGGCTCAAGTAGGAATCCCATTACAATAAATTATTAAGAAACAAACCAAATTCAAATTGCTAGTTTAATAATCCTGTTTGAAAAACTATTATTACTCTAAATGATTTTCGTTTTTGGGTTTGGGTTTGGTTTCTGCATCTAGTCCCTGTGCAGTTAAAGACTAAATAACTCCTTTTCATTACGGGTTTTTTGCTATGCTTACTGATGGGTAGTGGACAGAAAAGAAAGAAAAAACCATATTTTTCCAATATTTTTCCATTTCAAAAAGGCTCATTTTAATAGATAAACAAGTAATTATATGTACACTAAAACAATATAAATATTACTACTGCTAGTAATTAAAGTTTGAATTAGCAGGACAAAACGAAAAACAAGTATTTATTTATTTTTGCAACACTAATGTAATTCGCATACAGAGAATTCCTAGTTTGACTTATTTAATGCCGGCTAGGTGCTTTTTAATTTAATACTAGTACTACTTCTTGAAGGTATCAGTTCGAAATAGGTCATAATAAGGACAAACTCATGTGGAATCTGTAGGGGAAGGTGGGGCAGCTTCATACAGTTTTTATATTTCGTCTTATAGAATGCTCTCGGGTATCGATATCTTTATTGATTCATCAAAAATCAATAGTCTAACTATCTGACTTTATATAAAAAACATGAAATTTGTGTAAATACACTTGTACAACTTTTTGTACCACTTTAAAGAAAAAATTAAAAATGTATGAATGTACCCCACATGCGGGGCACTTACATACAGCCTATGGGGCAGATTCATACATGTGACAAAATACACAAGTTTTGCGTGAAATGTTTATTTATTTATCAAAATCAAAGTATCAAAACACAACGTTCATGAAAACAAAAGCAATATTAGTCTCTATTATCAAATAATACTTACATAATCATATTATAAAAAAGACAAATATAGTTAGTTTTTATTTTTATGGCACCGAGGGAACTAACTTAACCTAACACACACAGCACACAGAGAGATACTTATCCAGTTCTAGAGCTGACAGCGACGAAATTGCCACTCTCAGAAAGGCCAATGGTAGAGCGCATGAATTTGACCTTAAATTTCGTTTCCCAATGGGGTGACGACAATCTGGTCAAATTCAATGCTCTGTAAACACAGGCTTGTCTTTTCAGCGCTAAAAGATGCCCTTTTGAATTGACCCCTGCTTTTCGAAGTACATCTGTGCCAGTTACCAATCGCCTGGAGCTTTTGGGCATGGAGTTGACGTCAGACCTCAACTTCGGCTCAACCATCGAATCCAGAGCTCAGACTGCAGCAAAAAACTGGGAATCCTACACAAGGTGAGGCGGTACTTCACGCTTGGACAGCTTCTAATTCTTTATAAAGCACAGGTCCGTTCCTGCGTGGAGTATTGCAGCCACTTGTGGGATGGCTCTGCAAAGTACCAACTTGCTGCATTGGACTCGATCGAGCGCAGAGCTAAAAGGCTTATAGGCGACGAGGTGCTGGTGGACAAGTTTCATAGCCTGGCTCATCGGCAAACCGTTGCTTGCCTGTCGGTTTTCTACAGATTGTACTTCGGGGAGTGTGCGCAGGAGCTCCATGACCTGATTCATCCATATCCCTTTCACTACCGGACTACCAGACGCACGGCTGGGTACCACCCACACTTGGTTGATATACCGTCTTGTCGTACCAAGCGCTTCTCCTCCACATTTATTGTGCGCACAGCCAAGCTGTGGAATTCTCTGCCGGCTTATGTGTTCCCTGCCACTTATGACCTTTCAGCCTTTAAAGCACGAGTAAATAGGCATCTTCTGGGCTCGCTCGTCCCATCTTAGACCTCATCTATCGCTTACCATCAGGCGAGATCGAGGTCAAGAAGTGGGCCCACCAGTAATAAAAAAAAACAGTCTTACTGATCAGTCACATCACTTTTTAAATATCTACATCATATTGCTTAATTCTTATTTATTAATACTCCATATTTGGCTGCTGATTTCCGAAATGAGAGTTTGTTTTCCAAAACTTTATCGATAGCTTTTGATACATTGCATCTTCGTCCACTACTCCACTCCTAGTTCCCTTTTTCTTGTAATTTCTGAACATAATCGTTCTGCAAAACAAAATTATGGTATAATTTTACAAACAAACAAAAATGGGGCACATTCATACAGTATGAATGTGCCCCGTACACTCCTGTATGAATCAACCCCATCACAAGAAAATGAAATCAAAATATTTCTAGAAAAAAAGGAAGCATATATAAAATTATTCACAGATTAATTCACAAACTTGACCCTATTATCTTTTAAATAAAATAGAACTGAATAATCTAGAGAGCAGCTTTTATTTAAAAAAAAGACGTTAAAGTGAGCTTATAAAAATACTTATGCCTGGCCGAATCACGTTCTGTGTCACACCGACGCGCGTTTCACACCGACTGCTTTCAAACTCCGTGAGCAACCACACACAAAAGTAAGCTACACATACACGCATAAGTCATTCTGTTGATGTGCGCCTAACATCAGATATATTTGGTGTATGACGGTGCCCCTTGTATGAATCTGCCCCACTTCCCCCTACAAAAAACAAAATAATAGTGTATCTTGTAAATATTGTAACAAAACATTTCGTTATGCTAACAATAGTTGTATGCGGTCGCACAGTTTGCAATAAATGTCTACAACATGTGAGAAAATTATAATAAGTTCGAAATTATTGCGCCGAAAGAAGCAGATTACATGAATAGTTTTGCTTTCTACTTCGTCCTATCAGTCATATTCAAGAGCGACAGCAAAGTTTCTGAGAGATGCGTGTCGAGCGCGCACGCTGGTGGGTCACAAATCCAGTCTCACTGTGAGGCCATGGTTGGACGCTTGAACTTGTCCTTGAGCTTCTTGAGGTAACATTGACTTCTACCCTCAATTTCGGTCTATTCATCAAGGCTAAGGCTCAACTAGCAGCAAAAAGTTGAGAATCCTAGCAAAGGTAAGACAGTACTTCACGCCGGAACAGCTTCTCAATATGTATTCATAATCATATCAAGCACAAGTCAAATTGTGTACATACTCTTTGTTACGGATCTGCCAAATATCAACTGGACACGCTTGAGTCTATCGAGACACGGGCCAAGAGAATAACCTATCCATTTTGCTGCTTACTTGTTTAGACCATTGAATTAAACTTGATGAAAATTTTTAGTTTCAGTGCCATGTATTGGTAGTCCCCTGTATTGAATGTTAAAAAAGTTTTTGTTATTGTAATTGCAATTTGTGAGATTTAAGATCGGAAATGTAATAGATTGTTTTCATAAACACTGCCTTGGAAAAATCGGCGAGAAAACGAGGCAAGATTAATGATTGTTTACGAGATATTAGTTTACCTACTTAACGGATTTTTGTACCGTTTTCACGAATAGATAGTGTGATTCCTGAGGAAGGTTTAGTATAATTCATTAAAATTGTATGTAAATTGATTGAAATATAACGATTATTGTTGAAGAGGTCACAAAATATCTTGCCTCCTAAGAGATTTACTCGCGTACGCCGCGTAAACCAGCAGAGATACATTACAGTAATGTAAAAAGTACCTCGCTAGAAAATTGTGGATCTACAATTATAATGCTACAAAAAAGTCCACGATAGTATATCTTTCTCCTACGGTTGACTCACAATAACTACTTTTATGGCCAAATATTAATTAAAAATATTAAGTTCTTTTCGAAGCTGTTTTCTAAATATATTTATTAATTCGTGTGTAAACAAATACGTTTGTAAGCTTCGGTATTTAATACAGATTAAAATTTTCCGGTACACCAAATGAACCAAATAATTACTTTCGAAGATATGATAGATTCAAAATGTAATGTCAATAAAAATTATTAAGTCGGAAAGAGCGACTATCTCAACCGAGGCCTGGTCACAGCGCAATCGCAGCGATAAGTCCCCTCTTTGAGGAGTAGCTGATGCAGGTGCTTACCGGACACGGGTGTTTCGGGAGGTACCTGTTTAGGATACAGCGGGAGGATACGCCCAGGTGTCATCATTGTGAAGATCACTCAGCAGACACTGGAGCATACGGTGGAGGTGTGCCTTACTTGGTCAGAGTACCACCGTGTCCTCGTGGAGGCGTTCGGCGGCGGCTACCTCTCACGCCTTCCCTGGTTTAAACCATGGTGCGGGACGAGCGGGGATGGGATACGGTCGCCTCCTTCTACGAAGCTGTCATACTAGTGAAGGAGGAGGCTGAAGGCGTGAGTGAAAGACAACGCTCTTCCTCACGCCCCAGCCGCCGCGGGAGACGCCTTTATAAAAGATCTGGGGGCACGGCAGTGCCCCCGCCAAGTCGAGCAAAAAGTGGCACGGCCGTACCATACTTTTCTCGAAGCAGTTCAGGCCATTTTCGACCCCGTATAACTTCGTTGTGGATAAAACTAGAAGCCTGAATTTTCAGTAAACAAGCAGGCATTGTATAAACACGGTATATTTCAAATTTCGTTCAATTTGTACCATTAGTTTAAGAATTATAACGAGTCAAAGTTTCTTAATTTTGTCACTCACTGACTGACTGACCGATCATCAAAAGTCTAAGGCATTTCTAGCAGACATAGAAGCTTTAAATTTAGAATACAATTAGTGTTTTGTGTATGAATCAAGGAAAAACTACAATATTTTTCAATTTCGGTCCAGATTTCTAGACACATCAACTGCATAAATAACTTTGTAATCCCATATATTTATATGGGATTACAAAGTTACATTTACAGTTAATTAATCAGTGTACATGTATATAATTATGTATAATAAAATGGAATAATAGGTGTAGATAGGTATCTAGATATAATTATGTTCAATGGTAACTTGTAAAAAGGTCAACGGAATACAAAAGCCAAAGAGAGGGCTTTAAGAAAATTCGTTGTTGGTATACAAGAAGTTGAAGATACCGGAAAGGAAAAAAGTAGGACTATCTACAAAAAGAAATAAGATCCAATAAAAAACAATACTTGTCAAAAAAACCAAGTCTCGCAACTCAGTTCTTCTACCGTAAAAAGTTGTGAGATCCATGTAATACCAAGTCGGTTATTCGATTATTCAGTCCCTACTAAAGGCAGTGGCGTGCCTAGGGTTTCAAAATAACGCAAGCCCAATAAAATTTTAACCGATTTCAAAAAAAGAAAGTTCAGTTTTCGACTGAGTATGTAGGTACCTACGTATGTATCATCGCAATTTTCTCATAATCATAAACTACTGGTTAGGTACAATAAATTAAAAGTGAATTCATCCATCTTCTTCTTTCCTCTTCTTTCTTCAATTTCACTCTTGCTTGTCGTGCGGTGAATGAGGTAACCAAAGCACACTGAAGGCATGCTAGTGCTAGATTGAATATAATGAACATATCAGCAATTGCATACCTCCGGTGGCTTTGAAAAAAGCCGTTTGGTTTGCTTCATTGCTTGAGGGAACAAAGTTATGGTAAGTAGTTGCTTCCTTCGTAACAGGACCCAGGTTACAGACAAAAAAAAAAAACAAAACAAAAAGTTACAAAACGAAAGTTAAAAAATAGCTAGATAGAATGTAATAAGGAATTTAAATAAATTATTTATATTCTAATTGGAATCGTCTATCTTTCTTAAGAAATGATTTAATTACATCAGAGTAAAATGTTGGTGATCGTTTTAATTCTACCAACAACTGTTTTTCAATAGCTATCATTGATAATTCGGAAAGACGCTCTTGACCTTGTGTATTTCTCAGATAGGTATGGATACGTTTAAGAGACGAAAAAGCACGTTCCGCGGAAGAACTTGTAGCCGGAATAGTTACAACAAGATACGCTAACTTTAACAGCTCGGGAAAGGCATCTTCGAGGTTATTCTCATGAATGAAATCAATTAATTCGAAAACATTACGATCTTTCAGATCAGGACTAGAATACAAAAACAAAAACAATTGGCTTTTTAATGTTTGTCTGTCGAAATAGTTTGCATAAATGTCAAATAATGAATCTAATTCCTCTGTAGGAAAATGTGAGTGATAATTGTCAAATTTTTTGTTGTTGAGCAGTTGGAAAAACTTTAATTTATAAATTTCAGAATATCGGTCAGTAATTTCGGTATTAATGTTATCAATTACTTCTACAAAAAGTCGTCTGTATTCCGTTTTTGCACAGCGTACGTTGCGTCTCAAACGAGGAGCCGAGTTATTTTGCAACGTGTTACAACTAGTTTTATACACTGATCTATTAAATTTTCGTTTATGCGATTTACTAGTCTGAGAAATACACAGATTAGGCGTCGGTTTTAATGAAGAAATTAACTGTTTTTTCTGAGCAAAGTTTAAAGATTTTACCTTATCTTCGCCAATCAAAACTTGAACGCATTTTAAATCCTCACAAGGTACAATTACCTCCATTGTTGTAGGTAAATCACCAAAACAATTGTATCACTGAGGAAATCACATACAAATATACAGTCAAAATCTGTTATAACAACATCCAAGGGACCACTCATATTTGGTTGTAAAAACCGATAGTCGTAATAACCGGTGATGTTTTCAAGGTACAAAGTATTGGTCTATATAACCGGTATGTTGTTCTAAATGATGTTGGTGTAAACGGTTTTGACTGTATTTAATTTCGTTATTTTAAAAGTCGCTAGTTTTTATTGTTGCTAAATGTTAAAAAAGTTTCCAAACTCGTTAAAAATCTCCAAGATCTTTCAACGTGTGGCTAAAACGGCAACACTGCAGAGTTGGCAAGCTGACAAGGTCACGCATACGCATGCAACTTCATACCAAAAGCACGGCTTAAATCTGCCATAGTGATCGATTTGTTCTATGCACAAGGCCTAACTCGTTATACGGCACATCGCTATAAGTGCGAAAGTGACAGATATAGTATTTGAAAGCCCGGTAAAAGCCGGTGCGTGTAAGCGAGATAGCAATATGTAGATCATTAGATGCTACAAATGCGAAACTCTGCGCGCGAACAATCGCGATGTGTAGTAGTGTAGCAGGCAGTAGATACATTGTGTTATTTTGATAAGAATTAAGCGCGCGAACTTTTAAATAGTTCGGGTTTGACATTGATTCTCTATCGAGCATTTTTTAGTAAGACAGGCTTTTGGGCTTATATGAAGGTACCGCCACTGACTAAAGGGACCTTCTGTCTTAAGTTGTTATGTAATTATCTAATCTAACAACATTTATAGTGATCAATATTAAAAATTTTAAACGTTTTAAATAAATAGATTGACTTGGCAATCGCAAAAACAATATAATTTATATATGTATGTATTACTTGTGAGATATATTGTGTTTTCAGGCGATGTGATTATGCCTATTAATGTTTAATTATTCATAGTATGTATCCATTTAAAATAAAAAATACAATAAACCATTTAATTCATAATTTGATTAACTTCCCTTGGTATTTTTTTTTTGTTAATTTGAGTTATCATTGCAAAATACATTGATAAATTTAACTATTTACTGTAACGTCGAAGCACTACCAAGACTAGCAGCATTATCACATTGTATGGCAATGCTTATTCTTTTGGCAAAGAACGAGCCAGTCCTCTAGTCGCGCAAGGAATCGATCAGCCGGCGAGACGCGCACTCGGGCCCTGACTTAAGTGTTTTGACCCTTATTGAAAGTAAAATTATACATTGAACAATATTTTTCCATTATTTTTCCGCATTTTTATTTTTCCGAAAAATAAAAGGAAATATTTCTAAGTTTTGAAAAATTTCGGAAAATTACCCATCTCTAGCTATGCTATGTAATTATTTTATCTTGTACTAGCGACCCGCCCTGGCTTCGCACGGGTGCAATGTTTATATTAAATACACTATAGAATGTCTTTATATACATCGTTGACAGCCTTTTTGTCATTCGACATACATGTTCTCTTTAGTAATTACTCTTGAAAGTGCGACACATAATTTACCATGGGAAAAACATTTAACGCTCAAATCTAAGCAACATAGGCACGCGCGCCGTGCCTCCGCCGGCACCGCGCCGCAACCGCTATGTCCTTGCATTTTAAATCTGTAATATCTTCGAAACTATTTATTTAAATTAAATTCTGTAAAGGGCAATATTGATTTATATTAATGCACAATGTATTTATGGTACTTAATTGGATAAGGATTAATGCTGGTATTGCTTTAAATCGCTTCGTAAAATATGCTCGTATTTCTCGTAAAAAGTAAAGGATAAAAAATGGTTGTTATGGGTTATCTATAAGAGATAAACAGATGCCATCCAGGACATTTTTGTTGACCTTTTTAAGATGTACAATACTGTAGTACATTATTTTGATTTATCTCGTAGGGTTCAGCCAGCGTTTGAAAAGCAAGCGCAAGAAAATGTGTTTATTTGCGACATCACATTAGAAACCTCAAAAGTATCAGTGTTTCTCTACTATATTATGCATGTTATATACTTAAAAACATTCCTATTGAATCACTCTTTCTATTGAAAGAAACTGCATCAAAATCCGTTGCGTAGTTTTAAAGATTAAAGCATACATAGGGACAGACACAGGGAAGCGACTTTGCTTTATACTATGTTAAGATTATAATTTTGGCTAGATCACTTACTATTTGTGAAATTCCAAACTTTGATTCCAATTCGTTAAAAAGATATTTATGTAGAACCATATAACTATTCTCTTTACAGGAAACCCTCAGGACAGCACTAGCCATGGGTGCTGACCGTGCCATCCATGTAGAGGTTACGGGTCCAGCTTACGACACCCTGCAGCCCATTCATGTGGCCAAGATCTTGGCTAAACTGTCTCTAGACGAGAAGGCTGATATTGTCATTGTTGGCAAACAGGTCAGTTGGTACAAATCCACCAGAAGCTTTTTTTAAGAAAACCTGAAACATGTTCTGAATTGACAAATATAAAAATTGAAAACTGTAAAAATATATTTTTCCGAATGACACAAATGTTTATGTTTTTCACAGACATCATAAACAAACAAAAATTGTGCAAACAATAATATGAGTGTAAACAATAAATAGCATAAACTATTAATTATTTTCGTCAATAGCTGTGCATCATCGAGTCAGATCATTCTTACATTTATTTTGAATATGTTCAGCAGTGCACACAGAAGACCCTGGTCTACTGATCCGCAAAAAGTAAAACAACTTTTAAATATATGTAAGGAATTAAACTAGGTACATACTGACTAGTAAAACTGTGATATTTGTTTCAGGCCATTGATGACGACTCAAA
Source organism: Tholera decimalis (assembly GCA_943138885.2). Classification (NCBI taxonomy): domain Eukaryota; kingdom Metazoa; phylum Arthropoda; class Insecta; order Lepidoptera; family Noctuidae; genus Tholera; species Tholera decimalis. Next base: position 10,683,665 of record OW964565.2, on the reverse strand, counting down.
CCAAACCGCACAAATGACGGCTGCTTTCCTGGATTGGCCACAGGCTACTTTCGCATCCAAAGTAAGTAAACGAACCATTTAACATTTAAACCATTAATTAATGAATTTGGTCCATGAACACGCACAATAGTTTTCACCTCTCTATAATAATACCTTTGCCAATTTAGTAAATCATTGACACAGAATACAGTTTTCTTCCGCATATAACTATTAACTTTCTGATTGTCCTCTAGATTGCAGACTTAATTTTTTTTAATTCATTGGTTGGCATAATAAGCTAGTACCTACCTAGAAAAAGTTTCATGTACAATTCTAGTGCTCAACTGCTTCCGGTTGTTGAGTTGAATATCCAATCTTCATACCATTTTATTTTCCCTAGGTTGAGAAGACAGGCGATGGTCTAACAGTGACTCGTGAGATTGACGGAGGTCTGGAGGTCATTAAGACAAAGCTACCCGCCGTCGTCAGCGCTGACCTGCGTCTCAACGAGCCCAGATACGCCACTCTACCCAACATCATGGTTAGTGCAACTTTATACTTCATCATAACTACCAAACCATATTGCCTTAGACTTAAGTAAATGAGTAAGTAAGTAAATGAATAACTCACCGCTACTGTACCGTAAAACGGGGTTACTTTGAGAGCTGGGGTAACTTTGATGATAGCTAAACTTAGTACATTTTTCGGATTTAAAGCGTGATTTCAAACGCAGCCTAAATTTTGTTTGTTTTGTTAGCCAGATTGATAGATCGACCATATTTTGCCGAAGCTCAAACGATTTGTTATGTTCAGAAATAAATAAAATTATTTAGTAAAGTTTTGTGTTAAAAAGGCGTAAAAAATTTGGCTGAATAACTTCAGTGACACAGGTGTAAGTATAATTGTTTGCTTTCTAATGTTTCACTATTTTAATTTAACAGTTCTTAAGGATTTAAAGTATGTTTACATTTTTGGCTTTGGTCGCCATTTTGTTTTGCATGAACACTTTAAGTCCACCGGGGCAACTTTGATAGGATATACTTTGATAGTTATCAAATTTACCCCAATGGTCGTGGTACCCAATCTTATAGGATTAATATACAAATTATCAATTTAACCCCGTTTTTTTTTCTTTTATTTTAGTCTCCTCATGGTTCGCACCTACAAAAAGACCTCGGGACCTCGGGGACCCGCAATTATAAAAATTACACAGAGGAGGCAATGGAAGAAGCAATAGAGATAATTACTAATAACGAATTGTCTATTAATGCTTCTGCAATTCAATATAAAATTCCGTTTGGAACACTTTATAATAAATATAAAGGATTACACGGAAGAACGCCTGGTGCCCAACATGTTTTCATGCATCATGAAGAAATAGCAATCTTACGTGCTGCGGCTAGATGTGGTGATTGGGGTTTTCCACTTAATTGATCTCGAAGTAAATGTTAAGACTGATTAATGTTACTGCTAATGTTACTTTATTTTCTTATATAATAATAAAAAGTATTTGGTTTATATCGGTTGTAATAATTATAATACCCATTATCTTGACCCCTTGACTCAAAGTAATCCCAAAAATATTTAAAATGTAGGTTTTTAACGAAGTGTCTTTTCAAAAAAATAGTAAAATGAGTAGATAATCAAAATAGCCCCATAATCAATAAAACTTTGATAATTAGGTATTCTTTTTTTTTCTAAAAAAGTATTTATAAATTCATATTTTTTTGTTGCAATAATTAATTTACGTAATGAGTCTACACTACTGTTTTTTTAAACATTTTTATCGTTGAAATTGCAAGTGTGGCATCCATTCGAAGTTTAAAACTAATCAATGTCACCCCGTTTTACGGTACCGAAAGGTCGTTTTAGCCAACATTGGTTGTTATTATTTCAGTCATCATAACAAACACGAATATATTTGGCAATTTAAATATTAATATTTAATTTGATTAATTCTTTATCTGCAAATTGTATGAGAGATATTCTCAAGAGCAGTTTTATTTCTTACTTCTTACTAGCTGACCCGGTGAACTTTGTAACGCCATTTTTTTATTTTATATATTTTCTCACCTTCAACTTTCATTGAACTTCCACAAATATTTTAATACCAAATTTAGCCAAATCTGTCCAGCCGTTCTCGAATTTTAGCAGGACTAACTTACAATTGACTTTGATGTATGTGTATTCGTAAGCAAGCCGACCCGGCTTCGCACGGTCTAATTCTGCTAATTCACACAAAACCTTAATAAATTATACACTAAAATCTTTCTCATGAAATCTAATTTATTTATTCGCAAACACTAGTCTACGAATTTGGAGAAAATTAGCAGTGTTCCTAAATCGAATATTTTACTTTTCAGAAAGCCAAAAAGAAACCCTTAAAGAAGGTGACCCCCAAAGACTTAGGGGTAGACATCGCTCCTAGGATCAAGGTGCTGTCCGTTGAAGACCCTCCAGTCAGGCAGGCGGGCTCCGTGGTGCCAGACGTGGACACTCTGATCGCCAAGCTCAAGGAAGGCGGCCACATCTGAATATAATTGTAAATAGCGAAATATGTGTGTTCAAAATCAGAAATACCTATATTTATATGAGATTTTGTATGAGCGTCGATTGTAGATTACATTGTATAAATTGTTGAAATACATTTTTAATCTGTTATATATTGTTTTTCTACTATCATGGCCATTATTTTTGCACAATCAACATCAAGGGCGGATCCAGGGGGGGGGATCATGGGGTCTCAGATGCCCCTAACGTATACGACAATGTAAAGTGTTTGCCAAAAACTAAATTATTATTGATTATTGTAAAATAGGTGTGTTTAACTTTTGGTGTACAATTAAGTATCTTCTATTCTAAATACAATAAATGTCGAAACTACATAAACTTATTAATAAAAACCGGTCAAGTGCGTGTCGGGCCACGCGCAGTGTAGGGTTCCGTAGTTTTTATAACAGCCAAGTGCGTGTCGTATTCGCTGACTGATCGTTTTGTACCATGCTCTAACTAAAAGCCAAACATGACTATCTAACTAATTTGACTTCCTATACAAATCCTCACCTGATCCGACAAGTTTGCACGGAGTTTTAATTTTTTTTAGAGATTTGTATAAAACTTGTCATAGCCGGTGTTTTGAATTTAAATACGGACACACAGCTACACTACTCAATCGTCACAAGAAACTAGCACGATACAACTGGCGCTTAGCGCCATCTATCGACATTTCTATAGAGTTGTTCGAAATTTAATTTTTCCTTTAAATTTCCTTATATATAGGTACTACTGCCGTGACATTTGAATTTCTAACTACAACCGTTTAGTTGATAGAGGGGGAGGACACTTGACTCTAACGAAAATTGGTACTTTAAAGCTTGATAAGTCACTAACGGTTTACTTAATCAAAAAACGATCTTACCAAACCCCTAATATTTTTGAAAGACCTATCCAACGATATCCCACACTATGGGAAGAACGAAAAAAAAAATTATCATCCCACTTTACATGTATGGGAGGTACCCTAAATAATTGTTTTTTTTCAAAATTTTATTTTACCACTTTTTCGGCGTCATTAACGTGTATACTCATGCCAAAGTACAACTTTCTAGTACCAATAGTTTTTGAGCTAAACCGCGGACAGACGGACATGGCGAAACTATAAGGGTTCCTTGTTGACAACGGAACCCTAAAAATGAATAAATACAATAAAAAATCGACTCCATTATTGTACAACAGGGGAATTTTTATTATGCGACTGTAAGTGACGATTCATTAGGAAATAAGTTCCTAATTAATATTTAGTAGCATATTAAGAGTTATAATTAGTTTAAAGCTGTATATAAGTGTATAATAAGCCTAAATTATCATAGGATTTGCATATAAATGTAAAAATAAGAGTTAAATGTACCTTATATGCATAGGCGTAGGAAGGTATGGGCCCGGTGGGCCGTGCCCACCCCAGAATGGTCTGGTGCCCACCCCAGAATTTTTACTAACAAATAATTATGGCTTAAAATTAAAAAAAAATCTAGCCAAGCGCGAGTCGGACTCACCCGTTAGCTAGCAGTGCCTATCTCGTTCAAAGTAATTTTTCGTTACTTTTTTCACTTTTTCAAACGATTGACTTTATGAAGAAATGGTTTTAGAAACCTCGTTCATTAGCTTTTTAACTGACCTCTAAAAAGAGGAGGTTCTGAATTCGACGCGTATTTTTTAATGTATTACGGATTACGCGAAGGCGGCTGAACCGATTTGGATAATTCTTTTTTGTTTGAAAGGGTATACTTCAGACGTGGTCTCAATGTCACCAAGTTAGGATCTGCCGATGGGATCCTGGAGAAATCGAGGGGACCTATAGCGATTTCAGTATTTTTTATAGTAATTTGTGCAGTTGCTTTCGGAAAGCACCATTTGTGAAGTGAAACTGATGATGAAGACCACAGAAGGCCACTGGAACTAGTCTATACTTATAATAAATCTGTAGAGAGGTTAATTCTGTACATGAAATATATTTACAAAATAACTATCAGGGGGTGATTAGGGATCGATACTGATGCCAAAAATGCAATCAGTAAAATTATTGTCTGTCTGTCTGTCTGTCTGTCTGTCTGTCTGTATAACCGTTATAGAAACAAAAACTACTCGACGGATTTTAACGAAACTTGGTACAATTATTTTTCATACTCCTGAGCTGGTTATAGTATACTTTTCATCACGCTACAATCAATAGGAGCAGAGCAGTGAAGGTAAATGTTGGGAAAATGGGAGAAGTTGCTCCATTTATTAAGCTTCCGTCGCGAGTGCAACCTTAATGGTTAAAGCTACACAGAAATCATTTATGACGGAAATGTTCTCCTTAAAATTATATAAAAAATATCCCACGACAGCATATATCTATCTTTTATGGTTGACTCACAATAACACGTGTAACTCCCGATAGCTTAACAGTTCGAAACTTTCTGATTATTATTCTGCTCCGAAATTTAAAACCACCACAACTTTGCAATGGAACTCGGCTAAAAGTAACCCAGTTGCAACAAAATATAATTGAGGCTCAAATTTTAACAGGTTGCGGTGCAGGAGAATACTCAATACTCAATTATTCCTATATACTCATTCCACAATGTGAACTTAGGTGGTAGGTTTACAAAATATGATCATCATGGACCCGGTCGGGCACAGCAAATTACTTAAAATTAAATTATATTATATTCGTATTTGATTTTATTCCAAAGTTATATCACAATACTCATTTACTATAAATTAAATAATTCTCAATAAAATACTTTATACTATTAACTTAGTCATTTTATAGACAATTGAGAAGAAATAAAAAAAATTAACAAAATATATTAACAAACTATAATTATAGGAGATATTATTTATTAATAATAAAAAACAACACAAAATAACAATAAACAATTTTAGGAAATATTAATTAAATTAGGTATACATTATCAAATTCAGTGAGATCAGTTTTCATCAGATAATTTCAAATCATATATTATTATGTAATGTATTTATGTATACATCATTATTGTTTTGTCAGAGAAACCGAGAAACCGTCTTTATTCCCAGAATTCCCATAATACCAAATAATTTTCCATTCCAATTTAAAAGAACGCAATTCCCAGTATCGGTGTGTTATGCAATGACAATTAATAAGGCTCAAGGGCAGACTTTTCGTGTTGCTGGAGTAGATCTCGGTGTCAGTTGTTTCTCGCATGGTCAGTTGTACGTCGCTCTTTCCCGGGTTAGCATTTCTAGAAATCTTTATGTTCACGTGCCGGAGGGGTCAACTTTCAACATAGTTTACCCGGAAGCTTTGCGCTGAAGTATTTTCGTTCTATATAGGTACTTAAGCCTCATGTGAACGTGATCTAAACAATATTACCAATACATTAACTTAATAACACACAAGGAGTTACACGCTGACGGAGTCGCGGGCACAGCTATTAACAATAATATTGTGCGGTTCGGTATTGCGATATTTTTCAACAGTATTATAGATTGACATATTATATTTCCCTACTAAATTACGAAAGTTAATCTGTCTGTTACATCAAAATCTCTGAACCGTGAGGAAGGACATAGGCTACTTTTTTTTTTACGAAATACGACGGAAACGTGGACGAAGTCGCGGGCCAACAGCTATCTATACTAATAATATAAGGCTGAAGAGTTTGTTTGTTTGTTTGAACGCGATAATCTCAGGAATTACTGGTTCGAATTGAAAAATTATTTTTTCATTAAATAGTCAATTTATAGAGAAAGGCTATATATCATTACGTTAAGGCTAATAGGAGCGGAGCGCCAATGAAGAATGCTTCAAAATCGGGGTTAAATTTAACGTTAGCCCAAAGTAACTATTCCACGCGGACGAAGTCGCGGGCAAAAGCTAGTCAATAATAAGTATTTCAAAAATTTTCACTTTGCATTGTTCTCTTAAAGTCGGTTTAATTTTTTGTTCATAAGTTTTTTATTTATTTTGTATAAAAATCGTAAACCGGTTCACAGAATATCATCTACCAAGTTTCAACTTTGTAGTCCTAATACTTTCGGAATAAAGTAGTTGTGACTAACGGACAGACAGAGAGACACCTTCGCCCATGTTTTGGCGTTTGTCTGACCCCGCTGGGCTTCCTTCAGGCTATTGGGGATCTCATCTGGTGGGGATGGACCGCCAAAATGTCGTGAAGAAGCGACGCTGAGCTACGGCATCGGAGGGAGCTTACAGTTTCGCTTTCAAATGAACAAAAAATGGGTGCCCGCCGAAAAAATGCCAAACTTTTTCGACTATATTAATTTAAACCGTTGATTTAAACATATTTTTGTGCAAAAGTTTTTAGGGTTCTGTAATCGAATAGCAAAAAAAAAAGTAATTAAAAAACCCGACTGCAACCTTATACTAAAACTAACTGAAAAGTTAATAAAAACAAGCCCATTTTAAATTAAATAAAAGTTGGAAGCAGGCGGGGCCTATACCATTATTATAGTTTCAAACTCAAATGGGTCCCGCCTGCTTCCAACTTTTATTTAATTTAAAATGGGCTTGTTTTTATTAACTTTTCAGTTAGTTTTAGTATAAGGTTGCAGTCGGGTTTTTTAATTTTTTTAATTACTTTTTTATTTCCAGCTTTTTAGTTTACAAATGTGAAAGATTTCGCAGACGATTTAGTTCTTGATACGTGTTTTTTACAATTTGTCATTTTGAATTACTTTTAACCATATAAGTTGTATATATGTTTGTAATCACCTTTTAAGACCCTTTATTTTGATACCCCACTCTATAGGTTTTGAGAAAAAAACTTGAAGGCATAATATGGCGCCAAAAATCCGCCATTTTGTTTTTTTATTTTGATATACCCAGTGTCACTTTCACAGTCAATACGAATCTAACGATACCTCTCAAGCTAAAATCCGTTGAGACGTTCAGGCTACAGAGCGTGCCAAACAATTATACATACATACATAGGGGAAAGGTGTACGAGATGATTCACAAAGGGAGAATGCTTGTAGTTTAAATGATATTCTACTTAGCGCGGATGTAAACACGTATATCCATAGTAAATTTATGTATCTTATTGCTGTCATACTCAAAATTTTAAATATTTAGATGTTGTATTATTATTAATCACATTTTTGAAACGTTGTCAAAGGATCATCTTGTACACCCCGGTCTCCAAGATGATCCTTACGGTAGGGGCAAGATGATCATGTTGCCCCCATCCCATGCCGGGATTATCATAGGTTCTGGTAGAATTACCTAAATAAAACCATAATCAGGGTTTACCACGCATGGGTTTACTATTATTTTTATTTAATTTAATTAAATCAAAATATCCTATTACAGACCTAATGAGCCAGTCTTATTAAATAACATTCAGTCACAATTATAATTTGATTTCTAGAAAACAATTATCACAGAGATCAGTCGTAGAGTCGTAAGTAAAGTTTTTTTTTTTTTTTTTTTTTTTTTTTATTTAGAATAGGTTCGCGTTTGACCACCATCTCACCTGATGGTAAGTGATGATGTGGTCGAAGATGGAGCACGCTTACCTAAAAGTAACCTATTCACTCTTGACTTAAAGACTCCTAGGTTATAGCTATCGGGAAACACAGACTCCGGCAGGGAATTCCACTCCTTAGCCGTACGCACAATGAAGGTATTCCCAAAACGTTTGGTGCGTATGGGTGGGATGTCCACCATGTAACGATGGCGCTTCGCCGTTTGTCTCGTAGTCCGATGATGGAACGGGCTTGTTGGAATTAAATTGTGTAATTCCATCGCACACTCCCCGAAATGTAACCGATAGAAAACCGATAGACTTGCAACTCGTCGTCGATGTTCAAGGCTCTGGAGCTTTGATTCGACCAGTGCATCGTTGCCAATGAGTCTTTTGGCCCGCTTCTCGATAGACTCAAGCGCGTCCAGTTGGTATTTAGCAGATCCATCCCAAAGATGAGAGCAGTACTCCATACACGACCGAACCTGGGCTTGATAGAGATTGAGCAACTGTTCGGGTGTGAAGTACCGTTTAAGTTTTAACAAAATTAACCATTCTTCTAAAGTAACTAAACTTATCTTCAAAAAATAATCTAGTAACATAAATCTCACTATCCACGATCAACATTAAAAAAAATAACTATCTTTATCAAAGAAATAAATCTAAATTAAACTTAAAAAATACCAAAAATTATAGTTCTAAGCGTCTTCTTCCTGGCGTTCTACACCAATCACATGTAAATTCATCAGGATCATCGCTATCTATCCCTGCACAAGCTTCATGGCCCCATCTTTGGCATCCGCAACATTTAATCCATCCCTCACCCCTATCATCTTTGGAAAATGTTTTCGTACAAAAAAGACATTCTGCCTCTTCTTGTTCTTCTTCTTCGGACGACTCTGACGCAATATTTTTCCTTTTATTTGACATTGAAGATGATCCGTGGGGATCATCTTGTACACCGGTAACATAATCATCTTGCCCCAACATAAACTTTTATATTCAATGTTCGATAACATAACCTATGTGGTTTTAACTGTTACCATGCTGTTAAAAAAACAAAATAGATCAATATACAAAGCTAACTAATACAACAGCCTCAACAATAAAGCACCTAGAACACATTAGACATAAAGTTAAAGTCAACCTTACCTTAGATCAAAGTCACGTAATATTTGTTTTCTTCCACAAAAAATTTGACTGGCACTCACGACGCCATTACGTTTGACTGAGGCGGGGGAATATCGGGGTCTACATTTTACCAACAAAATCAACTAGATCGCGCTACTGGTTTCGTTGCAATCTAAAAGGATCATCTTCCCTCAACGGATCATCTCGTACACCTTTCCCCTACTCTCGAAAAACATAACCCTCCTTCTGGCGCAGTCGGGTAAAAACAGAACCCTTATAGATTCGTCATGGCTATCTGTCTGTTCGTCCGTATGTAACAGCCAAGTATTCTGGAACCATTAAAACTACAGACTTGAAACTTGTTAAGTAGATGTCGCCTCTTTACAAGAACAACGTGACATTTTTTAAACCATAACTTTACAGGAGATCAATTTTAAACATTTAAGCGTTGATAAATTCTAAAATATTGATAATATGTTTTCGGAAATCAATTAAATTGTTGCGATAATTAATGTGCTTTCTGAAAATAAGCAAAAAAGAACTCAGTTCAATATGAAATAAGTAAAAAAACTGATTTAAAAAAACACAGACACACATGTCACGTTTTTAATGAAAATATGTCACAAAATGCTTGTAACATATTGATATATCACATTGAAGGTGCTAAATTTATATGTAAGGCTGTGTGATAAGTTAAATAAAACACACTATCAAAATAAATATCTTGTATTTAAAAAATACAAATTTACTAAAACAATGGTTTACTTATACCATTAAATTAGTTTAAGGCACAGTAATCAACAAGAGATTAATCAATCACATAGTACTAAGTACTCGCTTTAATTAAAATTAAAAGGTAACTTAAAAATTACTTTCATACAAATAAAAATATCAAAAAGTTGACTGTACTTAAAGTTATCTAATATAATTAACGTCTTCTAACACAATTATAGCACCCTGTTTTATAGTACTTAGAAATTAAAAAACAACAAACATGGATCACCCTTCATAAACATAGAATCACAAATTCTCTAAATACTAATAAAAACACTATCATTTTAAATGTAGCAATTAAATATTTCTAAAAAATACAATTCCAATAATCTTTGTACTTAATCAGTCTTATTATACAGATTCGTAAAATGGCTTGTAGTATCTAGGAATGAGGTTTTTATTGACTAAATCCACGAGATCAGATTTTTTGCTGTCTGGCACAATTGTCTAAATAAAAGACCACATCGAGGTCTTCAGCCGTTGCGGAAATTTTCTCCAGGTATTTGTAAACACAGGTAGCTATTTCGTTGACACCTCTATTGGCATTAGACTCATCCCATACATAACTCTCAGTTGAATTATTTTATAAGTAATTAATTGTAAAATTAAGTTAATTTATTTTGCACTTGTAGTAAAAAACTGAGACGTCTCCTTTGGGGCATTGGAACACTGCTTGAAGATCATAGACCGCTAATAAAATATTTTTATTGTTCTTATCTTTTTCTTTTTCAATACGAGACAAAGTCTTCCTTAAGATGTAATTCATAATGTGGTTTCTTAGATTCTTTCTCTTCATCTGTGATGTTTTTATAGGCTTCGCATATATCGCATAAATCCTTTTTAGGAGTGAACAACGAAATGTTAAAATTTTGTGTGAAAATACGATAAAATGTAATGTAGGTTCCATTTGGGACGTTTTGGGATTTGCATTTTTCCACATAATCGCTATGAAGATCTGTAACAGCTTTGCTACCATCAATATAATTTCGTTTTGAGTTAGCCCGGATGTAGTGTGACTCAATCTTCGGTATAGACTCAATAAACAATTTGATGCCATTTTTAATGCTTAAATCCACTGCATAATGGTTTGAATGAGTACCTCGGTTATCTTTCATGGAAGAAATATTAGTGTTGCTATTTTTCTTTTTCAAAGCAGCCTCTATGGGTCGATTATAAATCCCCAAAGTATTTTTGAAGAGAATTACACTATTGGACTTACAGCGTTTCCGTTACTTACGTTTTCAATCGCAGAGATTCACTGTTCTCTATGACACTGAGATCGTTGAATACCATAGCATGTTCGTTTGTAGACGAAAGTAGTTCCTCCTAGTTTTCAATGTTTATTGAAACCATATTAGATGTTACCAGATTTGATCATCCGAAACGTTATTATAGTTAGTAGTGATATTTTATTTCACGTCAGTATCAGAAGAATACTCAGCACGTTTTGTTCGTTGGGTTTCATAATCAGGATCCTTTACCGAGTCGTCACTGTCTGAAACGTTATAAATGCAATCAATCTCTTGAAGTGTAGTGGTGTGGTATTGGTTTAATCAAATTACCCTCGAATTTTGTGAGAATAGTGGGAAATAATTTATATCCCTCTGCATTTAAACTAACTTACCTTGATACATAGATGGGCCACTGCTTGAAGTACAGCTAGACCTCGAAGAACTGCTAGAACTAGAGGAACCGCTGCTACTAGTCGAATTACTACAAGGTCGGATGGAATCTACTGCGATGTCTTTGTCTACAAAGATGATTGACATAATGAAACTATAGCAAAATAACTAGAAAAAAATATTTCAGTACAAGTAAAAAAATACCTTCTGTTGATGTCTGCAATGTATTGGTCGAGCTTTTGGCGTTTTCATTCACGTCTTGTGTTAAAATATCTATCTGAGAGTTTGAATCACTTAGTTGTACACTTAAATTATTTTTAATACCTGTAGCTAATTGAACTAACATCCTAGATCGTGATGCCATCTGAAAAACTAATTCGTAAAAGTTACTTTATTTTAGCATGTATAATGTAACATTTTAGCGTAATATAAACCCAAACTTAAAGGTTTTCAAAAATAATGATGTAAAATAAAATAATCCATAGTATTTGAAAACGATTCATCAGCAACATGGTTACAATCAAAGATATCACAAAGAAAACTTGTAACTTTTTCATCAATAATGTGACAATATTCATTACCTCATTCTCAATACTCACGGATCTTACAACAAAAACGAGTTAATTAACTAACATCACATTATTCAAGTTAAAGTAAATAACAACAAGAAACATACCTTTGCACTAAAAACGTTGTATACTCGTGATGCCACGTTTTTTGTGAAAAGCAGGAGCACTTCACTCGTTGCGCGTGCGGGGCAAACTAACGCGTCGCGTTGTCGAAGTCATGCACTACACCGAAAGAGACAACGTGATAACGCCATTTGCCACGGTCGTGTCGTCTTTTTCACTCATAACTCCTCGAACATTCACTTTTAAAATACCGTGTTTTTGTAGAAAATAAAATTTGATATCGCGGTTTTGAATATCAAATAATAAAAAAAAACGTTTTTATGAGATGTCACGTTGCTCTTGTAAAGAGGCGATGTATTCTGTAAACAACTTTATGCAAAACTTTATGATTTTTATACAAAAATTTAAATAAATAAAAATCAATGGAGTAAGTTGAAGAAGGAAGTCATCATCTGCCTTTTCCCATTATTTATTGTGCGGTCTTCCAGTCTAACCGGATGCAGCTGAGTGTTCATGTTTTACATGGAGCCACTGCCTAGCTGACCTCTACAACCCAGTAGGTAGCTAGTGTCAGATTTTACTGGATTAGGAGTACCCGTAACGACTTTCAAAGATGTTCAAACGACAGCCAGGACCAACGGCTTAACGTACTTTCCAAGGCTCGGGGGTATCACACCGTCAACTTCCAAACTCCGTGCTACTACTGAGAAATTTCTTACAGAATATCCCCATAGCACTTTTTGGTCGACCCCTCTTTGAGGAGTGGCTAGATCGGCGTCACGGCGTCCTGACCTACCGCATGACGCAGGTCCTCACCGGACACGGAAGTTTCGGGAGGTACCTGTGTCTGATGGGGAAGGAAGAAACGCCTGGGTGTCACCACTGCGAGGATCGCCCTGAGGACACAGTAGAGCATACGGTGCAAGACTGCCCCGCTTGGGCAGTGCACCGACGTGTCCTCACGGCGGCGATAGGCGGAGACCTCTCGCGCCCGGCACTGGTCGAGGCCATGCTGCGGGGCGAGACGGAGTGGGAAGCGGTCGCCTCCTTTTGTGAAGCAGTCATGCTATCGAAGGAGGAGGCGGGCTGCGTGAGGGAGAGGATGGCGTCCTCCCTCCAGCCCAGCCGCAGTGGTAGACGCCCACGGCGTTGGACGTCGGCCGACGATCTCCGGCCACCGTAGGCGCGGGCATGCGGACAGCGAGTAAAAGGCAACTCGCTGTCCGACCATGGACCATAACCGGGACGACGGCGCGTTGTGTTCCACGCGCGCCTCAAAGAGCGTCAGCAATATGACGAGGCCCCCCCTGTAGAGGGCCGAAGCCTGCCGGTGTCGTGGGACTTATCCCATTACCATGACCCTGGAACGTAAAGGGCTATTGAAGGAACACCGTGGATTTTAGTCAGTACAAGTCTGACAGTCCCTCCGACCCTGCCCGGGGTGGGAGGACTTATTTGATGATTTTACCACGTAAAAAAAAAGTCAGTCGGTTGAAATATAGACTCTTCCAAAGCGGTAAAATATGTGACTTTTAAATGAGAGAGTGAAAAATAAAAAAAATATATGCTGTAGATTTTAAAGAAAACTTTCAACGAAAAAAAAATTGAGCGAGATACAATCTGCAGTTTTTGAGATAAAGCACATTTTCAAAAACCGCAAATAATAGGGGTTAAATTATGAAAGGAAGTTCTGGAAGCCAATCTGAGTCAAACTACCCAGGAATTGGCGGCATGGTTTAACGTTACCTTACCTACAATATTAACCCATTTGCATGAAATAAAAAATAAGAGAAATTGGTGCCGAATGATTTGACTGATCTGTAGAAAGAAACGCGTGTTGAAACTAGAACTGAAAGCAAAAAATGAAATGGCAGACCCAGGTCAAACGCCGCAATATTGCCTTAAGGTAAAGCTTACTAATAATAAGGTAATGGTAACTGTTTGGTAGTCTATTCGTGGTGTTTCACTATAACTTTCTCAGGTCTGATCTAGTAATAACGGCAGATGTTTAGTGTGCCGAACTTCGAACAATGTCGGCGAAACTAGCAGTGAAACAGCCCCGACTCTTTAACCATAGTTCACCATTATTTGCTCCACTTATTTCTCCATGATAACGCAAGACATCACACTGCACGAGAAACCGTTGTAACTCTGCAGATGCTGCGTTCAGACCGAGATGCCACACTTTGCTCCAATGGACGTAATTTTCTTTATGTCAATTTTCAACGAGATACAAAAAATCTTCCCAAGAGGCAGTACAAAATGCTTTCAAACAGTTTTTCCAATGTAGATCCCAAGAGTTTTATTGCAAAGGTATAATTAACCTTCAGATTAGATAGCAACAATGTAAAGACTGATAATGAGGGTAAATATGCAGCATTTTCGACACTATTTGCTAGGTCGTAAGTTTACCGTTGTAAACGACTGCAGTTCTGTTAAAGCCTCTAAAAATAAAACTGACTGATCTCTACGAGTTCATCATTGGTGGGCCTACATGCAATCATTTGATTTTGATATTGTTTATCGCAAGGGCGGATCCATAGTTGTGGGCATGATGGGCATGCCCACAACCCTAATAGACTTGTGACGTCACACTTTCACGGTCTATTGAGATTCATAGGCTGATGACAAGCCTTAAAAAAAACCGGCTATGCGCGTATCGGCTTACGCGCAGTGTAAGGTTCCGTGGTTTACTACAACGCCAAGTACGAGTCTATATAGAGAATTAAGTCTCGCCTGGTACTTCTCCCCTGCTTGTCAAGTTACGACTCCTAAGACAACATCAAGATAGGTATCTATTTACTACTCTAGTGTTCCTATATTGGCTTACTGGCTACTAGAAAAGAAGATAAAAACTTTTTACCAAAAAATTAAACCGACTCCCAAAAACACTGCAAAGTGAAAAATAACTTTAATTTCGGTAGTCGGTGTCTTTAGTTTTGTATTTTCGTTTTTGGCACCGACTTCCGAAATTAAAGTTATTTTTCACTTTGCAGTGTTTTTGGGAGTCGGTTTAATTTTTTGGTAAAAAGTTTTTATTTCACTCTTTTTAGGTGGTCGATTTTTAATTTCCCTAGTTAAAAGAGCCTAAATGTCAACTACTTATAACCTTTTGCAAAATATTGCTTTTCCCAATGCTGGGCCGTTAATTGTTGAGGAGTTCTCCTGGTACTTCACCATCAGCTCTACATCACAATATGCATTGTGACGAACATAAAGTGCTTAATATCCATATTCAAGTAATCGAATCGCAATCCACGAAATACTTATTATTGAGTAGTTTCGGCGACCATCTGTGGTCTTCATCATCAGTTCCACTTCCCGAAATGGTACTTTTTGAGAGCAACTGCACAAGTTACTAACTATAAGAAATACCCAAAACGCCACAGGTGTGCCTATAATATTTGAAGAGTTCCCTCGATTTCTCCAGGATTCCATCATCAGATCCTGACCTGGTGATAATGGGACCAATTTCGAAGTATACCCTTTCAAACGAAAAAAGAATTTTTAAATCGGTTCAGCCGTCTTTGAGTAATCGGTGATAATACATAAAAAAAAATATATATATACGCGTCGAATTGATAACCTCCTCTTTTTGTCGTCGGTTGAAAAAACAATATCTATGTTCGTCCCTATTCCCAGTTCATTTGGGGGTCGGGTCTCTTCACTTTCCTGCGCCAGAACAGTCTGTAGGTTGTCGTTTCAGGCAGTTGGGCTTTCTCGAGGTCTCTCTTTATCTGTAACCACTAGGACAATGGCGGGCGGCCCCCCCTGCCACGTTTTTGTTCCGGGAGTTTTAGGGCAATATTTACAACGTGGTCCTCTTGGCGTCTTTTGATGTGACTATACCAGCGTAGGCGATTCTTGGTAATTTTGTCAGCGATTGGTGCGACTTTAAAACTGCCTCGTATATATACTCCCGCCCACCTAAGCATCTTCGTTTCGTTGGTATGTACTTTTTATTATTTATGTGTCTTTTTGACTGTCTAGCACTGGGTACCGTAGATTAACGCCGTGCGCATTGCCGGTATTTATACTTTCCCCTTGGTTTTTATTGGGATAAGGGAATCACAAAGCACGCTGGTTAGTGAGCACCACTTCAGCCATGCGGCGCTGACTCTGTGAGTGACGTCAGCGTCCACGTTTGCATCTCGTTAACATAAAGCCAGCCCCGGATCTAGGGGGGGGCAAGCCGGGGCCTATGGGCGGCAAGTTCAGAGGGCGGCGAAATTCACATTTTACAGATGTATCGACAACTCATCATTCACTTTGACCACAGAATAAATAATAGTACAAGTACAGAAATTTCACTCTTGTTTTACTGTGGATCTATCAAGTCGACCGATACCCAGGGGTACATGGTTTTATAGTCTCGTAGCACACGGACCACGTGACCGGGTGCATGCATTATTATTCGCGAGGTGCGTAGGAGCAATATCAAAATAAAGTGTACCCTGCTAAATTCGATTATAATTTAATATATTTTTTTCTTTTTTATTTGACCAAATAAGAAAAAAAAGAAAGAAAGACCATGGCAGAGCGCATGAATTCGACCTTAAATCTCGTTTCCCAATGGGGCGACGACAATCTGGTCAAATTCAACGCTTTGAAAACACAGGTTTGTCTTTTCAGCGCTAAAAGGAGCCCATATCAATTATCCCCTACTTTCCGAAGTGCATCTGTGCCAGTTACCAACTGCCTGGAGCTTTTGGGCATGGAGTTGACGTCAGACCTCAACCATCGAGTCCAGAACTCAGACTGCAGCAAAAAAGCTAGGAATCCTACACAGGGTGAGGCGGTACTTTACGCCTGGACAGCTTCTGAATCTATATAAAGCACAGGTCCGTTCCTGCATGGAGTACTGCAACCACTTATGGGATGGCTCTGCAAAATACCAACTTGCTGCACTGGACTCGATCGAGCGCAGGGCTAAAAGGCTTATAGGCGACGAGGCGCTATCGGGCAAGCTTAATAGCCTGGCTTATCGGCGAACCGTTGCTTGCCTGTCGGTTTTCTACAGATTGTATTTCGAGGAGTGTGCGCAGGAGCTCCATGACCTAATCCCTCCATCTCCCTTTCACTACCGGTCTACCAGACGCACGGCTGGATACCTTGTCTTGTCGTACCTACCAAGGGCTCTCCTCCACATTTATTGTGCGCACTTCCAAGCTGTGGAATTCTCTGCCGGCTTCTGTGTTCCCTGCCACTTATTAATTTAAAAAAAAAAGCAAAATGTAATAGGAAATATAGTTTATTATGCAGGAAAACAAAACGTGGCGGAACTGGTTCCGTTGTGTGACTAGATTTAAAAGCAAAATTTAAGGAAAGTATTAATCAAATAATCCATATTCATATTTATTTTAACAATAAATGCACTTAATTGATAAATCAAGGAAAATAGCCTCAGCTTCAAGGTTTAACACAAAAATATTGTTTTTTATTCTGTTTCGTGTTACTGTCACTTTTTACTTGGCATTTTTTAAATTTTACTCCAAAAACATAATATTTTACTCAATATGGGTACCTGTTCGAAAAGTAATACATAATTGCGCTATAAATATTTGTGGTTGCACAGAAATAAAAGGTAAAAGTTCATCTGATTTCATAGATTTAACTGCATCAATTTGAAGGGACAGTGACAAAATGGTAGTCTTAAAATCATAATGTGACTTAGGCTGGCTGGACAAATCTTCAAAATAGCTCGCATTTAACTAAGCCAATAAAGCACTTTATGTGACGGCTTAACACCTTTATTTCAGAATTTGTGACGCTACAGAATCTTAGATAATCGATCGAAAACGTTTCCAGCCAGCTTGAAAAACCACTTTTCACTGGTCTCTCAATCTCGGCAACGGAAGTAATTGTCACGACTTTTTGCATATCAACGGACGTCACATAAATTTGTGACATGCATCGAGCTAAAAGTTTTGTGATACGTACAGCGGTTTAGTAGAAAAATGCAAAAATCTGTGTCCAGCCAGCTTGAATTTACGTATAAAACTTCTGGCTGGCACTTCCGTATCTCAATAACAGGAGTGTTTTCAAATATGGCTCCTTTACTAACATTTAGTGACGCAATGTGTGACAGTAATAACGTTTAATTTATGGCGTCACATGTAAGTGTTTACGAGAAATCAATAAAAACTTAATGTCCAGACAGCCTGGTGTCAAGCTGGCTGGACACATGTATCGCCGCTGCCTGATGATCTACGGCTTTCGAAATATATTCAAATTTTTGTGACGGGGACGATAATGATAACCTGAATTTGTGACAGAGAAACTTTGAGTAGTTTCAAAGATATTGATAATTTAAATTTTTCCTTACACTGCCGTGCCCGTGCGTTGCCCGTTCCGTTGCACTACTTAATGGATGGTCTACTGAAAACTTTGCAAAAAATGAGACTAAATCCAATGGAATATTGGATAAAAGAGGCTGAAAAGGTTGCTTAAAAAAGTGGTGTTGACCCTACTTTGCAAAACAAACGAATTCCGAAACGTAAAACATTTTTTATGAGATCTGTGAAGACGAATTACAAACACACCAACCTGTTCAACTGTTTTTTATAGAAATAATGATGGTATTTGATCGAATCGTATCAGAAATTAAAAAGTTTGATTGTGCTACCATGCTGAATTTGAATTTAGCGTTTCTTAATGGTAGGTACAAATATTTAAAAAATGACAATTGAAGAACTGCAAAAGTATGGAGCAGATCTGGCTCGAAAATACGAGCGAGATTTAAACGCCGTTGAATTCTGCCAGGAACTCTACGTTTTTAAAGAGCAAGCTCCGCTTTTATTTGGTGGTATAGAAAAAGCTAACGGTTTCTATCTCTTGCATCAGATCTATTATCATGATTTGCAGGATGCTTTTCCGAATATTTGTATTGCCCTGCGAATTTACTCTACGCTTCCTACTACATCCGCAAGCTGTGAGCGAAATTTTAGCAAACTAAAACTAATTAAAAATTATTGCGATCTTCTATGAGCCAGGAACGCCTATCGAGTCTTGCAATCTTAGCGATAGAAAATCGAATGGCACACGAGTTACATTATGACAAGGCCATAGATTTATTGGCTGAACAAAAAGCTCGACGGGTAAAATTGTAATTTTAATTCACAAATGCCATATATATTTGATTTTTATTATACATATTTTTATTTTAAATCCTATCATGTGCTGTTTAAAATATATATTCTACACGTTCATGTCTTTAACACAGGGGGGGTGGGGGGGGGGGGTCATGGGGTCATGACCCTCCCCCTGGGCTGGGTCCAGGACCTAGGTGGACCACTAATAAAATTTTTTAAACAGAAACTGGAGTATTATTTAGTAACAATTACTAAATAATACTCGTTTCTGTCGTTGTAAACGAATATCAGCAGTGAATGGCCAAGTGGCAGCGGAGTCAGGAAATACAAATTATAACTTCTTGTGACTTGACCACGATTATGTGACACCCCCCCCCCCCTCTGGCACAAAATTTGGATCCGCCCTTGATTATAAATATGATAAAGATAAATATAAAGGGGTGTGGGCGGCATTTTCCAGTTTTTGCCCCGCCTAAAAAAATTGAAGATCCGGGGCTGCATAAAGCCTAGACATTTAAATTGGTTTACTGTGGTTATGAGTATCGTATCAATGAGAATAGTCTCTGGAGTAGTGTTTCCGCTGAAAGGATATTTTAGATACTCCGTTTTACTCACAGAAATCTTAATAATAAGGCAATAGAAGTCGCAAAGACGCGTGACCTTGTCGCCGCGCATGTGACACGTTAGCCACAAGTGCGCGTGGAGCGTTTGTTGCGGTTACTTGTGTTGTATGGGACGTGGAGAGGTAAACATGGTGTTTTGCAGCATATCCAACTGCAGAAACTCTTTCAAAAATTGTAACTTTATAAATAAAGGGATAACATTTCATATGTAAGTACATATTTTTGGAAATAATGTCGTGATTTTTAAAAATCGTTTTTTTTCAAATATTTTCGCCACCATTACTACGATTATCACAGAAAACGTTCTTTTTTCTCAATTCAATTACCATTAATACTTAAGCATGTTCATGCTTACTATTACAACTACTAAAAGCAGCAATGAAATATTATAGTCATGCGCAATAAACAATATCATCGTTTACGTACATTCCAGGAACACGCCGCACGAGTTGGCCGCGAATTAGTGACGTGCCACTACTATTTTGTATCGGTAATCTATTTACCTTTAGCTTAATAGTCAATTAAAATTCGAATGAAATATAATTTTTCGTTAAATATTTCAATACGTATTTTCATTAAGCATGTTTTTTTTCCTGTTTAAATAGTTTATAAAAAGTCGTTTTTGAACGATTATATATCTGTTAATTCGTACTTTTTAACTATTTTTTCATTCAGAAAATTAATAGGAGGTAGGCTTATTATTGTTATGTACGTAGGTAAGTTAAACAACAGTCTGCGTTGGGTATCCTTGTATCATTGAAGTGTTCAATATTTATCTTATTTTATGACAAAATAATTAAGGATACATATTATTATGTATGACAGGCCCGTTGGTATAGTGGTCAGTGGCCCTGACTGCTATGCGCAAGGTTGTGGGTTCGATTCCCACCTAGGACAAATGTTTGTGTGATGAGCACGGTCATTTGTTCTTTGTCTGGGTGTAATTTATCTATAATATGTATGTATTTAGAAATATATATGTATGTTTATCAGTTGTCTAGTACCCATAGCACAAGCTCTGCTTGTTTGGGACTAGATGGCGTTGTGTGAAAAGTTGTGGAATATTATTATTATTACCCGGGTGGCCGGCCTGTATCGACATGCTTGTGCTTGTGCTGTGGTATATTGTAAGCATAATGGATTAAGTTGGATCGGATCGATACGTTTTCATTTATGCATCTGTTTTACTTTATCCAATGCTATTATTACAGGTTTCCGAAAGATCCGGATATCACCAATCCATCCAAAGATTGTCTAGAATATATCGCTATAAGCGATAAGACCGCCATCGTAACCATAGAATTTACGTTAAACAGTTGTGTAACAATTTATTTTGATGAACAATAAAGTATATTCTTCATTGTTCGGTATTAAGTTGTGCCATTATTGCTCTATTTGATTTGGTCATTGTTTTTTTTTTCCATAAGTTGAAGTATTGGAGAGCCTTTAAGATTTGTATAACTAAATAATAAAACTATATACGTACACTTAACGTTTTATTGTATTCCTTTTTCTCCTAAATAAATCGTCTAAAAGCGCTTCGAGGAATGAAAAACTTTCAATAAATTAGTTATCTATTGTTACGAGACATCTTGGCTATTACCGCTCAACAGAAAATTATCGATAATAATATGAGCATTACGAGCTTTGCACTGCACTATTCCTAAGTAAGAGTGAGCGCGCGATATCTTTCTCTGCTTTTCGCACACGTTACGCCACCTGAGATTAGGTGTTTTTAGAAAATATTGCGTAATGTCATCGCTTAAAGTTTAATTTTGTTGTAATAATGCAAAATGCATGTGTAGGCGAAAGTGTGTATCTATTGTTTGTTTATGTGGTGGTAGCTGCGAACCGGCGACATGCGTCCCAGTATTAAATGACAGTAGATAGCATTTCTATTGCCTTATTATTAAGATTTCTGTGGTTTTACTCCTGCTAGGGTACCTTCGCACTAAGCGGTTAGCCGCAATGCGGCCAGCCGTCCGTCTGACCGGAATCAAAAATATGTACGAGAAAGTAGTTTAATTTATACGCACTGCGATGCGGCTGCCGGCCGACCGCTCCGGTCGTTCTGAGCCATAGAGTACTATAATACTACGGATATTCTGAGCGCTGCGGCCCGCGCCCGACTGACGGCCAGCCGCACGGTTGCTATACACACTACGCGGATGGTGCTAGTTTGCGGTTCCCCGCCATTGATGGTTCACGTGTTCACCGACGCTCGCGCATTTTATAATTGCGAATTGCGAAAAGTTTATAATTGAGATACAAAATAGTAAATAGCTACTTCTTCGACGTCCATCTTGGAAATGAGTCGATCCAACCGCAAACCACGACGGTTTCTTAACCGCACGTTCCGGTTGCGGTTGCGGCCAACCGCCAGCTTACCGCAAGCGCAACCGCATCCTGCGGTCCACCGGACGGCTCACGGTGGGCTGAAAATCGGCTTTCATAGACTTAGGCATTTTATTTTGCAAGTGCGAGTTTTTTTGCCGGATATCACTTCTATTAGTTATAACAATATACAAAAATGACACCAGAATTGATTCTGCACAGAAACGAAGGAATTATAATTTTTTTACGAAAATTTTGTATGGAGCTAGTATGAAAAATCGAAATATCTCTAAAACGGCAGCGATAACCGTAATATCCTTATAGGGGGTTATAGTACTAATTATTTATGATTTTTTGACATACGTTACATAATGGTTGTAGATGCCTTTTTTTTTTTTTAAATCGTCAAAATATTTTTATTTATTTTTACATATTTAAACGTTCCTTTTAGTGTTTAAGTTGAAGAATTCAGAGCTTTAACAACTCTTATTATAAAATAGCATCACCCCTATAGACCTGAAGGACTAGACAGAGGTGTGTAGTGTCTTGTTGATCTTGTAAGATTTCCAACAATACCAAATAGTTGAATATCAGTGTCAAAGTGCCCATGCTGTCGCTTCTTTTTGAAAGATAGGGGAATGAAATTGTTAATTGATCATACCCTAAAAGTATGATTACAACATAACCGGACACATAATAATAATAATATCCTTATAGGGGATTATAGTACTAACATTATTTATTTTAACATATGAAACTGTTCAAAACGATCCATGAACTGTGTCAAAGTTAAGAACATCGTTAGGAAGCATGCTTTTTCCCCAAATATTAAGAATATGTGAAAAAAAAAAGACTGTATATAAACTTTTTATTGATAGGTAATTTAAATAAAACAGAAGTAACAAAAATAATATCTAATAAATTCAATTATACAAAATACATATTTGAAACTATAATTTATGAAATTATTAACTAAACATATTGGTACAATAAACTAACATAAATAACAAAAGAACATAAAGAAAAATAATTAAATTTTACAAATTTTCTTTACAACTTTCGTTGTCGGACTCCAATTCCGAGTCAGAATCCAGATCGGATATACCTACAAACTCGAACTCAGTTTCCGGAAACTGTATTAGGTCGAGAGTTTCAGCAAAAAAGGTTGTCTTCCTTTTGGCATCTAACTTCGGCCTTTGTGCACTTAGAAAAGGATCCGAAGAAACAACAAGCATATTTAGGATATCTTGATTAGAATCTTGCCTGCTTCTTTTCCGCGAATGATGTTCCCGGAACCTCCTAAAATCTTTGTTTCGAGACTCTGAGGCTTCTTCCGAGAGAGTCCCAATCGGGACAATATCATTTTTTTCGATTATGTCAGCTCCGTGTATTAATAGTTTATGTACGGTTGATGACATGTAGTACCAGTCGTATAATTCCACGTACTTTTCTGCTGTTTTGCGAGCAAAATCTTTAAATTTGATGACATCGATCTTCTCACCAGATGTTATTGCTTGCAAAATAACAGCAAATCTTTTTATCAGGTTTTGATCCAACCCAGTAATAGCTGCAGTTTTATTGGGAAACTCGAAAAACTTCCTTGCGGTATTCCCGTCATTGGTAGTTCCCGAGCCTTGTTTTACTATATCAATTAACAGATTGAGCTCCTCTTTAAATTTATTTTGAATGTTTTTTTTTCTGTTTTGTAACATATCTTTATGCTCATTACTTCTTGCTGCCCACTGTTTGAAGTCAAGTCTGTACGCAATGTGTAACAGACATTCCATGCAATTTATACGGGCATGTAGGGATGATAGGCCAAATTCATATATGTCAGAACACACAGTTTTTGATGTTACAGCATCTAAGTGGTTCATTTCTGTTGGTTTTGCTAAGCACAGGTAGCATGATGCATTTGATCTAGCTTCAGAAAGGTACGTGCAGACTTTTGCGTCGATCATTGTCATCATTAGTTTATGAGTCACCCTGTTACTATTAATGCACTCTGTGGGGTTAAGGGCCTCAATTTCCTCATCCATTTTTCTTTTGTTATCAATGACAACTGCATGGCTTTCTTTTACAAAAGTGAACTGAACCGGACGACAATAAAAAGTTGAGCATGGTTTCGGGTTTGTCCATATAGTATTATCTCCATCTGTCAGTTTCAGTGGCACCAAGGAGGTCATGAAAATGCTTGAATCATCATGCTCGCCGTCCATTTTCTGCTTGTATCGGCTTTGATTGGAAGCACCATCAAATCCCCACTTCGATATCAGCTTTAACTGCTTATTTTCCACATTATCAGAAAGACTTTGAAGAATCCGCTTCACCGTGATGTCAAGTAAAGCTTGAAGTGTAATTCTAGCTGATGAATCCGTAACTGATACTGATTGATTAGGAGGGTAGCATGCAAGCTTAGTTTGTTGCAGTTTATAGTAGGATGGGTAAATATCCTTAGCACCTTCCCGAATGGCAGTCTCTCGCAACGTAATATATTGCCACTTTGAAAGCTTAAGTGAAAGAAGCAATCCAAGTGCTTTCTCTGGTGTAAATATTACTGTTTTCTTAATGCTTTCCTTGATTTTAACGGCAGCTTCTGGATTTTTGATCATATAATTGATTACAGATGCGATATCTTCATAACCTTCTTCTTTTAAACGTGCTGCAGCTGCATATGCCAATTCACAGGAATCCTCGCCTATGTGCTCACTAGATCTTCTCTTTTTCTGTTTGCTTCCCAGATCTTTGAATGGTTTTCGGGACCTTTTTGTCATTGTTCCAACAGTCGATGATGTCGAAGGTTCTGGAGAGACTGAGCGTGCTCTTGGTATCTCATCAACAGTTGGTTCTTGATTTATTAAAGTTTGCACGCAACTCGGCCAATCAATATTTGCTTGCAACCACTCTCCGTACGTATTTCTAAACTTATCAAAGAATCGTTTAGATTTCTGTCACCTGTTTAAAGCAGCTCGCGTGAATCTCCGGCAAAATTCTTTGAGAGTTACTTGATCTTCGGCAGAAAGGCAATCGCCTATGCGGGACACAATTGCACTAAACAATACTTCATGATTAAATGAAGGACACTCACTTTTTAGAAGAACAAACAAATCTAAGTTGGTGATTAAACTTTCCATTCTAAGATTTTGTAGTCGCAAAGCAAATAGTTTTAGTGTTAGCAGTTACACGGTTGTGAACAATCTAAATTATGGAACAAAATTATAGCCCTTTTATTGTATAAAGTCAATAATTAGTTAACTACCCTCATTAAAGTTATAAAAGATATGATAATAAAAATTTATAATCGTCAAAAACATTTCGTAGAACTCATAGTAGAACTAATCAACATTAGCAAATCACATTAGCTCACTAATTATAAAAAGGTGAATGCAGTTCTTAGTTGGTATTGTTGCGAGATATTTCAAATCATTTAATCACTTAATAGGTTCATTAGAATCAGAAGACTACAACCATCATTCTAATTACTTAATTACTTGTCATCAGACTCATTAGATGACTACACAATATGTTATTTTGTATTTTGAACGTATGCAAGGTTTTAAAATTCCTTTTGTGTCGATATTATTATGTGTCCGGTTATGTTGTAATCATACTTTTAGGGTATGATCAATTAACAATTTCATTCCCCTATCTTTCTAAAAGAAGCGACAGCATGGGCACTTTGACACTGATATTCAACTATTTGGTATTGTTGGAAATCTTACAAGATCAACAAGATACTACACACCTCTGTCTAGTCCTTCAGGTCTATAGGGGTGATGCTAATTTATGTTAAGAGTTGTTAAAGCTCTGAATTCTTCAACTTAAACACTAAAAGGAACGTTTAATATGTAAAAATAAATAAAAATATTTTGACGATTTTAAAAAAAAAAAGGCATCTACAACCATTATGTAACGTATGTCAAAAAATCATAAATAATTAATACTAAAACCTCCTATAAGGATATTACGGTTATCGCTGCCGTTTCAGAGATATTTCGATTTTTCATACTAGCTCCATACAAAATTTTCGTAAAAAAATTATAATTCCTTCGTTTTTGTGCAGAATCAATTCTGGTGTCATTTTTGTATATTGTTATAACAAATAGAAGTGATATCCGGCACAAAAACTGGCACTTGCAAAATAAAATGCCTAAGTCTATGAAAGCCGTTTTTCAGCCCACCGTGCGGCTGACCGCATTGCGGCTAACCGCATAGTGTGTATGTAGCCTAATCTCAGGCCGTACTTTTCCATCTGTATAGTGTATAGCATCCATGGTTGACTTAGATGCTGTGAAGTCAAACTGGTTTGGAAACATTACACAGATTTTGTTGTGGCGGTTGTTGATGATTCGTTCCCATAATTAAGTGTGTAAACGGTCCATTTTATATATCTACTATAGTTTTAACACTGCGCAGCATCACTGTTCGGTCCGACGTGAAACAGAACGCACCTTTTGGCCGGCAACATTAATTATCTGTGGACTTGACATAACCTCTCTTGACTTGACAGATTGACTTGGCTTGTTGGAAAAATGTCCGCACGTTTGGGACTTTGATTTGATTGTAATTGGTAAAACTTGAGTTTAATTACTTAACATAACTTGTAACTTAATAAGTTTTGAATATATTACCATGTCATCCGGGCTATCTATTTGAAGTTGTATTTGTAATTTGTATTGTAGCCTCTTTCATTGCATTGACAGGTAGGATTTATTTGTGAAATTAGGAATTATTGGTATAATTTGGTATAATTGGTACATAATTTGGTACATAAGTGGTTATGTTATTTGTACAGATTGTTGTCGGCCGGAGAGGCTGTAGATTATTGTGTAACCTTGTTTATTGTAAGCAACGTTTATAGCTCCACGTACCGTGGACAGTTCCGGACACCCCAGTTATCGTTGCACTGGGCCAATTGCAGTCTTGAACAATCACCCTTGTTTTTGTAGAACGGCATTAGATAGCTCGGGCGCCAAGATTCTAGAACACGATTTGTAATCATAACGATATTGCATAGCTTTGCTAACCAAGCTTCAGTTACTGGGTCTAGTCTGTTCCACCGATCTGCGGTGAATTCGTCTAGACCTACTATGACTGCGGCTTTTGATTTAACCTAATGTGATTCTCAGCTCGTCCTCATTTATAGTTGGTATTGGACCATCTGTGGGTGCACATGGCGGTGGTTCTTCGTTTGGAAATTCTTCCTTTAATAGCTTACTATAGTATTCAACCGGGTCTACCTTTTATAGCAGAACTTTTTACGTCATAATATTATTTTGCATAACTGTTTGGCATACACTCATCTTACTTCTTACTCTTACTAATATACTATATATATACTTACACTTACTTACTTACTAATATTATAAATGCGAAATGCGAAAGTTTGTGAGGATGGATGGATGTTTGTTACTCTTTCACGCAAAAACTACAGAACGGATCTGAATAAAATTTGGTAAGTAGATAGTTGACATCCTGGAATAACACATAGGCTACTTTTTATCTCGAAATTCCCACGGGATCGGGATTTGCACGGGAAAACCTTCCCACGCGGACGAAGTCGCGGGCAGAAGCTAGTTTATCATAAATTCGAAACTCATAATTTTGTTAGTCAGAATCATCTTTAGGCATAAATTTCATGTCCATAATAATTGAAAAGCGGAACCATCATATCGCAGAAAATTCGCAGTCAGAATCTTCTTATGGCATACATTTTTTTATATTTAGCTTGGAGGCAGGTATCAGGCATGCAGCATGCAAGCAAGGCATGCCGGCCAGCCTCTGCAGCCGCGACGGCGGGCTTCAAACCACCTGCTCCTCAGCTCGCGGGCCGCTCTACCCCTCCGCGCCTACGCGGGCTTGAATTATTACACTCTAGGGGTAGGGCAGACAAGACCGTGTAAAGTCGGTTTTGCGGCAATTCGTAGAAACGAATCGCTGCAAAATTTTGTGATAGAAATCACTAATTTTTTTAGCACAACATATTGACTTTTTATGATACTATTTTAATTTAACATTGAAAATGCTACCAAGTAACCATCTGTATATTTATGACTAAAACTCCGTAAAAGTTATTTTGTAAATCGGCGAAATATACACACATCAAAAGTGTCTAGGGATCAAGCATTTTTATGCGGATTTCTTGAGATTGAGATGTGGCTTTGTAATAAATTTATGATTTTATAAATTTATATGGATCCTTTTTGGTGCATTTCATAATTTGAAACAGGAAATGTTAATCAAATTCGAGTAAAATATGAAAATCAGCTGTCAATATTTTCCCTATAAAAACATACGACGCGTTGAAGACATTATTAGTGCTACTGTTTCCCTACTACTGATTAAAACCAACGTTATTATGGAGCGGCGACGTCATTTAAGCAGGGAAGAAATGCTCAGAGCCGTGGGAATGATAGAAGCTGGTTCCCGGCAACGTACTGTGGCTTTAGCTCTGAATACAAGTCAGAGTGTTATCAGTCGACTTTGGACACGTTACCGAAGCACTGGTACCGTGGCTGAGCGCCATGGAGGACGGTATCGCTGCACCACATGGAGACAAGACCTATACATTCAAATCTTAACTCGAAGAGCTCCAACAATAACCGCCATGATGTTAGCCGTGAGGCTTCATCACTCTTCAGGGAACTTAATTAGCGACCAAACAGTCAGAAACCGCTTGCATGAAGTGAACCTTCATTCCCGAAGACCGCTACGGGTACCACCTATAGCAATGCACAATCGTAGGATTCGATATCAATGGGCTCTTGAACACAGAAATTGGGCAGAAGAACAATGGCATTTCGTGTGCTTTTCTGATGAGTCTCGTTTTGGTATGAGACCGGATACAAGACGTATACGACACTGGAGAACCCCTGGACGCCAACAGCGATTAAAATCCTGCCAGGAAGTCCATCCTTATAGTGGTGGAACCATCACGGTATGGGCGGGTATTTGGATCGGCGGAAGAACTGAGTTGATTTGGATCAGAGGCAACCTCAACGCTCAAATTTATGCTGAGACGATTGTATCTGACGTCATCGTTCCTCTACAAGTGCAAATCGGTCCCTTATTTCAGTTAATGCATGATAATGCACGACCGCACACCGCAAGAGTTGTAAGACAGACTCTCGCCGCAGCTAACATCAATGTCCTGCTCTGGCCTGCTCAGTCGCCAGACTTGAACCCGATTGAGCATGCATGGGATATGCTACAGAGAAGAGCTCTGCCGAATATGGAGGGTATCCAGTCGCAAGAAGACCTTTTTTTGTTGTTGCAACGAACATGGGCGGCCATTCCACAGCGTGATTTGGATGAACTCATTTTGAGTATGCCAAACCGATGTTCTTGTGTTGTTAGTGTTCGCGGTAGAAACACGGATTATTAATTGTTTAAGTTACCCAATAAAATTTTAAAGAAAACTGTTATTTCAGTCTTTTTTTCGAACTTTAATGTTAGTGGTTCAAATGTCAAAAATCCCTTTATTAGGAAAATGGCAAATTTCTTTATTAATGCAAAGGTGACTTGGTTTATCGTTACTGTGACAAACGAAAACACTTTATTTGATGAATCCTTAAAGAAAATTTTAATTAATATCAATCAGGAGAAAAGTTATTGCAAAAATATATGTTGATCCCTAGACACTTTTGATGTGTGTAGTTTGGTAAAATAATACCTATGACACATGATAATTCGATGATCTAAACACAATATGTCCAAAGAGTATGTAATACACTATGTTTTAAACAAGGAACTTATATCTATAAGTTCCTTGGTTTTAAACAAGGAACTTATATCTATAAGTTCCTTGGTTTTAAATATGTCATGCACAGATAACTTTAAATAAGTCAGAGACAGATAGGACAGTGAATTTTCTGCTTAGTTTCCTATGTCATGTAATGCATATAGCAAAAAGGACGTCGGTCAATAGGTTTCGGTAATTCCGGGGATAAAAAAACGGGCGGTCTAACAAAAAAAATCTGAAAAGTGATCGGTTCCCCAAATAATCATCTCTCTAAATAAATATTACGCTAAACAAAACTATGCGTAATATTAAATATGGTAATGGTAATTAGTAAGTATGCCGTTGTAAATTCGGACATGTAAACATTCTGCCAAAGAATAGTTACGCTAAGTAATTTTTATGTGGCTTAAAAATATTCAATTAAAGAATATTATGCCAAGTGTGTTATGCCATGGGCATGCGGACAGCGAGTAAAGGGCAACTCGCTGTCCGACCATGGACCATGCCCGGGTCGACGGCGCGTTGTGTTCCACGCACGCCTCAAAGAGCGTAAGCAATATGACGAGGCCCCCCCTGTAGAGGGCCGATGCCTGCCGGTGTCGTGGGACCACGTGGGACTTATCCCATTACCATGACCCCGGAACGTAAAGGGCTATTGAAGGAACACCGTGGATTTTAGTCATTACAAGTCTGACAGTCCCTCCGACCCTGCCCGGGGTGGGAGGACTTATTTGATGATTATATCACGTAAAAAAAAGTGTGTTATAATACCAAAGAAATGTCGGAGTATCAAGATTCTGCGAAATAGAAGGAACCCTATTCAACCATCTCTCGTCAATTTACTTTTATGTTCATGGATGCTCTATGTTTGCGATGTGCTAATTTCAGTACTTCGTCCGCATTTTGAGCACTCTCCAGACTTTCATAGATCGTTTGATTGCATTTGGTGACCTCTTGTGCTATACATCTTTTAGCATCCTGCTTCGCTACTTTATATCGGTCCTTATCTTTCGCTAGTTTAGATCTTTTTATTCGCTAGGGTCTCTTTGATTCTGACATTTGGAGACTCCTAAGATCCCTGCTGCTTTTATCCTGTATCAGGTTTCAAACTTAGACCAGATATCATTTGCGTTGTCATAACTTAGATACTTCCAAATCGGTCTCCAGATAATCTTTTATCACGCTCATTATAATATATCCTTTATTTCAGGCAACTAGGCCCATACGAAACAAGAAACAAATACAAAATCTTATAAATAAACTAATAGGTACATAACTGTAAAACACTTAAAAACAAAAACTAGTTAACACGAATAGACGGCGTCGTGTTGCGCTGCGAGGTGTCGCGTAATCTTCCGCGAAATCGTCGATACACGACACCTTTCGGCCAAAATTCCTGCTTGAGGAATGTCTCTAATAGATAAGTTGAAAGCCGCATTACAAACGATTTAGAGTCCCATTAGTGTCCCCTGGACCATCCAGGGGATCTCTCTCCACTTAGTTTTTGGTGTTCTATCTACTATAATTTTTGTCAGCTCGTACAGACAAGAGTATGCGATAATAATGTAACGCTAAAATGCGCTGTAATGTAAGATTATCACCAGGTATTACTTTACAGCCTTTAAACTTTTGTTTGACGGTCTTGTCGGACCTGATAAAGTCTATGTGTGAGTGTGACGCTCTACCCGCACATCTATACTTATAATAAATCTGTAGACAGGTCAATTCTGTACATGAAATATATTTCCAAAATAACTGTCAGGGGGTGATTAGGGATCGATACTGATTCCAAAAATGCAATCAGTAACATTTTTGTCTGTCTGTCTGTATAACCGTTATAGAAACAAAAACTACTTGACCGATTTTAACGAAACTTGGTATAATTATTCTTCATACTCCTGAGCTGGTTATAGTATACTTTTCATCACGCTACAATCAATAGGAGCAGAGCAGTGAAGGGAAAGGTTGGGAAAACGGGAGAAGTTACTCCATTTTTTAAGCTTCCGTCGCGTGTGCAACCTTAATGGTGAAAGCTACACAGAAATCAGTTCATGTCGGATATTCTCCTTAAAATTATATAAAAAATATCTCACGACAGCATATGTCTATCTTTTATGGTTGACTCACAATAACACGTGTAACTCCCGATAGCTTAGCAGTTCGAAGCTTTCTGATTATAATATTTGTCTACTCTTACGTTTATAACACTCTCAGTCACCCCTAATTGAAAAATTTAACATTATTAACTATTCCATAAAAAAGAATCATATAAATCGGTATAGAAACACCAAAGTTATACAGGAAATACGCTAATAATAAGCCATCGCGCGTGAATACTGAATCATGCTATGAGGATTATTTTTGAGAATCGGTCGCCGCGCTCGACGCGTCTCGCAGCCGAAGGTATAAAAAGGCGGGGCGTCCGAGCGCGAGCTTCTTCAGCTACCCCGTCCGATTACCATATATAAAATACTTTATTTTCAGACCAAAGTCCATAATAGAGATACATTTA
This sequence comes from Tholera decimalis, assembly GCA_943138885.2. Lineage (NCBI taxonomy): Eukaryota > Metazoa > Arthropoda > Insecta > Lepidoptera > Noctuidae > Tholera > Tholera decimalis. Next base: position 10,651,220 of record OW964565.2, on the reverse strand, counting down.
CACATAAACAAAAAATAAACACACAAATCTATATATATAAAAGAAAGTCGTGTTAGTTATACTATTTATAACTCAAGAACGGCTGAACCGATTTAGCTGAAAATTGGTAGGGAGGTAGCTTAGAACCAGGAGACGGACATAGAGTATTTTTATCCCGGAATTCCCATGGGATCGGGATTTACGTGGGAAAAGCCTCCCACGCGAACGAAGTTGCGGGCAAAAGCTAGTTTATAATAAGTGATTAAGTGTTCTTTCTTGTAAAATTCGTCTTTATTAGTGTAAGTGCTTCATTCTGCAAATTCTAGTAGGTATTTCTTCAAGTTGTTTGTTTAACTTGCCTATCCCAAACTCACCATGTACATACATTATCTTCTGTCATATCCCTGGTATTTCCATGTGGCCATTCAGGTCGCCCCCTATAATCTTGTAGTCGTTTGCTGGAATTCTCTGGATGAGGTCGTCCATGTCTTCCAAGAAATGTGCCTTTTTTATTTCTGTGCACCCTCTTTGAGGTGTATAGGCTGATATGATGTTGGTTATTTGTAGATCATCCAGAGCATGTTTAACGAAAATTAAACGGTCGCTTTTGCGTGTGATATTTATGATGCGACTGATGCGAGACTTATTGTTGTCTAAGAGTATTGCCACCCCGTTTCTTTCCTGGTTATATTCCATAGATCTTTCGACTTTGAGCTTTTCCATTTCGTTAGGAAGAAAAAATAATTATTTATTGATTAAAATTGGTTCGAAATCGAAACTGACTATTTAATTGGAAATCGAGTCTGACTTCCTCTAATGATTATTTCCATACCTAAGGTCAAAGTCCTGATGCGCGAAAAAAGGAAATAAACAAATTCAAAAGTCGAATCGAACGAGTTTGTAATTCGACTCACACTTGTCCGATTCGGATGGTTGTGCCCACAACCTTTTTGGAGGGCTGGATCCGCCCCTGGTTTATCGTGAAAGCAGTAGGATGAGTCATGTAGACTATCTTTCTAGAATTCCTCTCCCGACACCTAAAGGGACTTTCACACGGGTAGAACAAAAGCATGTCGATTTAGCTATACTTTCTAGTAACTGGTTGCAAGCTGAACAGGAAAAGGACGAAGAAATCAGTAAGATTGTGTCTGATCTTCGTAATGAAGTTTTTCCCGAGGAAACTCGCAAAACTTACGAAATTCGTAAAAATATTCTGTGCCATAAGTTTCAGCGTAACGGTCGCACTCGTTGTTTGCCTATTGTACCAATGTCTCTTAGGTGGTCTGTAATTAATAACATCCATGAGTCTGTCATGCATTTGGGATGGGAGAAAACTCTCGAAAAGATTTACGAGTACTATTGGTTTGAAGGCAAGGAACTATTTCCTTTCTAACCTCTTTTATCTGTTCTGTGGTACCTACGGAGAGCGCACACTCGAGCTCAACTTAGGTTTACGTAGAAGTTTCAAATGGACATTCGTCGTTGCCGACGTCAACACATCCATATTGGGCGCAGATTTCCTAGTAAGCCACAAATTACTAGTCGACTTACATCAAAGAAAACTCATCGATCGCGTTACCGATCTCAGCGTAAACACTATCAAGATCCAGTCAACTGAACCCCTCGAGTGTCGCATGTTGAATTTCCTTATGATTTTTGGGTAGGACTTCAGAAAAAATGATAAATCGGCAATTTATGGCCATTATCATGGTATATATTATACCTTCCTGGATTCGTTATGAGTTTATCTAACTATTTATATCATTCAATAAGCAAATCAAACTGACCTTATCTCGCAGTGATGTGATATGTTTACACTTTTAACATTTTCACTCATATTCGAAAAAAAAAAAAAAAAAATGTGCCTACACATTTATTTTAATTTTTTATTTTTATTTTATTTTAACACAAATTATTCCAAAACATTAATAAAAAACTATTGTAAAAAGTAATAAAAACTTTTTGATAACACAACGAAAAAGTCTGCGGCGTCACAACAAAAACCACAGATGCATTTTGTAATTTTTTTTTCATTCATTTTAGCGGTGTATGCAGAACGTATTGCTACTTGCAACACAACCACAGATATTTATCGACTAATCCTGACCAAGCCCTTAAGTGTAACTGTCCGACTTAAGACATTTGGAGCATTTTTTTCTTATGTCGCACTGTGTAACATAAGACACGCGAGAGGTTAATCAACCGAAATATCACAGTTACCACGACATACTAAAACAATATCCCGATGTGCCGCGCCACTGAAACGCAAATGTTATTGAATTTAAAATTGACCATGTAACACTTATAAAACTGACCAGAGGGTTCCGACCTGAAACCTGAAATAATTCATTAGTTCGTTGTGTGCTGCTCTTTTGCAGCTTACTCAAAAATCCTCTTGCATGTGTGAAAAAAAAATATATTTTAGAATATAAACTTATTATTGGGATGGATCTGCCAAATACCAACTGGACGCGCTTGAGTCTATCGAGAGACTCATTGGCAACGATTCACTTGTCGAATGAAAGCTCCAGAGCCTTGAACATCGAAGACGAGTTGCAAGTCTATCGGTTTTCTATCGGTTACATTTCGGGGTGTGCGATGGAATTACACAATCTAATTCTGCCAAGCCCGTTCCATCATCGAACTACGAGACAAACGGCGATGCGCCATCGTTACATGGTGGACATCCCACCCATACGCACAAAACGTTTTGGGAATACTTTCATTGTGCGTACGGCTAAGGAGTGGAATTCCCTGCCGAAGTCTGTGTTTCCTGATCGCTATAACCTGGGAGTCAAGTCAAGAGTGAATAGGTTACTTCTAGGCAAGCGTGCTCCATCTTCGACCACATCGTCACTTACCATCAGGTGAGATGGTGGTCAAACGCGAGCCTATTATAAATAATAAAAAAATAAAAATCTGCAGAAACAAACAAGCTTTTAGGAAAGAAATAAAAATCAAACACTCTTTTTTAAATTAAAATTTATTAAGTAACTGTTCTGCATTATGTCAATGGATAGGCGCTCAGGCCGTCTATAGTCAATTTGAGTTAAAAATACAAAGGTGAGACTAGCGTGGTTGATAAATATCATCTAAAACTATCTACGATAGATTACAATTAATATTTGCTGTCTCACCTAGCAAAGTCAAGAGTGTAGCAAATATCCTCTACATATAAACTCCATTTTCAGCCTTATAGATAAATTCCTCTTCATTCATTTCATTTGCAGTAGCTGCGAAATTTAAAAAGTGACTAATCTCTACATATTATATTCAAATGCATAAATGGCCACGTTCCTTACTGAATAAAGGAATAATACATCGGAATACTCTAAAGCCCGATTTACACTTCAATAAGTACAGTAGCCAGTTAAGAACTCAGACAGTTAAGTAATAAGAGTAGTAAGTTGTAAGTAGCGTCCAAACGTAGGCGAGTGAGTAGTCATAAGTTGCTAGACATGTGTCAGTTATAACAAAACGTAACTGAAAACGGTTGCCGTAGCAATAACTTTAGGTATCGGTATCGTCTCAACCGGCAACGGTTATCAAATACCTGCATCTGCAGAGTACGAGTAGCTACAACCAAACGCGCAACTACGAAAACATTAGAAACCGAAACCGATGATAACCAACCGGCAACTGGCAACCATGCCTTCCCTCTCTCACTTAGCCGATAATTAGGTGCAAGAAAGAGAAGATGCGATTATCGTTTTGTTGGCATACATTGGTTATCATGGATATCTTAAGGAAATAATATGGTCGTATATACCAATTGCTGGTCTAATGATGAACAGTTTTGATGTGTTTGTCGGTTATCACTTATCACAGATATTTTTGCTAAATAGAAATACTTTTAGAACTAAAGTTTAGATACCAGTCATTTTGAAGTTGCTGAATAATTTGAAAGTTTGTAGAGTTATAAAAATATAATAGTTTACTTGAATGTGAATAATACCTACGTAATAACTAGCTTGACTCCTCATCACATCATACCTCTTAGCTAATATTATGTGGAAAATTGTGTTGTGATTATATATTTTTTTGTTTTGACTTACTTATTATTATTATGTTTAATGTAATGACGTTTATTCCCCAAATAAAATATAAAAAAAATACGCGTAGGTGGCCAACATCTGCTGGGGTTTGTGGGAAAGTTCTATCGAGATACCGCGGCTCCGGAAATGTAGGGCAGCCGAAGGAACAGGGTGGGTTTTTAGTCAGTAGAAGTCTGACACACTCTTCCACTTAACCCAGAGTGGAAGAAGTCGTTCGATTATTTTCCCACCCAAGAAAAGAAAAAATAAAAAAACATGTGTGCAATTCACACGTGGTAGAAGTGAAACCTTCAAAAAAAACCTTTTAAAAATGTATGCCCCCCCTCAACTCCCCACGAGACCCCCCCCTCCCCCCTCCCCGCCCCCTCTCAGGGCTACATCACCCCCCGCGACCTAACTTCGTTTCCGTGGTCGCAAGATAGCCGAGTTTGGGCTCATTTTAAAGGGCATCACAAGCTCTACCACTTGGCCCCAACAGAATTCCAAAATTCAGCAATTTCTAATAATAATTTCGGAAATTTATTTATTTACAAAAAAAATAAGATTTGTTATTTCTAACACTAGTCTGAAATATTTCTTTTTTCATTTTCTAATACAGTTTTTTTTCCTATAATATCAAAATATGCGAAGTCCCTCGAGTGTATAGAGTTAACACTGTAATTATATGATGCCCGCGACTTCGTTCGCGTGGGAGGTTTTTCCCGCATAAATCCCGATTCCGTGGGAATGCCATGCCATGTAAAAAGTAGTCTATGTATTATTCCAGTATCTTAACTATCTACTTACCAAATTTCATTGAAATCTGTTCTGTAGCATTTACGTGAAAGAGCAACAAACATCACATACAAACTCACAAACTTTCGCATTTATAATAACTTAGTAGGATTGACTAATTGACCATTGTGTAAATAGTATATCATGATAGTGATTATTTGGTGACGGTGAGTTAGTGAGCTATGTTAATTTAATCAATTAATGTAAATATGATGATCTTGAAATGCGCCGGATTTTTTGTATATTTTTCATATAGAAAATGTGCTAGTCCTAAGCCTAGAAGAAAGCTATGAAGGAAAATTACCAGTATCGTTATATTCCCTTTACTCCACTCATTGTTATATCCATACTTTAGTTATTTTAGCTATCCAGTTGTTGTAATAACTATACCGATACAAGAACTGAATAGTTAGATTAACTGCAGTTTTGATACCGTTATTCGGCAACCGTTATCAATAACGTTATTGCCACTAAATACCGGTTAGATAACGGTTATCAAGAATAACTAATAACGCCCATGTCTATAAGTTGCCCGAGAAGAAGAAAAGAAAATAACACGTGTTCGCGGCCGCAACCTACAAATGTATGGACTGTACTAAACTCGCCCGTCTACATGCCAGCCAGTTAAGTTGGAGGGGTGCGGGAGACGCGAGAGAGATCTATTTAACTCAACTTAATCAACAACTTACTACTTAACTCGCTTTTGCCGTTCAAACTACAATAACAACTTAACTCGCCGATGACGCAAGTTAACTCGCTACTGTACTTATTGAAGTGTAAATCGGGCTTTATACCAAATGATAAATAACACTTACACGCGCACATTTTCGTAGTGTCTCTGGGGCGTAAGTATCGTGCCTAATGTGGACGACTATGAGGCTCCACTGTTCCGGCTGATCGTGACCATGAAATCATGGTAACATTTGATTCCACTCTCACCATCCAGCTTATCAGTGGAGTGCAGAAAGCTGAGCAGACAGTTGAAACATTTCACCTAATAAGTACATCATGATTTGAATGATATACCTTACAATTGATTATCAAGTACTATTACGACTAGTATTCCCCGCTGAAGGGTTGGTGCCACACGATCTTGCCCTCAAGGCAGCCGGTGACGAGCATGTGATAGCGGGGAGAGAACTTGGAGCTGACGACGAGGTCCTGGTGGATGCCAAGACTCTGGCCGATCTCCACCATGGGACGGGGGCCGCTGAAGTCTTGAAGGCAGTTACACAGCTCCCCGCAGTCGTGGTTGAGGGCGAGCAGCCGCATGCCCCGCCCGAATGGGGAGCACACGATGCGCCCATCCGCCGAGTAACACAGCTCCTGTACAAAGGACCACTTGGATATCAGATATCTGGCAAATCTATCTGCAACACCAATTTATGAACATCAGCTTCGTGATGATTATCGGCAAGATAAAGCGGAAACAGCAAATCGTGATTTTCAGTGTCATAGATATCTGTTTAAAAGTAGCACGAGTCTACCTCCTAAATGAGGTCGGCGTAATTAGGCCCACTAGCAGTGTAAATAGCGGACACAAATGAAATATTTATTTAAAAAAAAACTTTTATTTAATAGTTATCTATCGTAATTTTTATACGACTTTTAATCATGGGGTAGTGAAAAACACAATAAAAAGAAGATATAGCGAAAGTCATTTCTTAATTCCAGGGTTGCCAGGGGGGTTTAAATAGTATAATATTGTATGCAGAGGGTCATGATTTCTCATTATTTTAAAAATAGATCCATTTTGAAGGTCTAAATATATATCAGTTAACGCATTACGTAAATATTTTTGTTAAATACAACGTTTTTGGTCCATAATAACTGTGGCTTTGTGTTGATTTCGATAGTGGATAAAAATGCTAGAAGCCAAATTATAAAAACTCAAGAAACGTCAAATGAGATGAAAAATCAATTAATGTCATTCGAAGGCGCGAATTCGTAATTTCATCGATTAATTATTTATGAAAATAAGTAAAAAATAACTTAATTCAAACTACTTTTAGTTTGGATTAAGTTCTTTTTTATTCATTTTCGGTTTTATTTCTCAATGACCTTAAATGTTTTTACTTTTTATAACCTAAAAAACGTTTTTGTTATCTCGGTATGCCCATGATGATATTGATGTTTTTATATATAAACTAGTATTTGCGTGTTGCGCGAGGTGCGTGCTTGTGAAGAAAAAAAAAAGGGGGGGGGTGATGGGGGGGGGGTCGCACAATTATTTCGACTAAAGCATTGCCCCTCTAAATGAATCAGTAAAAAAAATGTTCCAAGTCTCTTAATTTCCGAGATCCGCCTAAAGGGGGTGAGAAGGGGGGCGGGGGGGGGGGGGGGGGGGGGGCAACTTTGAAAAATGGTTTTTACTTTACCGAGCCTCCTCTATACGAATCCGTAAAAAAAAAATTACGGGTCTCGTAGTTTCCGAGATACGATAAGGAGGGGGGAGAAGGGGGGTGAAAAGGGGAGGTTTGGCACTTTTCCCGTAGGTTTGAGAGTTACTTGTTTACGAATCTGTCAAAATATACCCACCTCCCCATCCACCATCTGGGAGAACAATTATGTCAATGAGTGAGTGAGTGAGTCAGTGAGTGGTAATTTAGCTTTATATAATACAATAGTGTTTATTACCAGTCAATTTAGTATTCATATTATTATTGTCTGTTGTGTTTAAAAAGTGGGCCGGACGAAGTATGGGCCGTTGCCGGAGTCCTTTAACAACAATTGCCGAGGTTGACCAGTTTATGGGTGACCAATGGTCACCCATACACTGGTCACTGGTCACTGACCATCTTAATATTTCGAAATTCCTCAGTCTCTGCCTCGGAATTACGTAATTACGTTAAGCCTTTCGTCAATGATCCCGGCTGTCAATTGTACATCTTTGACAGTCGTTACCAAGTGGTCTCGAGTTACCCAGAGACTGGGCTGTGCAGGTAGACAGGCACTCTATGTAAAACATTAGTAGCTGGTATCCAGTTAGGCTGAAAGCAGACTTGAAATGGCTAAGCGGACGATGACGATATTTGTTTACGAAGCCCTTGCTGACACGTAAAGCTGAAACATGTCTTACCTTAATAAACCCTTTTCCTTCGTTGGTCTCCTCTGTGTAGTATAGAAGACGGTCTTTGTTTTGTCTGATGCTAGATTTAGACTCGTCGTCACTCGAGCTGGGACTATCTCGAGGCGGCGTCTGTCCCGACGAAGATGGCAGCAAGCTCCTGAAATAGTTCGATTTAATGGTTTAATGGACATAGATTTAATAAGTTATCAATAAGGTGGTACTGCAAAGTTTTATTTCACTCTTTTTAGTTGGTAGATTTTTAATTTACCTAGTTACAAGAGCCTAAATGTCAACTACTTATAATCATTTACAAAATATTGTTGTTCCCAATATTGGGCCGTTAAATGTTGAGGAGTTCTCCTGGTACTTCACCATCAGCTTCACTTCACCATATGCATTGTGACGAATATATTGTGCTTAAAAGCCACATTCACCAAATAGAATCGCAATCCACGAAATACTTATTATTGAGGAGTTTGGGCGGCCATCTGTGGTCTTCGTCATCAGTTCCACTTCCCCAAATGGTACTTTTTGAGAGCAACTGCACAAGTTACTATTAGAAATACCCGAAACGCCATAGGTGTGCCTATAATATTTGAAGAGTTCCCTCGATTTCTCCACGATCCCTTCATCAGACCCTTTCAAACAAAAAAAAGAATTTTCCAAATCGGTTCAGCCGTCTTCGAGTAATCGGTGATCATCAGTGATCGGAGTAGGTAGATTGATTTTTGGTACTTGTATCATAAATGCACACAGAAAGAATAACATGGATAAGCCATTTTCCCGGAAAGTAATTCCGGTATTTCCGGATTCAATTAAACATTGTTAATGTTGGTAGTGATATTATTCCTACTCAATTCAAAATTTAAAGGAAGGTATAAAAACTAAATTAATTCATTATTTATCTGTAATTTTTATTGTTTATATGTAATTTTATTTTTATCTGTAATAATATTGCTCATTTTATTACAATTCCTACCTTTTTTTTGAGGATGGCAAATCATCAAATGACTCCTTCCACTCTGGCAGAATAAAATTCCTACATAAGTTCCGGTTTTTTTTTTAATAATCCACCAATTCCGGAGGAATGTCCATATTAATATATACGTTTCGGATCAATGACCCCATTTCAATCTACCTACTCCGATCACTGGTGATCATACATAAAAAAAAATATACGCGTTGAATTGATAACCTCCTCCTTTTTTGTCGTCGGTTGAAAAACTGATATTGATATCGTAAATGGCTAAATAATAACAGCCGCACGGATCGATCATCATCACGGATCATCGGAGGCTCAAGGTTAAGCAACGATTGTAGAAGTCGGTCGGATGGATGACCATGACCACCTTCGAGATTCTTCCGTGCCTCGAAAACACGTTACGGCGTTGTTCCCGGCTGTCATTAGTACACCTTTGGCAGTCGTTACAAGTGGTTAGAGGCCAGAAAATCTGTCCACAGTCTTGCCAAACAAAATTGCGTTTATTGGCACATAAAAGAAGCACATATACAACATTAAAAAAAAAAACAATGTTGTGCCAAAAGGGCCTCAGCTCAGCATAATGTCAGGTGGCAACCCTAAGTATTACCACCTAATGCTGATTTTCAGCTGCGGCCAACGGGTGCCACACGCTCGAATCTGCAATACATACGCGTAAACGTTCTAGCAGGCCTCCGTCACTCGCTCAAGGTCGCGCAATAAGTACCTACCGGCTAGCCGTGTGTTCGAACGCACAAGTGGCAAAGGGGCGCCGCACGCCCGCCTATGTAGTTGCGCGCGTAGACCATTTACCCATGCAAAATTTTCTCACGTATATTTCTGGGTATTTACTATTTAAATGCAACAAAAAACGTAATTGTCCAACTCTCGCAGACGAATTTAAAAAATACCAAATGTGAATAACTCTGGAATGTTCACCCATTTCAAAGCATATAACAAGAGCTCTTCCTTTTATGGTGGTTTGAAAGTACCACCGGAGACGTTCAATGACTATGTTAAAAGATTAGAAATTGCATTTATACAAAACTTTTCATCGAACTTGTTCGGACGGCCTGGGAGCAAATTGTATGATGTATTAAAATCAATATCATTTAAGTCTTTGTGTCCATGCTTCCCACATGATTATTTGATCAAACTTTAGATTAGATTCAGAATTTTTGCCGTTATCAAATTTACAAATGCAACGTTTAGAGAAGGTAAAAAGCAAATTGACCATTTTATAAAATTAAATCATTTATAAAACATTTTTGTATTTTATTTCATTGGAACAACCCTAAGGTATTTTCATACCGTCCGACGTCATCGCCCGCTGTGCAATTGAAACGCTCCGTTGAGTCAAAGCAGTTAAGCTCATATTTCCTTGTGTCGCTTGACAGCTAGAAAGTTTAGTTAATTATAGCGTAGGTATTTGTCGTTATGCAGGGAAGTGATGGATCTGTTACGAAAGTAACTTATTAGTAATCTGTGGTTCTAGTAAAAAAAATACTGGGTTGTGGAGGTTAGACAGGCAGTCGCTTCATATAAAACACTATTATAGTTTTCACTTTTGTCCGGTTAGACTGGAAGCCGACCGACATAGCATAGCATGGAAAAAGGGTAAGCAAATGATGATCTTTATTAGGATTACCTGAGAGTGCTAAGCGTGTCTCCGTCGCCGAGCCTGGGCGTGAGCGTGGGCCGCAGCGCCGGCGTGGCGGGCGGCTGGATGCCGGTGTTGATGCCTGTAATGCGCTGCATGTTGAAGTTACGACGCACCTGCCCTCTGAAGCCAATGCAACGGGTTAGTCACATCACCCACTTCTCACCTGGCTTACACAATACCGTAAGTTAATCCAATCGGTGACAAACATCTGTGTGTTGGCACCCTGTCCTCGTAATAATAAGTGCAATATTATAATCTACATAAATACCTGTTTTGGTCTTCGGGGGGAACCTTCAAAAGGCGCCTGGACTTTTGGCGAAAAGATCAGGGAGTGTATGATTTTTACCTCACTTAAACTACCCTGGTGATCAACGCATAGAACCTCTCAAAATACTATAGTAACTCTTAAAAGAGAGTCCCTTCTGTGAATCTACCTCTATCTACTAAATAGTAAATAAACCTGCTTCCGCAATCATTTGTTTCTATCGGTCGGATCGAGTCGGAATCAACAGTGGCAACCACCAGACGCCGAGTCATCGTGACAAGGCAGTTTTCTGATTGTCATTAACTGTTATGTGTAACTTTTAGGCACCTACATACATGCGTTAGATAGTCGTAATAAGTTTTCAAACATAAATATAACGTAAACCTTGTGTGTGTTTTTAAACTTCGGAGGTTTAATCATATCTCCAAATTCAGAGTTTTAATGAACATTCAACATATACATATATGATAGTGAGTTGTAGTGGCCGAGTGGTTGCAGACACGACTCACGTCGTTGGTCGTAGGTTCATCAAACCACAGAGCATATAAACACAGGAAATCCTGTATCGTTTTATTATTTCACAGTCAATAGGAAACAACCTTCAGTCAACCTTTAGGAAAAAGATCAGATATTAAAGGTATCTGAATTTCATCGATATTTTTCTACGATTACAACCACATATAACTTAATATCACTATTTGCGTAACTTGCGTATGTGTGTTTATTCTCGAGTCTGTAACTGCAGGTTACGGACTCGCCGCCCCCTGTTATCATAAATGTTCTATTAGTGAGTGTTGTTGTAATTTTCTTTGTGTGCGAGAGAAATATGAGCTCGTGTGCAGTTCTTATAGTTTTTGCTTTTGTGTTAGTGAATTAGAAACGCGGAGACATCTGAAAAGAAATATTTCTTGACAAAGCATATCTCAGTGTTTTTATCATCTGTGGTTCAAACCTAAACAGGCGCATTACTTTGTGTTTTTCATCATCTCCACTGATTCCAAAACGGTGATGCAGAAAAACATCGTCAGGAATGCTGCATGTCCTAGGACCGAAAAAATTGACGACACACAAGATCCACCAATACCTTAGCAGTGAGAACGTTACAGGCAGATTATATTATGATTATGATATTGAATATATACTAGTCAAAACAAAATAAGGGCCACTGCTTATTTTTAACATTTGGGTTAATTTATTAACTTGAATGCATACTTAAGCAACAGAACGCTGTAAATGTCTTTCTTGAATTAAAGTCACAGCTGTAGTTGAGGTTAGCAAGTCCATATTATTATGTCGTCTAAAGCGTGGCATATTGTGTGCAATAATCCAATTAACACGTTACTTAGCAATATTTGAACTGTTCACTACTAAAGCCACACATGGTCTGAATCTATCGATCAACTTAAATAACGGTAAAACAATTGTATACAAGTGGCATACTTAAATAGCATTTATCAACACTTATGATTAACGTCTCATAAATATCAGTCACTTAAGTTTGCATTCAAGTTCAGGCAGTGGCCCTTATTTTGTTTTGCCTAGTATATATTATGATCTCTCTCTATTATTATTTCCCTCCTTTCTCTATTACACATTTGATATTTATTAGTATATGGTTTTTAGTATTGTACATATGTATTTTATATTATTATGTTTAATTAATATTATTTATGTTGTTTGTACAGCGACAGCCCTAAATCTGTCACCTTTAAGTTCTGTCCATCCAAAGGTTGTCTGAAAGAGATCGCCCTGTGCGAAAATACCGCCCATTGTAGTTTTACCTTTTGTATCCATATAAATATTGTAAGGTGTACAATAAAGTATATAATAAATAAGTATTCTACGATCTACAACAATCTAAATTGAAAAGAATATGTAATTTAAAACACATATTCTTCGAAATACAACATGTAACATAATCAATGCACAACCTGAAATTAGTTTGTTTAGAATCGTTTACTGAATCAATTTCTATATTTTTTGTATATTAACGAAACTCTGGATTAAAAGATCATCTTTGAGGATGTGTTTGTTGATATGGTTTTCTCAACATGCCAAGGTCGGTTACATGCTCATGTGACTGCTTTTACTACCCATTTAAATATTCTCTTACTAAATAACATTAATTGCTTTTCCAGAAAGATGGTTAGCTAATACAAGGCTTAGTTAACCATAGAAAACAATGATATAAAAAACTCCAACTAAACTTGATAGATGTATTTACAAGTTCTCCTCATATTATTTTTATATTACTTTTAGTAATAATTGATAGCTGAATAGCTTTATTAGCGAGTACTGAAACCAACCCTTAAGAGGGGTTTACACGAGTGACTAAAGCCGCACGATTATTGCCGCGCGGCGTAAATCGACCGTCTAAATGGCAATTCGGCTAGGTCGCAAGTAACTAAAGGAAGTGGTGCAATTTGTGAAGCGACTAGCCTCATGGCGAAAATCGACCCGTGTAAACCCCTTTTTAATAAAACAAGCACAAGTCCATTATCCCCTACGACTACGGACAATTACATGCTTAGTCCATTCACCGAACATGCTGCTGATGCATGCAATCTTTATTTTTAATGAGGTTGCATTTACAAAAGCTGTAGTAGGTACTACGTAAAAGCAAAATCGACTAACTCCTTTAGCAGCTCTAATTAAAACATTTATTTGCTATAGGGAGTAGCTGAGTGCTTGAGCCAAATTATAACTACTCTACTCGTAATCATTGTTCAAAGCGCAATGCAGGCATATTTTAGCATATACTTACAGTGAAAATTGTTAATTACTTCAATACTTTTAAGTACATTTTACTATACTGACTTGGGCCTTACTTATGCCTTACCTATAAAAATCTCAAACTTATTTAGCAACTGACTAACAGTTTCTAAATTCAAATTCTCAAAAAAATATTTGAATTAGGGATCTTCTAACCAGTATTTAGCAGCAAAAACGCGCATCACTTTATAATAAATCAATATATATATAACGCTTCTGTTACTGACTGACTGATAGATTATGCACTGCCGAAACTCCTATGCGCAAGAAGCTGAAATTTAGCATGTATGTTCCTTGGGGTGTGTAGGGAAGCTCTAAGAAAGCATTTTTGGAATTTCCCACGAGATCGGAATTTACACGGGAAAAACCTCCGACGCGAACGAAGTCGCGGGCAACAGCTAGTAAGGTTATATACGTATAAGAAAAATTAAGATGCGTGTTCTAGCACTCATGCAGTGCACTGCGCTCACCTGTTGTACATTTCCTGCAGTATCCGCTGCTGCTTCACCGTGATGGCGGCTTCCCAGACATCATTCTGTATACCAGACAGACCCTGAAGATAATGCTCGCGTTTCTTAATGTAAATCTCTATTTTTATGGGCCCCTTTCCTACTTATAAGCACCAAAAAGAATAGGGAATATGCAAGACAAAAATATGCATTATATTTACCATAAAATATAAACAAACACTAGCTGTACGCATTCATAAATAAATTGCGACATTGCCGTCCTTCAAGTACGCGTGTACAGAGTGTTTCTTTTACGTATCAATTTAACATTTTTAGTGCATATTTTAATATTAAAAAAAAAAAAACATTTTGTTTCCGAATTATAATATTTTTTTAGCATGTATGGTTGCTATACTATTGCGGGTTAATGGGAACACCCTCTGTTAGTTAACATACTGTATATTAGAATACTAACAGTTAAAACAGAATGGAAATCGATCGAAAGACCAACCAATTATAAAAATTTTAAACAAATATATATCTGTCTCTCTCTCTCTTGAAAACGCTTTTTCTACAGGAGCTGTATGAGCGTTATAGACTTTGACGTCAAAATCTATGTCGGAATTCTAATTCCAATCATCAACTTTAAAGCTTTATAGCTTAGTCAGTGATGACAATATTCAAAAAAAGATATTTCGTTACAGCTCACTAGATTTTATTTTTAAATAAAAGAGTTACCTGCATATTCCCTATATCGATGCTTGATAGAATAATTTACAAGCAATAGCCGTATAAACTGACCTTTTAATCAATTAATGCAACGCAACACTTAAAGCAAGTTTAGACGAAACTATCTCTGGTTACTAGTTGGACTGCCATCTATTGCCGGCTTTGTATTGGATACGTGAAAACATATTTTCTTGATAGACCAGCGGTGGTAAGAATAGAGCTCCTGTATATTTTTTAGCTCCCCCTTTTGTCCCACGCCGTATAAACTCATTAAGCCAGCCAATTATAGCTTATGTTTATTATGAAGTACGTACACTGCAAAAGTAAATAACACATAATTGACTTATAACCATAGATCGGAATAGGTAGAGCTGTTTTATGTACTTGCCATAGGTTAGAATAATATGGATATTCCCCGAGTCCCGGGATTTGGTTTTTAAGTAGTAAAATCATAAAAAACTATTCTCACATTCGGGACTATTGAAAGATTACACTTCCTTTCTGGCGGGTAAATATAAGAAGGACGGGATTAAAAATAGTATAATAAATACATAAACTTGATTCATTAATTCACATATATTTTTTTAAGTAACAATTTCTTATTCAAGAATCAACAATCAAATAAACATTTTTATTCTGAAGTTGTACAAAAACATATTTCCATACAAACTATTTATTTTATACATATTGACAAAAATAATGAAATTCAATAAAATCCCGTAGTATCAGTAGGAATCCCGTGGAATATCCATATTAACATCAATGTTTGCGGTCAATGAACCTAAATAGCTCTACCTATTCCGATCACTGCTTATAACTAATTATTAAGAATTGATTGTCTAGGTCTAGAGAGCTTCGTGTAAACGCCTTTATAGAATGCGAGGTCAGTTTACACACAAAAGTTTGAAATTTCTTCGTTTGTACCTGTCGTTTAGATAGCGATTTTCTATTACGCCATATTATTTTAGGAACAAAACATTTTTAAAAGGGGCGGGGGGCGGGTTTAAATTTTACAGATCTGAACACTCGACCCTGTGGCCCTCTTTATAGGCATAACATGACAGGCTTTACAATAACATTAAATATGTACAAAGATATATGGGGTTAAGTACTAATGTTTTGTACTTAATCATAATTTTAATTCGGAATCTCAGATAATTATCCATTTTTGGAAACTCGGTTTAAATTACAATAAAACATTAATTCCAACCACTTAAGAGCTGTTTCAAAAAAGTACACTTAATTCACTACCTGGAAATTTCCTAGACAACCTCTTTCCACCTTTATCCTCGAAAACAAAGTCGAAAATTGGTCGAACTGGGAACTTTCCCAAGAACACATTACACGAAAGATAAAAGTTGAGTAAATGGCAAAGAATATCATTTGAGATTCTGAATAATGTGTTAAACCGTGACGTGTGACAGGGGAATGGAAGAAGAAAACTTGTAACGTACGCCGACCCCAGTAAATGGGACAAGAGGCAACAAGATGATTCAATTGAGTATAGGTATGGGGTGTGCTTACCCCGGCGAGACGCGAGGGCTGTTGCGGCGGCGGCTCGGGTGCATCGCGCGACGAGGAGGGCCCGGCCGGCACCTCGCCCTCCCTACTACTTATGCGAATCAAGTGCGCCCTGCCGACAAACCAACCTCCACTTATTTACACTATTAAGCCTGAAAAAGACTGGCTGAATTTGAATTGCACGCCAGCGCAGGCCAGTCGTTAGTGCAGTTGTGCCACCGCCAACGATTAACACGAATTGGCGAGCGACGAGTGTGTAATTCCGATAGTTTTGTCGCTGGGCTATCGCCTGGTTTGTCTCTCGGCTGGCTATTTCAATAGCTAAGCGATCATCGATGAACAAGTATTACGTTAGATTGCTCTTGTTGCACAGCAATAAAGTAGTGAAGCTAGTCCTCGCCAGCAGTTTATACCGTCAGCGAGCATCTCTTTTGTTCGAGTCGTCGTTTAGTTGTCGTTACCCGTGGTTCCGGTGGGTCGACCCATTACTATTTAATGTTAAGATAGTTCAGTTTCATTTTCAATATTAGTTCTGGGGTAAGAGTTTGCAATACTATCATCGTTTTCCGATACTATCGCTTTGTCTCTTTCACACTCATCTACAAGTTTGGTGCATGTGAAAGTAACAAAGCGATAGTTTTTGGAAACGACAAAAGTAGTTTTCGTTGCCAAAAATAGAATTATTTTATTTGCTTATGAATGAGTAAACTTTGTCGTGTGTAAGTAATGTTTTTTTAACACGCTTTTATTAGGTCGACCTGTATGTAACTAACTATGTAATGGAATCTAAGGTAACTAATTTAACCATCTTCCAAGGATCATAGCGTAATGAAGATTGGCATCTGTATGTAGTTCTGATGACAATACAATAATATGATACTGTCGAACTGATCTGATGATGGAGCCGGAAGATATTAACTGGAACTTCATGATGGAATATCGTATCATAGCTGTTTTGGATTTCTTAGAAAAGTCTTCTAATGAACTTTCCATGATGGAATATCGTATTTTTCTAGTGCGTAAAGCGTGTTTTTCTAGTGTTTTTTTAAACTATTAATTTATTAATAAATGCTTATCTCATATTATTATTTTATTTTTAAACCGGTATAATCTCAAGTCTAGGAATCAATCCCTAATGCCATAGAACCACGGGTAACGACTCTTTTGTTTACATGAAATTTATATCTAGTGTATGTTTCTTGAGCGAAAAAATAACCGATAGTCGCTTCGTCGCCGGCGGCGGTGGGACACCTGCCTATATGCTTGGCAATTTCACGCCAATGACAAGCGGAGCGTACATAGTCAGGTGGAAGCTGTTGTACAGTACACATTAAGCCATACTCTTTATGGAGTTCTATGCTCACTTAAACTATAAAATTCTGCTAAACTTGAAATGCATTCAGCGCTAAATTACTCATGGCAGTTGTAGTCGGATCTAGAACAACTTCTATGACTATATTTTTAAATGAAAATACATCAGTGACCTTAAAAATGTTTAGTGCTAATCGCATTTACAGCATAATTTATTAAAAAAGAAAGTGTAATTTTTAACCGACTTCTAAAAAAGGAGGAGGTTCTCAATTCGGATGATTGTTTTTTTTTTTTTTTATGTTTGTTCGGGCATAGCTCCGTCGCTAGCCAACCGAATTGAAAAATTCTTTTTTTGTTGAAAAGGATATACTTCCCAAATGGTCCCATGATTTGAAACATGAATGATTTGAAACATGAAATTTTATCGAAATCGGACAAGCCGTTTCTGAAAAATCAACAAAAGTCTATAAAAAATATTTACGTTGATGATCTTTTCGTTTACTCTGCATTGCGTTTTATGTTCGCGCGTAACTCCGTCATTTACGAACTGATTTGGAAAATTCACTGACCCACTAAAAGGCGCGAAAATAAAAACTTTTTTGCAAAAAAATAAAACCGACTTCCATATCAAAACACTACAAAGCCAAAAATAATTTTAATTTCGGAAGGCGGTGTGAAAAAAAAAGAAAATACAAACCCAATAACACCGACTACCGAAATTAAAATTATTTTTGGCTTTGTAGTGTTTTGATATGGAAGTCGGTTTTATTTTTTTGCAAAAAAGTTTTTATGATAAATAATTATCATAATTTCTAAGACTATAGATGTCCTGCATCGCGCTTTTGAGATTTCATATTATCCTCTATCTACTTATTAAGCTGGGGAACTGTTAATGTCTGTGTGCTGGGGAGATAGAGTTTTCAAGTCAATTGCCTGTGGGTAAATACGGGCTAAAACGGATAAATTCTGAACTTCTTTGATTAAGATGCATGCGATTAGGTTTACTGTATAAACTTCTTAAGCCCGGAAATAGAAAAAACACTCCTTAATATGACAATAGTGTATTATTTCGTATTGAAAGAAAAATGTATGTGTAGTAAATGGAAGAGTAGTTTTTTTTTCCTCGAAGAAGATTCAAAACGAAATAATCATTATTTTCTATCTCGCATAATGCAGTGTTAGTATGGGACCCGCTGTGAAATGTACTACTGTAAATATGAGTCCATAAACACCACTTTACTTTAATCCAAAGTCTATAGGTACTCTGAAAACCGTTTTATCTATACGATAGGCAATGGATGCTTCAAAGATGTTGGAAACTAAAAAGGGTGAGACAGTTTTAATCCTCACGCTCCTTCTCCGCTACCTTCGTAGCGCCCACATTCCACGCACCTTTGCTCTCAACTGTGGATAGACCATGAGCAAATCTAGCATCATGCATACACCGTATATAGTAGATGATTATTTTGGCATATACAGGGTTAAATGTAAAACAATACAAGGTTAAAAGTCATAGAACAAAAGTTGTTGATTATGATGTTAGTAACATAGTACTGAGATTTTTTTGGTGTTTTACAATTAACCCTGTATATATGTGTATTTTATTAGTATTATATATTATCTATATATATTATGTGTACATTATTTCCATAATCTAGTTATTTTTTTATTGTACCAACACCTACCACAATGTGCTCTTTTTAACCCAAAGGTAGAACTTGAAAGGTTGGTAGAGAATGCCTTGCTGCATTAAGTCCCCCATGTACCACTATTATACATAAAGTTTAACTAAATAAATAGACTTCACCCAAGTTGTTTGTGAATCGTCCAGATTAGACCGGTAGTTAAAGACCGTAAGTAATATACCGGTATTTAATAGACTGGTAGTTAATAGACCAGTAGTTAATAGACCGGTAGGTAATAGACCGGTTATTAATAGTCCGCTAGATAATAGACCGGTAATTAATAGTCCGTTAGTTAATAGACTGGTAGTTAAAAGACCGGTAGGTAATAGTCCGATAGATAATAGACCGGTAGTTAATAGACCGATAGGTAATAGACTGGTAGTTAATAGACCAGTAGTAAAGGTGTACTCACATAGGGTTGATGACCGGCGTGTTGGTGCGGCACATGCGGATGGTCTTGGTGCGGCGGCGCACGCCCGGCCGGCCGGAGCCCGGGTGCGAGCCGTCGCCCGACGGAGACGTGTCGCGCGTACTCTTCGAGCTGGCCGCGCTCATCGGCTGGATGTCGTGGATGCAGGTCCACTATGCGACGCCGAATGATAATCATAATGATGTTTATTTTGCAAATCCATACTAATATTATAAATGCGAAAGTAACTCTGTCTGTCTGTCTGTTACCTTTTCATGCCTAAACCGCTGAACCGATTTAGATGAAATTTGGCATGGGAATAGTCTAGAACCCTGGGAAGGACATAGAATCATGAGAAATTCCCACGGGATTGGGATTTACACGGGAAAACCTCCCACGCGAACGAAGTCGCGGTTCTGGCTTCAGACTATCCGTAACGACTGCCAAAGCTGTACAAATGACAGCCAGGACCAACGGCTTGACGTGATTTCCGAGGCACGAACGAATCTCGATTAATAAGACGGTCACCCATCCACAGACATACCTTGGCTAGCGTTGCTTAACCTTGAAGCTCGACCCATGCGGCTGTTATAATTTAGCCACGACCTCCTCGTATTTATGCATACAGTTAAGGAGTGATTTTCTGATACCTATAACCTGGGGGTTTTTAAGTCTTTAGTGTGTAATAGGTTACTTCTAAATAGGTGCTTCATCTTCGACCCCATCATGATCAGGCGATATGGTCATATGCGAGCATATCTATACTTATAATAAATCTGTAGAGAGGTTAATTCTGTACATGAAATATATTTACAAAATAACTATCAGGGGGTGATTAGCAGTGATCGGTGTAGGTAGATTGATTTTTGGTACTTGTATCATAAATGCACACAGAAAGAATAACATGGATAAGCCATTTTCCCGGAAAGTAATTCCGGTATTTCCGGATTCAATTAAACATTGTTAATGTTGGTAGTGATATTATTCCTACTCAATTCAAAATTTAAAGGAAGGTATAAAAACTAAATTAATTCATTATTTATCTGTAATTTTTATTGTTTATATGTAATTTTATTTTTATCTGTAATAATATTGCTCATTTTATTACAATTCCTACCTTTTTTTTGAGGATGGCAAATCATCAAATGACTCCTTCCACTCTGGCAGAATAAAATTCCTACATAAGTTCCGGTTTTTTTTTAATAATCCACCAATTCCGGAGGAATGTCCATATTAATATATACGTTTCGGATCAATGACCCCATTTCAATCTACCTACTCCGATCACTGGTGATTAGGGATCGATACTGATGCCAAAAATGCAATCAGTAAAATTTTTGTCTGTCTGTCTGTCTGTCTGTCGGTCTGTCTGTCTGTCTGTCTGTCGGTCTGTCTGTCTGTCTGTCTGTATAACCGTTATAGAAACAAAAACTACTCGACGGATTTTAACGAAACTTGGTACAATTATTTTTCATACTCCTGAGCTGGTTATAGTGTACTTTTCATCACGCTACAATCAATAGGAGCAGAGCAGTGAAGGGAAATGTTGGGAAAACGGGAGAAGTTACTCCATTTTTTAAGCTTTCGTCGCGAGTGCAACCTTAGTGGTCAAAGCTACACAGAAATCATTTATGACGGAAATGTACTCCTTAAAATTATATAAAAAATATCCCACGACAGCATATATCTATCTTTTATGGTTGACTCACAATAACACGTGTAACTCCCGATAGCTTAGCAGTTCGAAGCTTTCTGATTATTATTCTGCTCCGAAATTTAAAACCACCACAACTTTGCAATGGAACTCGGCTAAAAGTAACCCAGTTGCAACAAAATATAATCGAGGCTCAAATTTTAACAGGTTGCGGTGCAGGAGAAACCGTCTTTATTCCCAGAATTCCCATAATACCAAATAATTTTCCATTCCAATTTAAAAGAACGCAATTCCCAGTATCGGTGTGTTATGCAATGACAATTAATAAGGCTCAAGGGCAGACTTTTCGTGTTGCTGGAGTAGATCTCGGTGTCAGTTGTTTCTCGCATGGTCAGTTGTACGTCGCTCTTTCCCGGGTTAGCATTTCTAGAAATCTTTATGTTCACGTGCCGGACGGGTCAACTTTCAACATAGTTTACCCGGAAGCTTTGCGCTGAAGTATTTTCGTTCTATAGGTACTTAAGTCTCATGTGAACGTGATCTCAACAATATTACCAATACATTAACTTAATAACACACAAGGAGTTACACGCTGACGGAGTCGCGGGCACAGCTATTAACAATAATATTGTGCGGTTCGGTATTGCGATATTTTTCCTACTAAATTACGAAGGTTAATCTGTCTGTTACATTAAAATCACTGAACCTTGAGGAAGGACATAGGCTACTTTTTTTTTACGAAAAACGACGGAAACGTGGACGAAGTCGCGGGCAACAGCTATCTATACTAATAATATAAGGCTGAAGAGTTTGTTTGTTTGTTTGAACGCAATAATCTCAGGAACTACTGGTTCGAATTGAAAAATTATTTTTTAATTAAATAGTCAATTTATAGAGAAAGGCTGGTTGCGCCAACATTCAAAATATGATTGACATCCACTATTTCCTATATCCATCTCCTTCCCGCACATACCTCGCGAGTGAGTAAGAAGATTCGCCCGCCATTTGTCGAAAAAACTACTTCCGAATCGCTCCGCATCAAGTTGACAATGGCGTCGACGCGCTCATTAATAACTTTGGAATCACCGCATTTTCGCATGTAATAAGACTTATAATCCATAGTTTGTGCTTGTGTTTAACGTGTGAGGACAATAACTTGAAGCCCAACTGCCCTGAACCTGGAAAAGTGAACCGGTGAACCGGCGACGACGCGAGCACGTGGCTCCCGTAAAGGTTTGTGCTTTCCTTCCCTATTTATTTATTTATTTTATTTTATTCTATTTTATTTTAATAAGTACAGAGACAGACTACAGACTAAGGCATTTAATACAGTTATAACAATATACATACATTACATAAATCTGAGGTCCAATTATTACTGTACACAGCATTCATTGTTTAATATACTTCATTAGTGACTGTTGGGTTCTGTTAATATCAAGCTTAAAGTTACTAAATGATACTAAATGATAATTATGGTTGTAATTACATTTTATAGAGCAAATTTCTAAATTCGTTAAAACTGTTCAAAAACAAATCTAAATTAGAGCATATTACATTATATTGACTACACATTCTGGACAACGGATTGTTTTCAGAAACATTATTGTTACTAGAGGGAATACTGAACAATTGTGGAGTGCGCACAGATCGAGTTGGTATTTTAAAGTTTATCTTACCAAGCAATTGAATATCAAAAGAGCCATTAACAATTTTATGCAGTATACTTAAATCACTAACCCATCTCCTTCTCTCTAGACTCTTTATGTGAAAGTGAGTGAGACGCTGATTGTAATTGGGTAGTTTACGTCTGAGTCCATATTTCGCACTTAAAACTCTAACAAACCTTCTCTGTATGGATTCTATGCGATCTATGTGAGTGTTATATATTGGGGACCATACAGACGAGCAATACTCCAAAATAGATCTTACCAGGGAATAGTACAGAATTAACAAAGTTTGAGGATGTTTAAATGGTTTAGTATGTCGTAGTATAAAAGACAGGAGACGGTTAGCCTTGTTGCAAATATGATCATAGTGTGGCCTGAATGACAAAACCGAATCAAATATTACACCCAGGTCACGTACCACTTTTACTCTATCTACTACTACTCCATTGATATTGTAGTCATAATTAATTATGTTTTTAGTATTTTTCGAAAATGTTTCCATTGTCCCACACCCACTGCAACTCGAATTACCTAACGCCAAGCGTTTGTCAATCGTTTAGCTCTGCACCGCAAATACAGTCCACTAAATTAGCCTTTCGCGCCAACATTTTCTTTGGTCCTTCGAGCCGGATCTTCATTTCTAGTTTGGTTTGTTCATCGCGATCCTACGTACGTGCGTAATACCTACATACCTACGTAGCCATAGATCGCTCGTATTAGTTATTCATTCGGAAGTCTAAAATTATTTGTATATCAGAAACAGAGACACAACCTAGTGGGTAAATTAAGATTGTTTAAAAACTACCTACAGTTCTTTTATTTCACCCGCAGTTCGTTATAACTACCTACCCACTTTAGGTATTTAATATTGGCCGCGTCGCTGTTCTCCATCGCTTATTTGCTAAAATAACTTTATTTGCTTGTTTACCGCATTGATTGTTTGTAATAAATAATTATTATTCACGATGTCTCATAAGGACATCAAAGTTCAATTGAAACTTTTATATGCTAAAAGAGACATGATATTTTCTCGCGTGCAATCTATTTGTGATAATGCACTTAAAACACTTGATCTAGCTATTAGAGATTCGTTCTTATGTTCTATAGAAAACTTGGATAGTTTGCGCACGGAATTTGAATCCGTAATTCATAATATTAACGTTTTAGAGTTAGAATTAAATCCAGAATACGCTGTGAGTTATCAGGCTTTGGCGTCATTTGATGATTTATTCTGTCGCATCAAACGCGTCGCGAGGAGCTTGGAGAAGCCGTCTGTCCATCAGAGCCAGGCAAATCACACTCGCGATCGACCCAAATTACCGCCCATTCAGATACCTGAATTTAATGGTGATATTCGCAATTGGAATCTATTTATAGATAGTTTTGAAAACACTATAAATGGGAACGTCTCTTTGACAGATCATGAAAAGTTACACTATCTGGTTGAAAAGTTAACTGGTAAAGCTAAAACTGTTTGTGCCGGCATTACTTTTAGTGCCGAAAATTATTCATTAATTTTAAAAACTTTAAAGTCGAAATATGAAGACAAAAGATTAGTTGCTACCGCGTATTTAGATCAGCTATTCGAGTTGAAAAATATTACAGTTTGTAATGAACATAATTTAGAGAAGTTTTTAGATACCTTTGCATCATCTGTTCGCGCAGTAAAGAACCTGAAGGTCGATGACCTCTGCGACTTTTTGTTTTTATATTTGGGTTTAAAGAAATTAGATAGTGAAACTGTTCGTTTATTTGAAATAGACCATCGCAGTAGTAAACTGCCAAAATTCAATGATTTAGAATGTTTTGTTCGCGATCATATTAAAATATTGCAACGCACTTCGTCAACCCATGAAGTTACGAAGAAGTCCGACCGTCGAACAGATGCGGCTTCGAAGTCACAAAGGTCGACACATACGTATGTGAATACAGCACCTGCTCCTGTACAATCGAGTTGTTCTTTGTGTAATAGTCAACATTCGCAATTGTACAAGTGTTCTGGTTCTGGGTCCTCGGGGCGTCTGAGCTGTCCCAACGCGAAGGTATGCGTACCCTTGCGGTGGGACGGCATGGACTGCTGTGCAGTTCTTCTCATGCAACCGAGCGGGTGGGCGGGTTGCGGATAGCCCAGCTTCGGCTGGGGGACCGCCACCTGGTTACCTGGGGGGTAGTCCCCCTGCCGGAGTGTCTCTGTAGACGAGACTCCGGACAAGAGAAGTTTCCCTTACGCCAGATCCCAGGCCTAGGGATAACCTAATACCCTGTTCCTATGTTCCCTGTTCCTCGGCTGCGCGGGTCTGCATGGTTCTGCTACTGTCTCTCGCTGGTGCGGGTTTGCTGCATATATTGGCTGGTTCAAGTGGACTAGCCGGTAATGCGGTGAGCTCGCGCCTGCAGGACGGTGGCGGAAGCATGTGACCCTGTGCAGTCGAAAACATCCCCTCACACCTTTCCTTCCCCCTCCCATCCCTTTCCTTCCTTTCCCTTCTTTCCTCCATCCATCCAGAGGAGGGGCAACCTCGCTTTCCCAAAAAAAGCCCAATCCATCAACCATGAAGCAGAGAACAAAGAAAACTACCCAGGTGGGTCCCGGCCAAGCCGGGGACTCCCACACCGACATGTCGGTCAGCCCCCATCGTATTCTGGGAGGGGGCAATTCACTGCCTACTGGTGCTGCTCCTGCAGCAACATCAACTATTTTGGCTGCTACTACAGCGCCCCACGACAACCCTGCTGCTATCGTAGCCATACCCACAACCACGGCTGCTACTACAGCGCCTATAAACACAACACCGGCTGCGACCCACGCGCCTTTTTTCCACACCACGGCTGCTATCCAAGCGCCAGGTAAACCGACACAGACTGTGCTGTCCGCGAGCGCCTGGCAACAGAGCATCGTTAGGAACAGTTACAAAAACAACCCAGACGACGACACTGTCAAAGGTAAGGCGGCCAGCTCCGGTGGGTTCAGTGACCGGAGGCGCTCAATCTGCGAAGGCACTAGCCAGCGCATTGCGCCGACGGCCGCTGAAGAGCAAGTACGCGACCAGCTGCGAATCCGCGAAGGGCCCTCCCAGCGCGTAAAGCGGCCGGACGCGGAAACACGTGACCAAAACCGAATCCGCGAAGGGGAAACTCAGCGCGTAAGGTGTCCGGAAGCGTCAGAATCCGCCGGGACCGAAAGCCGAACCCGAGACCCTGACATTGACACTGACTTACCCCGAAGGAAGAAGGCGAAAGGCAGGGGGAAACGGTCTGGAACCCTCATCAACGTGAGGTCGGTCGTCCGGGCCTCTGAACCACAACCTGGGCCAAGCGGCTCGGGAGCGGCAAAGAGGGACCGCCCGGACGACACGGCTTCGCCGAGCGCACTTCAGGGTAACCCGAAGCGCGTGAGAGTCCAGCCTGCTCAAGGGGAGCAGAGGACCTACGCGCGGGCCACAAAGGATATTCCTGCGCGACTCGCCGTAGCAATCTGCTTCCCTCCCCCCTCCAGGGACCTGACTCCGGAGGAGGCATATGACATAAAGAAGAAACTCGAAGAGCTCGTCATGGACAGCGATCCGTCCAAACCACTCCCGGCCTTCCGCGGATACCCTCGGGTAGCGGACGGCACTGTGCAGATGTGGTGTGAAGACGACCACTCCCTGACATGGCTGACTCAGAATGTTCCACTGATAAGACTTTCAAATACTGACCAGACACTAACAGTTATGCGACAGACTGACATACCTACCCGTGTCCGAGCGGCGCTATTTGTACCCCGATATAATGGGGACATAGCGCGGCTCCAGAGCGTTCTGATCCGTCAGAACACTTGGTACGACATTGGTAGGTGGTCACTGTACAGGGCGACTTCTGTCGGTGGGGATAACCATGGGACGTACCTGACCCTGGGGATCCCGACCGATGAAGCCGAAAAGGTCTTGGGGCGGGAACGACGTGTATCGTACCTACTTGGGTCCATATACGTTCGCTTCTACCCCAAGAAACTACCCTCCGACAAGACTGTGACCACTGAACCGACACAGACAGACATTGAAGTGACCATACTGGAGGAGGAAATGGCGAAAGCTGCGATGGCCGACGCTGAGTCAGACTCAGCGCCACCCCCGTCACCGGGATGGACAACGCAGCTGCTCGCATCCTCACCTAGCGACACCTGGCGAGAAACGGAGGAGGGAGATATAGTATCCGATGGATCCGACGCCTCCTAACTCCGCTTCAACGTCAGCACCACCCACACCAAACACCCAGATCATCCAGGCCAACCTCCAGCATAGCCAGACCGCCACGGCTAGCCTTCGCAGAGCGCTGGAGATGAATCCACGGACAATCGCACTCATACAAGAGCCGTGGATTAGAAATAACAAAATATGTGGCCTTGGAAACACCGGAGGTAAAGTCACTCTAAACACATTTAACTCAGAGAAGCCACGCACCTGCATATACACACCAAAAGACATACCTATCACCCCACTAAATCAATTCTGTTCCAGAGACCTGACTGCGATCAGGCTCCGGATCGACATCAATGTTCCAGATCTAGTACTAGCCTCGGTATACATGCCAGGCGACAACGAAAACTGCCCACCAATAGAGATGATTGATCTGGTGCGTCACTGCGAGGACGCGAATCTGGACCTGATCATCTGCACCGACTCAAATGCTCATCACCCGCTTTGGGGAAGTGAAGTATCCAACGCCAGAGGTGAGACTCTATCCACATATCTATTCTCCACTAACCTAAACATTGTTAACCGAGGCTCAGAGCCCACTTGGGTCACAGCCAGAGGTCAAACAATCATAGACCTAACTTTAGCTACCGAAAACGCGACTAACCTTATTTCTAATTGGCACGTATCTGACGAACCCTCCTGTTCTGATCATAGGAGAATCTGCTTTACCTTATCAACCAACATAGTAAAACCCATACCAAGGCGCAACCCGCGCCGCACAAATGTTACAGAATACAAACACCACCTAGCCTCCTTGTTGGCTAGACGACAATCACACCCGACACCTTTGACTGATCCCACACAACTTGAGGAAATTGTGACAAAAGTAACAAACAGCATAACGGAGGCATACCACGTGAGCTGCAAACCAAGAACACCTAACACCAGGAGTAAGGGAAACTCTTGGTGGAATGCTGAACTTGGTAGGCTCAGGAACACACTACGGAAACAATTCAACAGAGCAAAGAACACTAGACTCCTGGAAGACTGGGAGCAATACAAAGAAACCCAATACCAATTCAAAAAACAAGTCAGAATAGCCAAGAGAACTGCTTGGCAGAACTTCTGCGCATCCATAGAATCAAACAGT
Organism: Tholera decimalis; assembly: GCA_943138885.2. Classification (NCBI taxonomy): domain Eukaryota; kingdom Metazoa; phylum Arthropoda; class Insecta; order Lepidoptera; family Noctuidae; genus Tholera; species Tholera decimalis. Next base: position 10,622,907 of record OW964565.2, on the reverse strand, counting down.
GAAGCCGCACGAGTAAAGAAAATCCTATCAACTGATCAGGACCGTACTCTCGGCGCACTCAAGAAATCTGACAACTCCTACACACAGACAGACCAAGAAACCAGTAAGGTCCTTCTGGAGACGCACTTCCCGGACTGCCGCATCTCCGAGGACATCACGTGGGAAAGCGAACCCAGACAGACCCCAAGTATAACAGACTGGTCTAGAGCCCGCGATATAATCACTGAGGACCGCATAGCATGGGCCATTAAAACGTTCCAGCCATACAAATCTGCAGGACTAGATGGCATTTTTCCAGCCCTTCTGCAATGGGGTGAGTATATTCTGACACCCTGGCTGGCGGAAATATACCAAGCCTGCATAGCACTCAGATACGTTCCACTAGCATGGCGTGAGGTGAAGGTCATCTTCATACCTAAACCAGGCAAAACTGACTACACACAGCCCAAAGCATACAGGCCGATAAGTCTCACATCCTTCTTACTGAAAACCCTAGAGAGGCTTTGCGACAGACACATTCGGGACGGACCTCTCTGGAAGAATCCACTCCACGGACAACAGCACGCCTACTCAACGGGGAAGTCAACAGAATCTGCCCTACACAGCGTAATATCAAAAATTGAATGCGCAATACACCACAAATGCTCTTCGATAGCTGTCTTCATAGATATCGAAGGTGCTTTTGACAAGACTACGTTCCAGAGTATGAATACAGCACTCAGCAGGCACGGTGTAGACCAAACCCTGAGTGGCTGGATCACCAACATGCTCAAGCAAAGAGCAGTACAAGTCACAATAAATAGCACAACGAGGGCCATTGTGGCGAAAGGCTGCCCCCAAGGGGGTGTCCTCTCGCCACTGCTATGGAACCTGGTCGCAGACAGCCTCATCAGGAGACTAAATAATAAAGGATACTTTACCGTTGGCTATGCTGATGACATAACCATAATAATAAATGGAAGCCATGAGAACACCATATGCAACCTCATGCGCCAGGCCCTAAGGATAGTAGAGGACTGGTGCCGAGAGCATCAACTCTCAGTGAACCCCACAAAAACCGAACTAATACTCTTTACCAAAAAGAGGAAGCTAGCGGAGCTGGAGCTGCCAAGTTTCTTTGGCACCACCTTAAGCCTCTCAGCTGACACCAAATATTTGGGCATCTTCTTGGATAAGCAACTGAATTGGGCAAAACACATTGAACACACCACCAAGAAAGCTAGCATCTGCATGTGGCAGTGCAAACGTATGCTGAACAGGAACTGGGGCATCAGCCCCAGAACAACCCACTGGCTATACACAACAGTTATAAGACCAATCATCACGTACGGCTCCCTTGTCTGGTGGCCCAGAACAGACTTAGGTACAGCACAAAAAGACCTCGAGAAGCTGCAACGACTCGCATGCGTGGCGATCACCAGCAGCATGAGAACTGCACCCACTGCCGCTCTACAGGCCATGCTGGGACTACCACCATTGCATCTCATAGTACGAGAAGAGGCTGCCCTGGCAGCCTTCAGACTCGCCATATCCGGAGCACTCTTGAGGGACTCCAGGATCAAGCACACACGCATCATGGAGGACTCTGTCAAACGACAACCTCTGATGACTGCACCCTATGATAAGATTACAAAGACACACCACTTCCAAAAAAATTACCAAATACAGCTCATGCCGGAGCCAGAGGACAACTCAGGACCCAAGGAGCTTAGAATCTACACTGACGGCTCAAAGACAGACACTGGAACTGGAGTTGGAGTCTTCTCCAACGATCTCAACATAAAGATATCCAGACCGCTAGGCAAGCTCAACACCGTATACCAGGCGGAATGTGTGGGTATTATCCAAGCGATCCATGCCTTGGAAGCCAGGAGAGTTACGGATAGCCACATCCGTATACTTTCCGACAGTGCCTCAGTACTACAATCCCTAGGGAAAAACTATATCACATCTAAACTCATACTAGAATGTCACAACGCGCTGCAACGCTCGGCGGTCGAGAACCGCAACACTGTGACACTACAATGGATAAAGGGGCACAGCGGATCACTCGGCAATGATGCGGCGGATGAACTGGCCAGGAGGGGGTCCAACACGACGGTTTTCGGACCAGAGCCCATCGTGCCGCTCCCCCCCACCCAGCTGCGCACATGGTTAAAAGAACACACACACGTTCAAGCCCAGAAATGTTGGTCCTCGGCACCAGGCTGCAGGCAGTCCAAGGAGGCGATGCCAAACCTAAACAAAAAACTAAGCAGGCGCCTCCTACACATGGACAGGAAAAGCCTGCGAATGGTGGCGGGGACCATCACCGGGCATTGCTCACTGAACAAACACTACCACACAATAGGTGTAACGGACAGTCCCTTATGCAGGGCCTGCATGGGGACGGAGGAAACGGTGGCACACGTGCTCCTAGAGTGCACGGAAATCACTGACATACGAAAGCAAACCCTCGGGTCTTTGAATTCCCTTACAGACATCCTGAACAGACCGAGAGACCTGATCTGCTTCTGGAAGGAGGTTGGCTGGATGGAGTGACGGCCGACACGGCTCACGCACAATGGTCTCGTGCAGAGACTAAGTGCGGAAACCAAACCGAGAAGAAGAAGAAGTGTTCTGGTTTCTTAAAATTTACGCCCTATGAACGTTATAAGTTTGTTCGCGAAAAAAATTTGTGCTTTAACTGCCTTAGTGACAAGCATCGGGTTACGTCTTGTAATAGTAGTCAAAGTTGTCGTAAGTGTCCTTCGAAGCACCACACTTTACTTCACATGGAGAAAAGTGGTAATAATGCCGCATCCAATGTGAGCACAGTTAGTTTACCAAGCGGTGACACGTCGTCGCAGTCAGTCGGTGCGAACTCTGCGTCCGCTTCGCAGCCGCAGCCGCAATCAACGCGCGACGTTGCCCGCTCGCAGGCCGCCGTGACTGACGTCACGTTGTGTTCGATGTCCGCCGCAAGCAATACGTGCACTACCGTGGTGCTCGCGACCGCTCACGTTGTTGTTGATGATGCTTTTGGTAATCCGTGTCTTGTTCGAGCGTTGTTAGATTGCGCTTCGCAGAGTAATTTTTTAACTCAAAATTGTTGTCAACGCCTTGGTTTTAGTATTAATAACCGACCAGCCCGCTCAGTAGTTAAGGGGTTCGGTGGTTTAAAATCAACCATTCATGGTTCGATTAAAATTAAATTTGCATCGCGTTTTAATTCTAATATTTGTTTTGATATGGATTCGCTTGTCGTAGATAAAATTACGGAACAATTGCCTACTGTCCCGGTTGACACGTCTTTATTGACCAAATTTAAAGACCTACCGTTGGCAGATGAATCTTATGGTGTCCCTGGAGACGTCGATATGTTGATCGGCGCATCGATTCTCCCGCACCTTCAGTTATCTCGTAAGATTCAAGGTCATTCGTCGTTTCCCGCACCGCACGCCCTAGAAACAGTTCTAGGTTTTGTTATTGTTGGTTCCGCACCCGCACATTTAGATAATTACTCGACTGTGTCACATTGCTGCACTGTTGAGCCGCCGCTGGAGTCTACCATCCGCAGGTTCTGGGAAATTGAAGAGGTCAATGTCCCGCCTATCCTAAGCCCTGATGATAAGGTGGCTGAGGAGATTTATTGTGGCACGACTACCCGTGATAATGATGGTCGTTATATTGTCGCGCTTCCATTCAAGGGAGATATTTTTTCGCTCGGTGACTCCTACGCTTCCGCGGAAAAACGCTTTTCTTGTTTAGAACGTAAGATGCAAGCATCTCCGAAGTTGAAGCAAGCCTATGATGAGGTGGTTACCGAATACCTAGATAAAGGGTACATCTCACCTGCATCCACCGCCGAGACTGACGAGACTCTTGATCATCCATCTTACATCATCCCACACCACGGAGTTGTTAGAGAAGACAAGCTTACTACTAAGCTCCGCGTGGTTTTGGACGGCAGTGCTAAGACTAGCACTTCCGTATCGCTCAATGATATTTTGTATTGTGGTCAAAACCTTCAAGGTAACTTATTTGACATTATTGTGAATTTCCGCTTGTTTGCTGTCGCGCTTTCCGCCGATATAAGGCAAATGTTTCTTTCTATTGGTATTCGCGAATGCGACCGCAAATTTCAACGTTTTTTGTATAGATTTTCGCCTCAAGAACCTTTGAGAGTTTACGAGTTTAACCGTGTTTGTTTTGGGCTTAAGTCGAGTCCTTTCCATGCGCTTCGCACTATCAAGCAATTAGCCACTGATGAGGGTGAAAGATTCCCGAAAGCGAAAGACACTATTGAGACTGGGCTATACATGGATGACTTTGTTTATAGTGTAGCCAGCGAGGCGGATGCCGTTGAGACCGCCGCTCAAGTAATAAGTCTTATGAAGGCCGGTCAGTTTGATCTTGTGAAGTGGACTAGTAATTCGCAGACCGCTCTAGATTCGATTCCACTATCGCATCAATTATCTTCGGTGAAGGAATTTGATGGTGATGATACGCACAAGGTTCTAGGTTTAAGTTGGTCACCCGCGTCTGACATGTTCAGTCTTAAAGTTAGTTCGACTCCGCAAATTTGTACTAAGCGCATTATCCTGTCGTGTGTAGCACGTATATGGGATGTTATGGGATTTGTAGCTCCCGTCGTTTTATATGCCAAGTTGCTTATAAAAGAACTTTGGCTTTCCAATAGTGATTGGGACGACCCCGCGCCCGAAAATATTGTTAAATTGTGGGCTCGCTTCCGGAAAGAACTTCCATTGCTCAATCAAATAAAAATTCCTCGCCATGTTGGTATATTGTCGAACAGTATAGTTACTGTTGTAGGCTTCGCCGACGCCAGTGCAAAGGCTTACGGGGGGGTAGTTTATTTTCACGTTTTGGATGCTGACAAGGTTTCGGTTAGTCTTATAAGCGCTAAATCCAAAGTCTCCCCTCGCAAGGTCGTTTCTCTGGCGCGCCTGGAGCTGTGCGCTATACTTTTGTTAGTGCAATTAATCAGCTCGATTGTCAATGCTTGTAGGCACCGCATTATTATTGATAGAATTATGGCTTTTTCTGACTCTACTGTAGCTTTGTGTTGGGCACATTCTTCGCCCCATCGCTGGGACACATTCGTCGCCAATAGGGTGGCCAAAATCCAGTCCGAATTACCACCACAAAATCTCTTTCACGTTGCTGGCACAGATAATCCCGCCGATTGTCTCTCCCGTGGGTTGCTCCCTTCGCAAATTTTAGATCATCCGCTGTGGTTCTGCGCTCCGTCTTGGATTCATAGCGTGCTCGAGGAATGGCCGGTTAAGCCCTTTAATCCAGCTGCCGTTTCAGAACCACCCGAGGAGAAGAAGCATTCGCTTGTAGTTTCGGTTCCACGTGAAGAGTCGATTATTTTATCGTTATCTAATCGCGTCTCGTCTTGGTCGAGACTTTTGCGTTGTGTGGTGTATGTATGTCGTTTTCTTAAACTGTTACCCACGCGCGGTGTTATAACCGCCGCTGATCTGGATAAAGCTGAGTCAGTCGTGCTACGTGAATTGCAGAGATTTTATTTCGCATCCGAAATTAGTAGTTTGGAGTCCAACAAACCTTGTAGCCGCGCCTTTCAACATTTGAAACCTTTTTTGCAGAATGGTCTTATTCGAGTAGGTGGTCGTTTGAGAAATTCCGATTTAGGATTTGAGCAAAAGCATCCAGTAGTTTTACCCCGCAAGGATCATATTTTAGATTTGATTGTAGATTATCATCATAGGTTGAATTGCCACGCAGGTCCAGACTTGTTGATGTCTATCCTTAGACAGAAGTATTGGATACTTTCCGCTCGCAATTTGATTCGTGCTAGAGTACACAAATGTGTGCCCTGTTTTAAGCTTCGCCCGCGTTTTATCGCGCCTGAAATGGCCGATCATCGCTCTTGTCGTGTTGTTCAATCCGCTAAACCTTTCGTTCACACCGGTACAGACTTCGCCGGCCCGTTTAGGGTAACTGTTGCCCGTGGTCGCGGAATACGCTCCACAAAAGCTTACGTTTGTCTATTTATTTGCATGACAACTCGTGCGGTTCACATAGAATTGACCGGTGATTTAAGTACGCAAAGTTTTATGTCCGCGTTTAAGCGCTTTTTGTCGCGCCGTGGTCCCGTCAAACGTTTATATTCTGACAACGGTACCAATTATGTTGGAGCTCGCCGTAATATTTCGGAGTTGCACGCGTTCTTACGGTCAAAGTATTATCAGAGTGAATTCGCTCATGTTTTGGCCGAAAATCGTATTGAATGGCATTTTAATACGCCCGCTGCTAGTCACTTTGGTGGTAATTGGGAGGCGAATATTAAGAGCCTCAAGTCGCATCTGTTCCGCGTTGTAGGCGTACAGATTCTCTCTTATGAGGAGCTGAGTACTGTACTCGCTCAGATAGAGGCAGTAATGAATACTCGTCCACTGTGCCGAACTCTATCTAGTGACCCCTCAGAATCTTTAGCTTTAACTCCGGCTCACTTCTTAACCACGACTCCTCTTAAGTATTTGCCCGCTATGAATGTTGATGAAGACAGACTACATCTCCTAAAGCGTCATGCTCTTTTGGATAGATTAGTTCAATCATTTTGGAAGCGTTGGAGAGCAGATTATTTGCACACGCTTCAGTCGCGTCAAAAATGGAATACTCCATCGAATCCAGTCACCGTTGGTACTGTAGTAGTTTTAATGGCCGAGAGTGCGCCTCCTCTACACTGGCCTCTAGGTGTAGTGGAGGAAGTTTTCCCTGATCCAAAGGGAGTAACGCGTATAGTAAAAGTTAAAACCGCGACCGGTTCGTATTTACGTCCGGTTATTCGCCTCTGTCCTCTGCCCAATCAGCAGCAGGCTTCAAATTAGTTTAGTAGTTATGGTAACGCTTTATATTATAGTTTAGGAATAAGGTTAAAAGTTAGATGTTACTCCAGAGTTTAGTTCTTTGATTAGTTTCGCTTATAGTTTTTGAAGGTAACCCTTCAAACCGGGGGGAATGGTTGCGCCAACATTCAAAATATGATTGACATCCGCTATTTCCTATATCCATCTCCTTCCCGCACATACCTCGCGAGTGAGTAAGAAGATTCGCCCGCCATTTGTCGAAAAAACTACTTCCGAATCGCTCCGCATCAAGTTGACAATGGCGTCGACGCGCTCCGCTTAAAAATATTAATAACTTTGGAATCACCGCATTTTCGCATGTAATAAGACTTATAATCCATAGTTTGTGCTTGTGTTTAACGTGTGAGGACAATAACTTGAAGCCCAACTGCCCTGAACCTGGAAAAGTGAACCGGTGAACCGGCGACGACGCGAGCACGTGGCTCCCGTAAAGGTTTGTGCTTTCCTTCCCTATTTATTTCGGGTTGTATTCCATTGTCCCACACCCACTGCAACTCGAATTACCTAACGCCAAGCGTTTGTCAATCGTTTAGCTCTGCACCGCAAATACAGTCCACTAAATTAGCCTTTCGCGCCAACAAAGGCTATAGGCTATACTAGCTTTTGCCCGCGACTTCGTCCGCGTGGAATAGTTACTTTGGGCTAACGTTAAATTTAACCCAGATTTTGAAGCATTTTTCATTGGCGCTCCGCTCCTATTGGCCTTAGCGTAATGATACAATATAGCTGTGCCCGCGACTCCGTCAGCGTAAGTTAATGTATTGGTAATATTGTTTAGATCACGTTCACATGAGGCTTAAGTACCTAGAGAACGCTTCGACCGCGAGACGCGTCGAGCGCGGCGACCGATTCTCAAAAATAATCCTTATAGCATGATTCAGTATTCACGCGCGATGGCTTATTATTATAAGCGTATTTCATGTATAACTTTGGTGTTTCTATACCGATTTATATGATTCTTTTTACGGTTTCGTAGCCGAATGGCAAAAAACGGAATCTTTATAGTTTCGACATGTCTGTCCGTCTGTCTGTCTGTCTGTCTGTCTGTCCGTCCGTCCGTCTGTCACAGCAATTTTATTCCGAAACTATTAGGACTATACATGTGAAACTTGATAGGTAGATGTATTCTGTGAACCGCTTTCCGATTTTGAGAAAAAAATTAAAAAATATTTAAAATAAAGGGGGGCTCCCCATACATGGAACTAAACCTGAAAATATTTTTTTTTCATGAAATCGATGCATGTGTGGTATCTATAGACAGTTCTTTAAAAACGACATCGGGGTTTCTAAAACCACTTTTCCATAAAGTCAATCGTTTAAAAGATATAAGCTTCCAAAGTGATAAAATGTGTGTGTGGCGGACACAACCTCTAACTTCTATAATAATGGAGTGAAAAATCTAAAAAAATATATATCTGTAGATCTTAATATAAACTTTCAACCAAAATTAGTTTGAACGAAATCAGTTCAGCAGTTTTTGAGATACAGCATATTTTCTAAAACCGCAAATATAACTTTGTAATTCATACAAACACTATGAAAAACAAATTTATTCGGCGCAGTTGTAAAAAATATAAAAAAGCTAGTTTTAAGAAATTTGTAAGGTTTTTTTTTCGTCAAATAAATTTGCATATTATATTATAGTTACTACGGAACCCTTCATGGGCGAGTCTGACTCGCACTTGGCCAATTTTTTTATGGAATAGTTAATAATGTTAACTTTTTCAATTAGGGGTGACTGAGAGTGTTATAAACGTAAGAGTAGACAAATATTATAATCAGAAAGCTTCGAACTGCTAAGCTATCGGGAGTTACACGTGTTATTGTGAGTCAACCATAAAAGTTAGACATATGCTGTCGTGGGATATTTTTTATATAATTTTAAGGAGAACATTTCCGTCATGAAATGATTTGTGTAGCTTTAACCATTAAGGTTGCACACGCGACGGAAGCTTAAAAAATGGAGTAACTTCTCCCGTTTTCCCAACATTTCCCTTCACTGCTCTGCTCCTATTGATTGTAGCGTGATGAAAAGTATACTATAACCCGCTCAGGAGTATGAAAAATAATTGTACCAAGTTTCGTTAAAATCCGTCGAGTAGTTTTTGTTTCTATAACGGTTATACAGACAGACAGACAGACAGACAAAAATTTAACTGATTGCATTTTTGGCATGAGTATCGATCCTTAATCACCCCCTGATAGTTATTTTGGAAATATATTTCATGTACAGAATTGACCTCTCTACAGATTTATTATAAGTATAGTTTTAAGAAATTTGTAAGGTTTTTTTTCGTCAAATAAATTTGCATATTATATTATAGTTACTACGGAACCCTTCATGGGCGAGTCTGACTCGCACTTGGCCAATTTTTTTATGGAATAGTTAATAATGTTAACTTTTTCAATTAGGGGTGACTGAGAGTGTTATAAACGTAAGAGTAGACAAATATTATAATCAGAAAGCTTCGAACTGCTAAGCTATCGGGAGTTACACGTGTTATTGTGAGTCAACCATAAAAGTTAGACATATGCTGTCGTGGGATATTTTTTATATAATTTTAAGGAGAACATTTCCGTCATGAAATGATTTGTGTAGCTTTAACCATTAAGGTTGCACACGCGACGGAAGCTTAAAAAATGGAGTAACTTCTCCCGTTTTCCCAACATTTCCCTTCACTGCTCTGCTCCTATTGATTGTAGCGTGATGAAAAGTATACTATAACCCGCTCAGGAGTATGAAAAATAATTGTACCAAGTTTCGTTAAAATCCGTCGAGTAGTTTTTGTTTCTATAACGGTTATACAGACAGACAGACAGACAGACAGACAGACAGACAAAAATTTAACTGATTGCATTTTTGGCATGAGTATCGATCCTTAATCACCCCCTGATAGTTATTTTGGAAATATATTTCATGTACAGAATTGACCTCTCTACAGATTTATTATAAGTATAGATATATCATTACGCTAAGGCCAATAGGAGCGGTGCGCCAATGAAGAATGTTTCAAAATCGGGGTTAAATTTAACGTTAGCCCAAAGTAACTATTCCAAGCGGACGAAGTCGCGGGCAAAAGCTAGTCATCAATAAAATTGGGGGTGTTATGACTTTACTATTCAAAATTCTGTCGGATCGTAACAAATATTTTAAATAGCACAATCACAGTATTTTTTTAGGGTTCCGTAGTCAACAAGGAACCCTTATAGTTTCGCCATGTCCGTCTGTCTGTCCGTCTGTCCGCGGTTTAGCTCAAAAACTATTGGTACTAGAAAGTTGTACTTTGGCATGAGTATACACGTTAATGACGCCGAAAAAGTGGTAAAATAAAATTTTGAAAAAAACAATTATTTAGGGTACCTCCCATACATGTAAAGTGGGATGATAATTATTTTTTTTCGTTCTTCCCATAGTGTGGGATATCGTTGGATAGGTCTTTCAAAAATATTAGGGGTTTGGTAAGACCGTTTTTTGATTAAGTAAACCGTTCGTAACTTATCAAGCTTTAAAGTACCATTTTCGATAGAGTCAAGTGTCTCTATCAACTAAACGGTTGTACTTAGTTAGAAATTCAAATGTCACGGCAGTAGTACCTATATATAACGAAATTTAAAGGAAAACTATCACACATAAGTGGGCTTTACAAGTTTACGAGTAATAGTCGACCAATTGTATTTGACTCGAAAATTTCGAACAACTCTACAGAAATGTCGATAGATGGCGCTAAGCGCCAGTTGTATCATGCTAGCTTCTTGTGACGATTGAGTAGTGTAGCTCTGTGTCCGTATTTAAATTCAAAACACCGGCTATGACAAGTTTTATACAAATCTCTAAAAAAAATTAAAACTTTTCGTGCAAAATTGTCGGATCAGGTGAGGATTTATATATATAGGAAGTCAAATTAGTTAGGTAGTCATGTTTGGCTTTTAGTTAGAGCATGGTACGAAACGATCAGTCAGCGAATACGACACGCACTTGGCTGTTATAAAAACTACGGAACCCTACACTGCGCGTGGCCCGACACGCACTTGACCGGTTTTTTAATCTTGATTATGAGGTTCATGAGATTGACTGTTCTCACGGTATGCTATTTGTACGCGCCGTTTAGTCATTGTCAAACTCACCTCTGATTTATCATCATGACTGATATTTCTACTCAGTGCACTCCATCCCTGGGGATGAATCTGTAATAATAAAATATGATTTTTCTGTAATGAATGACCTGCAATAACAGCAAGTTCAAAAGTTGTATATCACCAACCTTCTTATATTTCAAATATTTATACAAACTGTCTGACTAAAAATACTGTACAAAATATACCTGTAAAGCACTGACAACTTCAGCATCATTTCCATCAGGGAAGTCAGACACGAACTCGACGCGGTTCTCTTTGCGATTGGGATCAAACAGGTGGTCATACATGGCGGCAATCGGGATAGACTGCCGACTCATCTGCATCAAGCGGTATAGATTCGGCTGCAATGCAAAGTTGATTCATATAAAATGGGGTTATGCTAATAATATAATCTATACGAATATCATAAAGCGGAAAAGTTGGTTTGAACGCGCTAATCTTCGAAAGCACTGGATGAATTTGGATGAAATTTGGTGTGGAAGTAGCTTGAAGCTTGAGGAGGGGTTTAATTACGTACTTTTTAACCGACTGCAAAGAGAGGTATATTTTTATCCCGCGACTGCTAGTATGTATACAGGTACAGGGTTAAAGGAAAAGTCGTGCTAGATCCGTTAAGGGCGTGGAGTACCCATCATTTCTGACTTATTTCACTATGAAACACCCTACCCTAAACTTAACCCTTTTCGAGATATTCGACTTAAATTTTTTTTATTGAAAATTGCCGATTTTTAGGCTACTAAATTTAATTTTGTTTATTTTGTGTGTCTTATTATTATTGCATTTTTACATGTGTAATAAGATGCTTTAAGACGTCAATCATTAAAATAGTGCATAAGTTAATTGAATAGGCCGTAGTAGACAAGTGAAAGTTAAGAAATTAAAAAAAATATTAGAACGTTTATTTTTCTCAAAGGGATATCTAAAAAAAATATTATGGCAGTTGTTCGGCAGATGTGTTTTTAAATATCTACGTTTCATCAGCTATCTAAAGAGGTATAACAATCTAGGATTTGTATTACATTTCATGGAAAAAAAGTAGATGGGACGCTCCAGGTAGTCCAGTTCTAACGGTCCCGCGCCTATTGTCCTTCAAGATAAGATGCACCGTGCAAGCGAGACAAGTGACGAATTATGTAGGTGCGAATGAAAGAAAAGGTTAGGGCTGGAAACCTAACCTAACCTAACCAGTAAACTCATTAGTGGCAACGAGGAATAAATTTTCAATGTATTTAAAAAATTAACACACACCTTAAATCCATTTAAGTCTTGAGCTAGTGTGTTTAAATTCAAATCGTGTATAAGAACGATAAGTCCACCCGTCGTGCACATCACCATCTGCTTCGCGTCCGGGGACAGTCGACATCGCATCAAGCTCGACGTATGAAATACTCTTTGGTAAATAAGGTTGCATTCTGTATAGGAATTGATGTCCCACGTGTATATGCTGCCATCTAGCCCTGAAGTGACAAGCAGTTTATCTTTGACTGAAAATTCTATATTTTTCACCCATTTAGAGTGACCTAGCAGAGATCGTATCTTCTTCTTGAGGTTCCGAACATCCCATAGTGCTATTGTGGTGTCGTCTGAACATGTTGCGAACATTCGCCCATCAAGGAACCTGAAAAAGGTTTATAATATTTTCTGAGTATAGAGCCAACAGTTATTGATGACTGAATGCAATAGACGTAATTGGAGTAAATAATTGAAAGAAACATACTTATTTTTTCAGTAATTTATAAATCACCTATAGTGTTTTTTTTTTTCTCTCTTATGACAAAAATGAATTTGAAATCTCCTTTTTTATTAAGCTATTACATCAAATACATGTATCACATTAATGGTGATACACATATTTGACATTATATTCTTATAGCCTAATAAGTATATTTATTTATTATATACTTTATTGTACATCTTACAATACACTTAAGGATACAAATAATAAAACTAGTGTACAATGGGCTGTCTTATCGCACAGGGCAATCTCTTACAGACAACCTTTTGATGGACAGAAATTAAAGGAGATAGATTTAAGGCTGTCAGTGTACAACATCATACATAATACTAATTAAACATAAGAATATAAAATACATACCACAAAATATAATATATAAATATATACTAATACATATCAAAATCATAATAGAGAAAGAAGAAAAATTATAGTGAAATTATTGTGATTTACACTTACTTCACACAGTTAACACAATCTGAATGCGCTCCATTTACTGAATGTACCCTCTCATGTGTAAGCGGGTCAAATATTTGTACAGACTTCTTTTCACAGGCAGCTACCAATAGTGTCCTGAAATATTTACATTCTTTTATAAATACAATTTAAAGTGGTAGTGATAAGCAATTGATAACAATATTTTTAACTGATGTCCTGATTGATGAAACCATAGATTTTTATATTTAATTACTGTATATCAAGTGTGACTTTACAAGATCACATGGAATGACAAATCAAAACTGTGGAATTTTGTAATCCTATTATCTTTGACATTCAAACTCTACAGAACTCAACCTGTATAGTTACAGATCACAGGTTTCACTATGAGGTACTTTTCTTCTTAGCATCTTGAGGGCAATCTAAATAGACTTGTCCCAGAACTGGGCAACAAGATTGGCACCACTGGAAGGGTCTACCAATTCCTGCAGTGTCCTGCCCAGGACAGGCAAGACAGGACATCAAGTGTGCCATGGTTTGCAGAGCATCACCAAATATCTACTCCAAGACAGAGTCATCAATAAATCTCCACCTCGGCTGGTTTTCTTTAGTTCAATCAACCGCAGTCTACTGCTAATGGCATAGTTGTTAACAAAGTTTAAGAAGACTGCTAGCATCAAGAAAGATTGAGGTTGGAATGAATTTACTGTAGATGTCTTGAACATTTTAACATAACACACAGGGCATATACAAATCTATAATTATGTATCCATTCTGCATGAATATTAAGATATTTTAAGCATGTAGTATTAATATGTAAGGTTTTGGGCAGACTTAACACACCAAGGTTCCTTTACTAGTCAACCTTTAGTTTATAAGACAATTTTTTATTAGATACTTAGTAACAACTGGACAAGCATGTTTAGCAGCCAATCAAGGTAATTAATAGATAATAAAATGTTGATAAGTAGGTATGTGCCTAGTTTTAGAATGGAATACAAGCTAATGCAAAGTCAAGGCTAACATGCATTATTCAAATACCACACACTTACCCTTCCGGGGAAAATTCAAGGTTGAAAACGCCTCCAGTAGGAGGAATCTTGTCACGTTCGGAGTCCCATGATGCGATGGGTCTCATACCGCAATACAAACTCTTCGCGAGGGCATCGCTTTCACCGATAGAGTACGGATACCCCAGCTCTCTCTGCCTTATTCGATAAGGATTAAATGCTGAATATTTGGCCATGTAAATCGAATTGTCTTTGTTAATGTTACCCATCTTGCTATGTTTATGAAAAAATGCTTCATACAATACAATGGATTAAGTACTCGATGTTACTTTAATGTAAATGCAGTCAGAAATCATAGACGACATTGTTATTCACATTATTGAGTGGTATTAATGTAAACACTATGCAAGTCTTAATGTAGTTGCACAATGTGTGGCACAAATTATAAACTTGAAACTTCACAAAATTGTGTATTTTTTAGTAGTTTTTGACATTTGTAAATGATAATGATATATTAGCATAGATTATAATTAGCTAGGTAGGACCACAGATAACTTTAAATAGGGTAGGACTGTAGGAGTAGGCGCTTGGTTGGGCGCATAGATCCCTCAGGGTATATATGTTCTGTGGCTTGGATAGAGTAAAGAAGATATAGACAAAATGGAGACCACACTTACTTACACCACGAATACCTACTTGAAGCAAAACTTATGTATCGCTATCTCGCTCACTGTGGTCAGACCCTCTCTTTCGTAAGTAGTATAACCTTAATTTTATTTTACCTAGGACATTACGTTTTATTTAATTAATATATCCACATCCCTCTTCTCTTCTAGACTTCTAGAATTGATGAAAGATGCGTATAATAAATTGCGAAAGAAGCTTGTACAGTGTAAACACGTACAAATTTGACATCATTGTGTCAGCACTTTACTTGCTACGCGTAGTCTATACTTTAGTACACATATATCATTCAAATCGCGTGCACTCATTATCATTCAATTAATTATCAATCAATAAATCTTATTATTACGTATTCTTGCGTATCACTCAAAACTATCATCATTAAAAGGTGTAAAGACCCTACATCTTATTGGTCCTTCGAGCTACCGTAAAAGCGGGACTATATCCGTCTACTGGAACACAACGATTGCTTACTCCATCTTAGCAGTTTGTGTACCACAACTTTCCCTTCATAGGTGCGAATCGGTACATCCATCACGAAGAGATTGCAATATCACGAACTACTAAAAGCGGTAAGCCAATCGCACGACAACAATCATGAACGCCAACATGGAAGACATTTTGGCTAATCAAGATCAGATCATTCAAGCCATGGAGCAGCAACTGCAGAATTTCAGGAAGGATTCTGCGGATCGCAAAACTCCGGCCAACATCAAGAAACGTTTGCAAATCCTGGATACATACTGGCGGGAGTTTCAAGAGAATCATGTTAGATTATGTGAGTTTGAAGATCGTGGTTATACCTACTTTTCGGAGAACGTCTACAATAAGACGATGATTTTCTACAATGAAGCTCGGAACATCATTCAACTATACAAACCGCCTACTAGTTTGGAGAAGAGGGATAAGTCGCCTAGCGCTTCATCAATTCGTATATCAGACACTCAAAATCAAGAAGCTGCGGATGAGCGTCAGCAAACGGACACAATCTCGGTTGATCCAGATCAACCAAACATCAAGCCTAGTGGGAGCCAATCCACATAATTGTTTAGGAAGATTGTCTCTCGAGGGAATGCCAGTAAATTAGAAGAAATGCTGCGCAAGCAGAAGAGTAACTTCAAGGCTTTATCACGGGTAATCGAAAGCGTGGACATAGAGAGCCTTTCCGAAAAATGGGAATTCGAAGATGTGCTCAGAACCATTCAAACAAAATGGTCCACAGTCGATTCCCTGCACTGGGAAATTGATAGTGAAACGTACTCGGAAGATGAGGAGTATCAACAGGAATATAGCAAGTTCGAACAACTGTACGTTAACATAAAAAAATTGGTCAATAGCAAGATGTATTCCGTTTCATATCGGGAAAGTTTTACACCAAAAATGGACATTCCTACCTTCTCGGGGAACGATCACAAATGGATATCATTCAAGGATTTATTTCAAGAAGCAGTCCATAACAACAAATCCATCCCAAGTGCCCAGAAGATACAGTTATTAAACAGTAAACTAAAAGGCGAAGCAGAAAGGATCATTCAACACCTCAATATCAGTTCTGAGAATTACTAAATCTGCTGGGACATCCTGAATCATAGGTATAACAATGACAGGTTAATTTTTACCTCTCATATGAATATACTGCTGTTAATACCAACAATGCAAAACCAAGTCGACACACAGATCAAGAACATGTTCGACACCATCAATGAATGCATGAATGCGTTGAAAAATCTTGGTATAGACGTAACTGCAATGGGACCAACGGTTGTGCATTTACTTACACTGAAGCTGGATACCCAGACCGTGAATACACTCAATCATTAGAAAATCCTAGAGCCTTGCCTGTTCTAGCAGATTTTCTTAAATTTTTAGAGAACAGGTATACCGCTCTCGAATCAACACGGCGCAAGCATCCATCTAAATCATCATCGTCGTCATCTTCGAGTAGTAACAAAGACTCTGAATATCAATTCAACAAAACGAATCAATCAAAATCAAATAATTTTAATAATAAAAACGATTCTAATAAACCGTTTTTACGTAATTCCACTGCAAAAAGTTGTGCAACGAGGGCACAATATTGCCCACTATGCAAAGATGACAGCCACGGATTATTTTATTGCAAACCATTTTTGGAATCTGGGCCAGAAGAAAAAAGAAACAGCTCAAAGGTTTAACTTGTGTAAAAATTGCCTGGCTGATCATAAAAATAAATTATGCCGTTCTGAATCAAGATGCAGGGTGTGTCAAGGAACTCGTAACACCGTGATACACGATGCCCTACAGACAAACGCGGTGTCCAGTAACATGAATACGTCACCGTCTACGTCACGTGATGACAAAACACAAAGTAATGTAACACATGTGTCCAGGGAATCTATTGTTGAAATTCTGCTAGCAACAGAACTTGTCCTTTTTTTCCAGCATTTTTGGAATCTGGGCCAGAAGAAAAAAGAAACACAGTTCAAAGGTTTAACTTGTGTAAAAATTGCCTGGCTGATCATAAAAATAAATTATGCCGTTCTGAATCAAGATGCAGGGTGTGTCAAGGAACTCATAACACCGTGCTGCACGATGCCCTACAGACAAACGCGGTGTCCAGTAACATGAATACGTCACCGTCTACGTCACGTGATGACAAAACACAAAGTAATGTAACACATGTGTCCAGGGAATCTATTGCTGAAATTCTGCTAGCAACAGCACTTGTCCGTATACAAGGGGCTAATGGGGAATATCACACAATGAGGGCTCTCATAGATCAAGGCTCTCAAGCCTCCCTCATCATCAGTGATCGGAGTAGGTAGATTGATTTGGGGTCAATGAACTGGCACGTATATATTAATATGGATATGACTCCGGGATTCCGGGATTTTGTAATAATTAAGATTTTTTAGGAATTTCAAATATTGTAATGTAGGATGAAGAATATAACAATATGAATAAGAAATGTTTAACCCTTTTGCTGTCTTTTTAATGAAAATGATGATTAGACATATTTTTATCAATAAATATGTTGATTTTGATATAAACTGCTTTTTATTTCATTTTTACCTGTTTTCATATTCATAAAAAGTTATTGCACTGAATGCGAAAAAATATTAAGGAGTATAAAAAGTTATTTTTATTTATTTATTCAAGAATATAATATATAATAATTACAAGCAGCAGATAATAAACTTGCAAGAAATAACTACTAAATTAGTCATATGTAAGTTTCGAATGGACGCACAAAATTAAGATTACTTGATAAATAAGAATAAAACAATTTTAAACGTTTATCTATCGCATTCTATAAATTTCAATGTAGTAGTTTAAAAATCTTTACATTCACAATATTTGATTCAATCCCGTAAGTACCAAAATGAAATCCCGGAAAAAAGGCTTATCCATGTTATGATTTCTATGACTATTCATGATGCAAGTACGTAAAATCAATCTACCTACTCCGATCACTGCTCATCACTGAGAACGCAGCTCAAATCCTGAAACTCCCCCGCCGAGCATGCAAAGGCGTCATAGTTGGAGTCAGTGCAAATCAAACCAATTGTAAGGGAGTTCTCAGTCTTTTGGCATCCTCATTACTTTCCAATTACACATTCCAAATAGAAGCTGTTGTTATGAAGAAATTAATTGACAACTTGCCAAATCATAGTTTCTCAAAACCATCGTGGCAATATCTTCGAAACATTTAGCTAGCAGATCCAGATTTCAACGTTTGTCGACCAATCGACTTATTGCTGGGGGCAGAAGTATACTCGGAAATTATCATGGCAGGCATAATCAAGGAAAATTCATCTCTACCAATAGCACAACAGACTCAGCTTGGCTGGATTTTAAGCGGCAATGTCAAGTCATATCAATGCAACATTATCATGAACAATATAGAAGACATACAAAGGTTTTGGAGCATTGGAGATGTCACCGATCCCGACACTAACATGTCCTCTGAAGACTATCAATGCCTTCAATAATATAATTCGGAAACAGTACGTCGAGATGATGGCAGATACGTGGTTAGAATGCCACTAAAGCCAGATATCAACGAAAAATTGGGATAATCGAAACAAAGAGCTGTAGCGCAATTTTATCAACTGGAAAGAAAATTTTCTAGAAACAAAAATATTTCCGAAGATTACAAATCATTTATTAACGAGTACATCAAACTGGGTCACATGCGCAAGTGCACACGGA
The DNA here is from genome assembly GCA_943138885.2 of Tholera decimalis. Lineage (NCBI taxonomy): Eukaryota > Metazoa > Arthropoda > Insecta > Lepidoptera > Noctuidae > Tholera > Tholera decimalis. The sequence continues at coordinate 10,603,816 of OW964565.2, read as the reverse complement.
AGTATTTGCCGGATTGCATTTTACCTCACCTTTGCGTTTTTCGCCCGGACTCGACAACAACAGCCTTGAGGATGGTATTTAATGCATCAGCAAAAACATCGACCGGTTACAGTCTAAATGATTTAATGTTTAGCGGTCCGAATCAACAACAGGATTTGTTTACACTAATTCTGAGATGGAGACAGTATGAATATGCAATCACAGCCGACATCGAGAAAATGTTCCGACAGATCTTCTGTAATGAAAAGGACCTACAGTATCACAAAATCGTATGGCGTGACTCACCTAGTCAATTGATTAGAGAATATGAGCTGACAACAGTCACATATGGCACCAAAGCAGCTCCATTCCTGGCCATGATGACGTTAAAATGTCTAGCGGAAGATGAACGTTCAAGGTATCCGACAGCATCAGCTGTACTTGAACAGTGTTTTTACATGGATGACCTTTTGGCTGGACACCACAGTCTGAAAGAAGCCAAACAACTCAAGGCTGACCTTATTAATTTGCTGAAATCTGGTGGTTTTAATTTGTGAAAATGGTCATCAAATAAAATCGATCTAAAAGATGACGTAATATCAGACAAGGGACAAACATTCGAATTCTCCAAAACCAAAACTTTGGGACTGCGTTGGCACCCTCAGGATGACCAATTCAAGTTCCAGATGAAGATAGATACATCATCATTGACACCATCCACAAAAAGATCATTATTGTCTGATATTTCAAAGATATTCGACCCACTTGGCTGGCTGCCAATCTCTACCAAACTGAAACTTTTATTTCAAAAAGTTTGGTCGTTGAATCTTCAATGGGATGACGCAGTACCTATAAACATCAATGAAAAACGGCTCAAAATAAAGAAGGAGTTACCCGCAATCGAACAAATGAACGTCCCAAGGTGGCTTCAATCGCCAAAAAATGCAAATATAGACTTGCATGGGTTCTGTGACTCATCAGTAAAGGCCTACGCATGCGTAATTTATAGCAGGATTATCAATCAGGAAAAGGCGGAGTGTCAATCCCCTGTGATCTTAGTAGCAGGAAAATCAAAGCTCGTGCCTGTCGTCAAATCAATATCTTTGCCTAGATTGGAGCTTTGAGCTGCGCACTTGCTATCAAAACTAATGAAAGTTGTACAGAACTGTTTATCAAGCAATAACATCCCAATATACAGCTGGTCTGATTCGACTGCAGTAATAGGTTGGCTCCAGGGTGAGCCGAATTGCTGGAAACCATTCGTGGCGAACAGAGTAGCACAAATACCGGAGATAATACCAAAAAATTGCTGGCGTTATGTGAAATCGGCTGAAAATCCAGCTGATTGCGCGAGCCGAGGATTATCAGCGGACCAACTGCAGCATCATTCTCTTTGGTGGCATGGACCAAAGTGGCTATCAACGTTAAAAGAAAATAATAATCAAGAGATACCAACGTCACGTATGAACAAATCAGAAAGTCGGTAAAAAGCAATGTAATTCAACAAAATGAGGACATTGTTTTAAAATTATTAAACAAATACAGCAACTTTGACCGAGCAGCGCGCGTACTTGCATGGACTTTGCGTGCCATATCTCGCAATCAACACAAACCGAAGTATTTGACTGTCAGCGAAATAAAAATCGCTAAACATCTTTTAATCAAACGAGTGCAGTTGTCGGTATTTAAGGAAGAGATATTCAGTCTCCGAGATCAGAAAGAAATAGACGCGAAGAACAAATTGCTAAAACTGAACCCGTTCTTGGATCAAGAAAGTCTACTGAGAGTCGGTGGCAGACTAAACAACGCGAAGATGAACCAAAACATGAAGCATCCTCTTATCATTCCCAACAACACTCATCTCAGCGACTTATTAAGAGCAAGAGTTACTCAAGCCTGGCTACGTCAGCAATATTGGATTCTGGGAGGAAACTTCAAGGAGCCGTCAAGAAACGTCTTCGAAGCTGCGTCAAGAGCCGAAGACACGATCCAGTTAAACATGAACAACTGATGGGCGACCTTCCGTTAGCACGCAGTTATCCGACACGACCATTTTATCACACGGGTTGATTTTACTGGATTTGTCGACGTAAAAGCAAGTAAGAGCCGAGGTATCAAGACCACGAAAGGTTACATCGCTGTGTTCGTTTGTATGGCCACCAAGGCTGTACACATTGAGCTAGTCTCGGATCTGACCTCCTCATCGTTCCTAGCAGCATTGCGGAGAATGGCAGCTCGAAGAGGTACCCCAGGCCAGATCTACAGTGACAATGGCCCGAATTTTGTTGGAGCGAGCAGAATTCTCAACGAAGAATTCATAAACATTCAAGACACTTTGGACGACAAGTTTTTCGAGGTTATTACCAGTATGGAGATTACCTGGCATTTTAATGCCCCATCCTGGCCCAGTGCCGGAGGCCTCTGGGAAGCTGCCGTCAAGAGTTTGAAGTATCACCTCAAACGAGTGATAGGAGATCAGAAGTTGACGTTTGAGGAATATTCGACGTTGCTCGCTCAGATAGAAGCATGTTTGAATAGCCGTCCTTTATGCGCACTCAGCGAAGATCCTGAAGATTTAGACTGTCTCACACCATCTCACTTTTTGGCAAGCGGTCCGACGTTAACTATCATCGAAACAGAGAGAGATCTGCAGACAAGATGGCAGCTCACACAAAAAATATTTGATGACCTGTGGAAGAGATGGCGAGCTGAGTATCTATGCCAACTCTCAGCTAAGTGGCGCAAACCTTATCAGAATTTGAAGATCAATGACATTGTCATCATTCACGACATTAATCTGCCCCCGGGAAAATGGCCCATGGGCAGAGTTATTGAACTTCATCCAGGAAAAGACGGATACGTCAGAGTTGTTACCCTACGGACATAAAATGGGATACTCAAGAGACCAATTATGAAGTTATCCGTTTTGCCGATCAATGACAATAATCAAAGCCACGACACAGAAAAGGAAAACCAAGAAGGTCAAACAACAAACACAACAAACAGTAAATATTCCAAGCCAGCTTCATCCAAATTATGCAACTTTATAGTTACAACACTCGTACTTCTGATGGTTATTTGCTCAGGAACATGCGAGTACAAAATTTCCAAAGTTGCAGAAAATAAAAACATATTATTCGCTAAATTAGCACACGTGAGAATGGTACGTGAAGAATGGAAACTCATCGTTTATTGTGATATGCCTCCGTATTGGCAAGGATTTAACCTACTGGACAAGTTTATCACCCATCTGGACAACATATGTTCAAGGGATCAAATATCACAATGCGACGTAGTCCGATTACAACTGCATCACGGATACAATGAACTTGAACACTGCAACAACATTTTACTTGGTCAGCAAGGTCAAGTTCGCCGACGTCGCGGCTTTATCAACGGCATTGGCTACGTTGCACATAGTTTGTTCGGAGTTTTAGACGAAACTTTCGCCAAACAGTATCAGAAAGATATCGCCTTAATCAGACATAACCAAAAACATCTTAGCAAGCTGTGGAGAAATCAGACGTCAGTTGTGGAGGCTGAGCTAAATGTTATCAAAAGAATTGAAAATACCCTGGACAAGCAGCACAAAATAATCAACCAAAACATTACCAAATGCAACATGGGCATGAGTAAACTGAAAGAGGAAATCCAACACACAGACAACAAAGCAGAATTTACATTATCAGCATTCATAGCCAATAACATCATGACTAATCTTAAAGAAATCCAGGAGATGCTAGTTGATACAGTGGCCAACATTTTCTATGAGAAGTTCAACTTTCACTTGTTAACACCGGCACAGTTGAGAAACGAACTGAATATTATAACCGGACAGATCTCAAAGGACTTGGCCTTACCGATTAATAATATTCAGACTGACTTAGCGAAAATATATCACCTATTGAAAGTAAAAGCGAGAGCCACCAGAGTGTTCCTGATTTTTGAAGTTAGAATTCCTCTTGTGGGCAGGGAAGACTATGAGCTTTACAACCTCATACCAATTCCACAACAAGCCAACGAAATCATGGTCAACATAGTGCCTGTAGCAAACTACCTGGCTATCAACATACACAAATACTCTTACATTCCGGTGTCTATAAGCGACTTACAAAGATGCGCTCCTTACGACAACGACGAGTACATTTTGTCCACTGAAAGGACCCGTCTATCAGATGACGTCAGACAACAACCTATGTCTGAAACATCAAGCCTCAAATCAATGTCAGACTGAAACAAAAGAATGTCGAGATTACTGGACTGAATTGAATTTATTTAATTCATACCCATACTTTTGTTGCGGACAATGCAGTGTGCGAGTCATATGCGATAACGATATTACGACCGAGCAACTCAGCAAAACAGGTGTCATTACACTGGGAGACAGTTGCGTCATTAAAGACAGAATGTTTACGATTTACGCACACGAATCTTTATCAAACTCAATTAAAACCAAGATCGATGTCATGAACATAGAGATTCCACCAATAAATCGAGTCATTAATCTGTCGATACCTCTCATCACTCCACTGAATGAGACAGATGATATCACCGAGCAACGGAAAGACATAAAGGCGATTGGAAAAGCACTCGAAGATATGAAATCCAATCAGGAACTGGCGGATCGAGTGTCATTCCATGACATTCATCATTATGTCACCATTTACGCCTTGGCTGGGGTCGCCGTGGTTTGCGCCATCTTGTATGCATGGCGACGCGTGCGAGCGCGCCAGCCGCGTCCAGCGCCCCTACCTCCCGCAGCAGAGCAGGCAGAGGCTAGCGTGAGCTATGTACCTTCCGCCGCCACCGCTGTGAGTCGTCCCACCATCGCCACCACCAACAGAGGGACTTCACCGTCCGTTCGAACTCAATTCATTGAAATACCTTAAGCTTAGTTTATTTAAGTTTGTAAGCACAATTGTTAGTTATCATCTTGTAAATCATTATCCTTCATCTCATTCACATCTTCTCGGGCTCCGGAGCATGTACAGTGTAAACACGTACAAATTTGACATCATTGTGTCAGCACTTTACTTGCTACGCGTAGTCTACACTTTAGTACACATATATCATTCAAATCGCGTGCACTCATTATCATTCAATTAATTATCAATCAATAAATCTTATTATTACGTATTCTTGCGTATCACTCAAAACTATCATCATTAAAAGGTGTAAAGCAAAGAGTATGTAATACACTATGTTTTAAGAGACGGGACTTAGTAATAAAAAAATAAAAACAGGTAAAAGTTTTGAAGTGAACTTTTACCTGTTTTTATTTTTTACCAACTGAACGAACATACACGGGGAACAAGACGTCATACAACAGTACTACCAACCTATCAGTCTAAATAGTGCTGAGCAATGGTAGGAACTTCGTTATCGATATCGATAAAGTATACAGGTCGGTAACGGGCTTTCTTTTAACTTTTTAAATTTATGAAAGGATTTGTGTTGAAATAAAGCAAGGATTGTAGTTTTTAAGAAATCCAGTATATTCTTAATTATAAAACTACTACAGATTATTAGACTAAATAATATAATTATGTCAATGATTGCAGTAATTTAATCCCGATCTTCTTTTGTACGCAAACACATAGCGGTCATAAACATATCATATATCATTCGATGGAGCTCCGTCGTCAGAACGTCAGTGACCATGTCCTCTTTATTCTTGTATTTGATAATCATTAACTACAACGTTATTGAAATGAAAATATACCAAATAACTTTATATGATATGAGACGCACCCTCTACAGTCAGGTGCTCGGGAAGATACTTTGTGTTTTAACTAAGAAAAAACTTCAAAAATTACCTGTGACTAAACTAGTGATCTGATTTTTGATGTGTTGCCTGAAAATTATACATAACGCAAATGCGGTTTCATTTAATGCCTCTTGCAAAAGTAATTGTTTATAAACAATGTTAATAAAAATTAACATTGTTTATAAAAAATTACAAACAGACACAACATTTATCGATAATTGATGAGAACCATTTGCGTTACAGCACATCACTATCACAAAATAAAATTGAAAATTAAATGATCGATTAAGCCTTTTAGTACCATGTTTTAAATAAAATATAGAATCAAATATCTAATTCAATACTTATCGAGCCTCATCTAATAGAAATTTTGCTATAAACTTCCTTTTTTAACCGACTTCTGAAAAAGGAGGAGGTTCTCAATTCGGATGTTTGTTTGTTTTTTCTTTTTTTTTTTTTTATGTTTGTTCGGGCATAGCTCCGTCGCTCGCCAACTGATTTGAAAAATTCTTTTTTTGTTGGAAAGGGTATACTTCCCAAATGGTCCCATGAAAATTTTATCGACATCGAACAAGCCGTTTCTGAAAAATCAACAAAAGTCTAAAAAAAATATTTACATTGATGATCTTTTCGGTTACTCTATATTGTGTTTTTTGTTCGCGCGTTTTTAGTTTTTTGTAGTTGACATTTTGGCTTTTATAACTAGATTAATTACAAATTGACCCACTAAAAAGCGCGAAAATAAAAACTTTTTTGCATAAAAATAAAACCGACTTCCATATAAAAACACTACAAAGCCAAAAATAATTTTAATTTCGGAAGGCGGTGTGAAAAATAAGAAAATACAAAACCAATAACACCGACTACCGAAATTAAAATTATTTTTGGCTTTGTAGTGTTTTTATATGGAAGTCGGTTTTATTTTTCATTACCTTTACGACTTCACAAGTACGATACTTCACAAGTTATAAATCGGCCATTGTGGTACAATTATGTTTACTGGACAAGATCACACTTGTAACAAATTAAGATAAAAAATTAACCGTAACTAACTGCCAGAAAATAATAAGCACAAACTTACAAAATACTACAAGACACACGACAAGTAAACATATAATATGGCTGACTGTCATGAAAGAAAGAGAAAGCGCACGGAACAGGTGAGACAGCAAAATCTACCATTATTTACCCCTCAAAAACCATACAATTTTTTTCGCCTTGAAGTTGCATTAGCTGATACATGCAAAAGACAAAACCAATTATGGAATATTGGTTTTATTCAACATTAAAATACAACATGAGAAAATAACAGACAGTGACAAGACAGTGAAAAACAAAGTATGACAATCTATCATAAAATCTTCTAAATGGACAAGGAGTTCATATCATTCACCTCCCCTAAGAAGAAATGTAATCCTTGAGGTAGCCTGGAGGTCTACGTTCGCGTGCGGAGTGGCGCACTTGAGAACCACTCGCTTCTGGGTTATCAGGCGTGTCTGTACCTGCAATAGGCTGCTCAGGTTCCTCTTCATCCGACAGATCATCATTTGAGATCCTTGGCAGTGGTGCCACAGACCTATTAGACACCGTCGTTTCACGCCCATCTGGTAAACGAACAAAGGAGTATTCAGGATTGCTTTGTAGTAGCTGAACTTCTTGTACAGCTGGGTCGTATTTCGAGGTCCTTACGTTTTTCTTCATATAAACAGGTCCAGGCGAATGAAGACAGGATGGTAAAGATTGGCCATTTATCGAGCGGCGAGGATGGTTGAATATACGCTCATGCGGGGTCGCATTGGTTCCTGTACACAAAAGAGATCTAATGGAGTGTAGCGCCGGTAGTATAGCTTTCTCCCAGTTTGCGGTATCCTCGATATTGGATCTGAGATATAGTTGGATTGTGCGCCATAGTGTACCATTTAAGCGCTCTACCAAGCTGTTTCCTTGAGGATTGTAGGGCGTTGTACGACTACAAGATGTACCGAGTGTAATTAAGAATTGTCTTAGTTCGTCAGATAAGAATGAGGTCCCTCTATCCGAATGAACATAAGCTGGAGTCCCGAACGTAGAGAATAGGTCTTTCAGACATCTAATTACTGTTCCAGAGGTCATATCTTTACAGGCATAAGCAAAAGGGAATCTGCTATATTCATCGATAATCGTGAGGATGTATCGGTTTTGAGTATTAGAAGGGATTGGTCCCTTGAAGTCTAAGTTCAATCTTTCAAATGGTGCAGTTGCTTTTATGAGATGTCCTTGATGACCAACATAACGTGGTTTAATTTCGGCACAGATTGGGCATGCTGCCGTGATTTTCTTTACTTCTTCAATCGAGTATGGCAAATTTTTCGATCTGACCCAGTGAACCATACGGGTGATACCTGGGTGGCAGAGAGAACGATGGAGCTCGACGAGTCTGGAGTGAGAGGTCGCAGTGTCTATGTGCATACAGACTCGCGAGAGTGCGTCAGCAACTAAGTTCTGTTTACCAGGTCTATAAACAATATCATATCTAAAACATGACAATTCTAGGCGCTATCTTTCTATTTTTTTCATTTTTGATTTTGTTTGAATGTGTTTGGTTGAACATAAACGCAACTGACTGTTGGTCAGTAATTAGTAGAAAGTGTCTTCCGATTAGGAAATGTCTCCATTTGCGTAAAGCTTCGACAATTGCGCTTGCCTCCTTTTCAATTGTGGGTTGTCGCTTTTCAGAATCGTTAAGAGATCGTGAAAAGAACGCTATAGGACTAGAGCATGGATACCGGTTTTCGATATTATCGAAAAACCGGAATATCGGACCATAAATCCGATATCGAAAAAAGCGATATTGGATTTCAAATATCGGTTTTTCGATATTTTATAAGAAACAAACACCAGACGCAATAGAATCTTTCTTACCTATTTCATTGAATTTAATTAATGTAAACAAAACCTATCGGTTAATTATAATAATATGTATGCTACAGTGTCATTTATAAATGATTATTTCCATACAAAAGTGTACAACACTTGGGCCAGCGCCCGGCATTATGTACATACGTGCAACAAAATAAGATCGTATCTCAAAGACGAGCCCAGAAGTTGTACGTTCACTCTTGCTTTGAAGGCAGACGGGTCATATGTAGAGGGGAACACAGCAACCTGCAGAGAGTTCCTAACCTTGGCCGTGCGCACAATAAATGTAGAGGAGAATCGCTTAGTACGACAAAACGGTATATTGAACAAGTGAGAATGGTACCATGCAGTACGTCTGGTAGATTGTTAGTATAAGGTAGATGCAGGAATCGGGTCATGGAGTTCCTGCGCATACTCTCCGAAGTACAATCTGTGGAAGACCGACAGGCAAACAACGTTTCGCCGATGAGCCAGGCTGAAGCTTGTCTGCTAACACTGCATCGCCTATGAGTCTTTTAGCTCTGCGTTATTCGAGTCAAGTGCAGCAAGCTGGTATTTTGCTATGCCACCCTACAAATGACTGCAGTACTCCATACAAGAACAAACCTGTGCTTTATACAAATTCAAAAGCTGTACAGGTGTGAAGTATCGCCTCACCTTGTGGAGGATTTCCAGCTTTTTGGCTGCTGTCAAAGCTTTTGACTCAATGGTTGAGCCGAAGTTTAAGTTAGACGTCAACTCTTTGCCCAAAAGCTCCAGGTGGTCGGTAACTGATAGGTATAGATGCACCTCTGAAAGTAGGAGATAATTTAAATTAATAATTTTAACCTGTGTTTTCCAAGCATTGAATTTGACCAGATTGTCGGGTCAAATTAATTTGCTCCAACATGGCCTTTCTAAGACAGTCTGTTTCATCCCTGCTAGCTAGAGCTTAGACTGTGCTGTCATCCGCGTACCCAAGAGCTGGAGCAGGTCCTTGATATGCAGCAAAAAAGAGTCGCAAAGAGAACAAACCTCTTAAGAATACCGCATTGACATTGACAGCCATAAGATCCGATGAGCAGCCATCGATGACCGCTCGGATTGACCGCTCACTTAAGAAATCAGAAATCCGGTTGCAGAAGCCAGTAGGGACGCCAAATGTAGGAAACTTACTCCGTAGATTAGCGTGCCAGACTCTGACAAGGTCTTTGAGATATTGAAGGACTCTACAAGAGCATTGCCGTGTTTCTTAATGGCCTCGCCCCAGCAGTGCGTAACATACACAAGAAGATCTCGGGTCGACCGACCAAGGCGGAAGCGATACTGGTGGTCACTAAGTAGCTAAACTACCTTCCGCCACCGCCTAATTCCGTTCAGCCCAAGGAACATCTGCCATCTGGACGTGACTTGGCTGTGGCCTATTTGGAAAGCTATCAATGGACTACGAACCCAAGTAGGTCGCTGCAAGCACAATTTAGCAAAATGGGGCATTATATGCCAAATAGATATCCAGTGCGATTACGGCGTTCCTGATCAAACAAATTCCCATTAGCTGGAGTGTCCAAATGACCCAAAAACGTGTACATTAGAAGATGTACATCAGAACGTTCGGCTAGTCGAGGTAGGGAGCTGGCTGCTACTCCAGTTTTTACTGACGATCATGTGACGCATAAAGATGCCAGCCAAAGAATTTGTGACGGAACAGTTCGAAAGTTAGAAGCATTTATTTATGGCCGAACGACCTGATATCAGAACGTTCGGCCAACCTGAATCTCCATAACTGAGGACCTCAGAGAAACTGTTACTGAATCAAGATTTAGCGACGATTTGCTGACAAACAACCACTGCTTTACTTTTACTCGTAATGTCACCGATTAAAGGTCACTAACTAGCTAAACTACCTTCCGTCACCGCCTAATTCCGTTCAGCCCAAGGAACATCTGCCATCTGTACGTGACTTTCTGTGGCCTATTTGGAAAGCTATCAATCGACTACGAACCCAAGTAGGCCGCTGCAAGCACAATTTAGCAAAATGGGGCATTATATGCCAAATTGACATCCAGTGCGATTACGGCGTTCCTGACCAAACAATGTCCCATTAGCTGGAGTGTCCAAATGACCCAAAAACGTGTACATTAGAAGATGTACATCAGAACGTTCGGCCAGTCGAGGTAGGGAGCTGGCTGCTACTCCAGTTTTTACTGACGATCATGTGACGCATACAAATGCCAGCCAAAGAATTTGTGACGGAACAGTTCGAAAGTTAGAAGCATTTATTTATGGCCGAACGACCTGATATCAGAACGTTCGGCCAACCTGAATCTCCATAACTGAGGACGTCAGAGAAACTGTTACTGAATCAAGATTTAGCGACGATTTGCTGACAAACAACCACTGCTTTACTTTTACTCGTAATGTCACCGATTAAAGGTCACTAAGTAGCTAAACTACCTTCCGCTACCGCCTAATTCCGTTCAGCCCAAGGAACATCTGCCATCTGTACGTGACTTGCTGTGGCCTATTTGGAAAGCTATCAATCGACTACGAACCCAAGTAGGCCGCTGCAAGCACAATTTAGCAAAATGGGGCATTATATGCCAAATTGACATCCAGTGCGATTACGACGTTCCTGATCAAACAATGTCCCATTAGCTGGAGTGTCCAAATGACCCAAAAACGTGTACATTAGAAGACCTAATAAACGCTACTGAACGAGACCTGCGTGACTGGGCCTGATATATATAAAGTACGCAATTTATCATCGATACGAAGAAGAAGAAGAGACTAAGGAGCTCATTGTCTTCAAGGTATGCTAGCAGCTTATTATTGAGTAGGGTACTCCATCACTTTGCAGATTTTGGAGGTTTTTTGGGTACTGGTTACACATCTTGGTTGCTTGTGACAACTCCAGAGCATAACTTTTTAAGACTCGTGCAGGTATTCCGTCCGGCCTGCTGGCTTTGTTCTCGTCTAGTCTGCAAAGAGCTTTATGGACCTCTTAAATGGGAATTTCTAAAACTGACGTTCCATATTTCAGCAATAGCGATCTCTTGAATTGCCGTAGTCTTCGTATAAGATGACTGTGTAGTCACCCCTCCCATTGAATATCTACTTCTTTGCGTTTAACGTAATATATATTTATACAAGGTGTAACAGATTAAGCGCAATACCTCAGACACCCAAATTACAATATTAAATTATAAGGCTAAGACAATATCCGCAACTAAATAAATTGAAACCAAACCTAGACATTTTTTATAACGTAAAACGTATGTGCGTCATACAATATCCTTACGCAGACGCATACACTCATGCAATGTTAGCGGCCGACACGCACTTTCCTTGAATTAAGGATTGTATTAATGTCATGATACTGTGTTTCCATTTTAAGTTAAATCAAAGATTTTTCCGTCAAAATTTAACACCTATTTTGTATGACGGAATCGATTCAGAAGCCGATTCTGAACCAACTACATTTAGGAATTGCTTTTATTCTGTTACACGTTGTACCTATATTATGCTACTCAATCACTTATTTTAACATGTGTTGATTTTTTTATTTAATGACACAGCAGAGTATGTTAAGAAATTGATATTTTTGTGTATCATACTTTTAAATTCGAATTGATATAAGATTGCAATGAAATATTTTTAATAATAAATGACGGTGATTTTATATTTCCAGAGCACACTTTGATACAGTCTCTGAATTCTAATATTTGGACCCTTACAACGTTATAACGAATTTGATCATTTTATTTCCATAATATCGGAAAAATATCGAATTACCGGAATACCGATATTAAAAAATTGAATATCGAAACAAAACCGGTATTGGGAAAAGGTTCCGATATTCCATGCTCTATATAGGACGTCCTTTCTGTGACAATGTCGCTGCGATTGCGAAGTCCAAAGCGTCGGTTTCAACGGAAAATGTCTTCTTATCGTCTATTCCAGCCAATGCAGCTTCGCAAATATCAGTTTTAAGATTATTCAATGAATTGGTAGCGTCTTCAGTTAACGGTAGAGTAGCTTCAATCAGTGGTCTTATTTTGGAAGAAAAGTTGTAGATCCACTTTGAATAGTGGGCAAATAGTCCAAGTGATCTTTTCAAAGTAGCAGTATCGTTTGGGATTGGAAGATTCATCAGTGGTTCCAAACGAGATTTGTCAGGTTTTATAATGTTACGATGAATTGTGTAACCAAGAAGATTGATCGAGTCTGTTTCAAAAGTGCATTTGTTAGTATTCAAAGTGAGTTTGTATTTCTTAGCGGCTTCCATGAATTTGTGAAAGTTTGCGTCGTGATCTTACTTATTTTTCCCACAAACGGTTACATCATCAAGGTAAGCATACGTACCTTTTAGATTTTCAGAATCAATAATATATTGCAGAGTTCGCTGAAACGCCGCTACACCATTTGTTACCCCGAATAGTATTCGAGTGAATTGATAGAGGTTACCGCATGCTTCAAAGGCGGTGTATTTCTTTTCTCTAGAGAGAATGGGAACTTGATGATAGGCACTTTTGAGGTCAATTTCGCTAAAGACGTTATATTTAGCGACTTGCGTTATGATAGAGTCAATGCTCGGGAGGGGATATGCGTCTAGCTCAGTGAATCTGTTTATTGTTTGTGAATAATCTATTACAAGGCGCTTCCGATGATGGCCCCCTCCGGCAACGAGTACTTGAGCTCGCCAAGGTGAAACACTGGGTTCAATGACTTTGTCTTTAAGTAAATCATTTATCTCGTTAGATATGAATTCTTGGTCTTCTTGAGAATGCCTTCTCGAGCGAATTGCTATAGGCCTAATATTTGGCGCAAGGTTAGTAAAAACTGATGCTGGCGGGACAGACGCCTCCATTACATTACAAATTTTCAGGGGTTGTTTATCTCCCCCGAACTGGAGTTCCACCGAAGAGTGTGTTTTCAGTATATCATGTCCGATAATTACGTCAGCACATAGATTAGCAATAATGAGTAGAGGTCAACGTTGATATTTGTGCTCACCAATTTGAATGTTAGCGAAACATAGCCCCTCTACGTATGAAATCTTGCTTAGAGATGCTAGAGTTATTGCTTGTTTGCAGGGCTTGCGTTTTAGATTCATAGTTTGAGCAAGATTCTTATCGATAAAGCTGAGAGAGCTTCCGGTATCGAGTAGAGCATCCACACGTGAGTTATTTAAAATGATATTGATAGTCGCTTTTTGCAGGCTCGTCGGAGCAGCAGCAGAGATAATTGACAGATGAGAGCCAGGGGCTTCAGATTGAGAGTCATCGTCGTTCGTACTAATAGCGTTCGCGGCGCGTTGGCTTTGTCCGATGCTACGGCATACGTTGGCGAAATGTCCTTTTTTGGAGCAAAGCTGACAGTCAGCGTTTCTAGCAGGACATTTGAGTCTTTGGTGGATATTACCGCCGCAGAAAAAGCATCGACGGCTATTTAGTATAGGGCGTCTATATTGAAAATTGTTTTGAGTGCTGGTGGTTGCTAGATTTTGCCGCATTGACGTTTCTTGATTTTGAGAGATTGCATTGACAGGAACAAACGACATAGGAGGAGAAGGCGCTGCTGTTAATAGTTGCGAGGTATTTTCAGCAGTTTCTAAAGATATAGCCAAGTCCAAGGTTTCTTCGAGGGTCATAGTGGATTTCTCTAAAAGTCTTTCTTTAATTTTTATTGACAATATTCCGGCGATAAATATATCACGCACGGTTTCATTTTGGTGCGCATCGGCAGTGACTGCCTTAAAGAGGCAGTCACGAGCAATTATATTAAGAGATCTCGAGTACTCCGCCAACGATTCGTCAGATTGTTGTTTCCTGGTATTCAAGCGGTGGCGAGCAAAAATAATATTTTGCCTCTTTTCGTAGGCGGTATTCAGAGTAGTAATTGCGTCATCGTACGTAGCGCAGGCACGGATATAGTTAAATATTGGTGGCGATATATGGTTGACAAGAAGTTTATACTTAAGGGCATCATGTGCAGAGGAAGCTTCTAGCGCGATAAAGTTCTCGAACGAATACTTCCAGTGAGCCCACTTCAGGTCCGAGCCAGCCATGGAAGGTTCTATGTCAAAACGTTCGGGCCGTAGGTACCGCGACATCGACGAACATTTTTCCTTTTCGGTAGTAGACATGTTAGAAACACAAAATCAATGTTGAATAAATTGATACATGCAAAAGACAAAACCAATTATGGAATATTGGTTTTATTCAACATTAAAATACAACATGAGAAAATAACAGACAGTGACAAGACAGTGAAAAACAAAGTATGACAATCTATCATAAAATCTTCTAAATGGACAAGGAGTTCATATCAGTAGCCTGGTGTAAAGACCCTACAAAGCTGTTTGTTACAGTGCAAAAGTTGGGAAGTTCCTGATTTTTTTAATTTGGATGTTTGTCAATTTCAATCACGCAAAAAGTCCTAAGTCGTATATTTATGGCCATAATTTTGCATGGAAATGAGTACCTATAGACCAGTACAAAAGTTTAGTTCCTGTAGCAATATGAAATTAATGATAGATACTAATGATGCGGCCGAGGCTGACCCAGGAAGAGGTGACGGACGACCTGGGCGCCTACCGCAAGGTCTGGTTTGAGGTGGCTCAGGATATCTGGAAGAGTTTGGGTGAGGCCTTTGCCCAGCAGTGTAATGAAAATGACACAAATGACGACTTTTTTTTATATATTTCTGAGTAAGTCAGTTTTAAGGTTTTTGACCACTGTGGAATTTTTAATATTATGTATTTTCATCTATATATGTCATATGGAGCTATAATAAGAACGGTAATATGTATAAAATTTAAAAAAAAAAAACAAAAACACATTCTAAATTTAAATCATCTATTAACTTTTCTATTATACATGACTAAATATCATTGCTCTGTGTAGTTTCTGTCTTTTACCTCGTAAATCACTGAGTATATTTTCTGTATGAGTCTTTAAGTGAGCACGTATACGCATGTTAAAAAATGAATGTGCTTTTTTAATAAGTGTCTTTAATCTTAGATTACTTCTGCAGTACTTTTTCTTTCGTTGATTTTATTTTCACCTGCACGCCCCTATCAATTTTCGTAGGGACGTGGGCTTCACTGTTGACCTAAAACAAGAAAAGTGTGAAAACAGAACAAAATTTTATTTTATTAATTTGTTTTTTTTTTTTTATTAATTTAAATTATCGAATTCCAATATTTTTTTTAATTCTGCCAAACTGTAAAACAGTTTGTCGGCAGCTCATCTTGATCATGAAGCATAACCCATATTTACAAAACTAATTATTAAACAAGTTATAAACTAACAGCCAGAGCCGGATTAACCCTGTTGGGGGCCCCTAGACAATGGAATTCACGGGCCTCCTTTCTTACTTTGACTGACCAAATCTTGTGTCACTAAAATCAGTCTCACCTCGTGGTCCTGGGTACGATTCTCGACATAGGCTGTTGTCTTAAGTCTGGGTGATTTTAACTTACTTAGTTCGCCGAAAACTCTTTTTTAAAGTATGCTCCCCGATTACTCAAAGATGGCTGAACCGATTATTTTTTTGAAAGAGTACACCTACTTTCCAACTAGTCCCATTGTCATCAAGTCAGGATCTGATGATGGAATCTTGGAGAAAGTGAGAGAACTCTTCAAATATTATAGGCACACCTATACCGATTTGTGTATTTTTATAGTAACTTGTGCAGTTGCTCTCGAAAAGCATAATTTGGTGAAGTGGAACTGATGATGAAGACCACAGATAGCCACCGGAACTTCTCAATATCAATACTTATAGTATTTCATTCATAGGTTACGATTCGATTACTTGAGTATGGTTGTTGCACTTTATGCTCGTTACAATGCATATGGTGAAGTTGTCGCTTGCACTGGGCCCCTAGTGCATGCGGGGCCCCTAGGCAGTTGCCTACTCTGCCTAATTGTTAATCCGGCCCTGCTTACAGCCTGTATAGTAACTATTGGAATAATACAGTCAAAATGTACCTTTTGACTGTATTATTCAAATAGTTATTATACTAGTTGTGCTCCGTGATTTCACCCACATTCCTTCACTCCTAAGAATCGTAGCGTGATGTAATATAGCTTTCCTAAAGTTTGTTAAGAAAATGCAAAAAGGTATATACTTAATATTAATTTTAGTCAAAGGGAAACTTACAAGTAATTTGTTAAGACTGCTTATATTTTCAAGAATTTTTCGACTTTGGTTTTACTGGTTTGGTCCGCAACATTGCAACCAGCACCTTTCCCCCTGGCCACAGCTAAGCGCGGCGCGAATTGCGGGGCGTCTTGCGGCGCGTCTAGCGGTGAGCAGCGAAAACAAATGGTAGGCAACCTATGAAGTATGCCACAGCTACCGGCGACGCGTCTTGCGGCGCGTCTTGCGTGGCGGCGTGTCGAGCGAATCGCGCCGGCGACGGGCTGCGCGGTGTGCGAATGAAACAAATGTACTAGCCTAGCGAGTATCGAGGTGGCCACAGCTCAGAGCACAGAGTACATTATATATAGGGTACAGGCCTCGCGCGATCGATACCAATAATTTTGTTTTAAACGCGCATTGAGCTCATAAAAATAATGGACACTGAACAATTTATTAGTGAAATACTGAGTAGACCAGAAATATGGATGTCAAATATATCAAGTCTTCATGTAGATATGTGGCCGAGTATATAATTATATATAGTAGTATTTATGTATTCTTTCACCATTAGAAAGCTGCATCTTCACTGAGTGACATAGGCTAAATTACATTAAAAAAAAAATAGGGATCCCTAACAAAAATGCAATAATGTAACCCAAGGTGTGAAAAAATTTGTCATAAAAAATCTGTAATCGCGTGAGCTGCGGAAGCTTTTGATGATATAACAAAAAAAATGTTTTACAGATTATAGATCGTATCAATATCTACAAAAAAGTCTGCTATATCACATATCCAACTACTGTAGTTATGCCACTATAATTACTTTTTACATTTTAAAAGATGATAAAAGTGCCGACAATAATCAAACCATATTATTTTCAACACACTTGCTCATAAAATGGCTCTAATTTCACCTGTAATCAAACTGTGACTTTTTCTTTACTATTATTCACAAGTGAGTTATAGGTTTTTTTTTAAATTGGTTGAGTTGTTTTTTTTTTTTTAATGTTTCGAAACAAAAAAGGTCGTGTTCGATAGTACAAATAAATTAATGTACCTACCCATTGCTTGCTAGTTTCATGAAACTTCGTATTTAAATAGATAAATTCCAACCTGTAGGTTTTTAATAAATACAACTTTCACTCAAATATAACTTTAGTTTTTTATGTGATAAAGAAAACTTTGAATTACCACTTTTGTACGTGGCTAAAACGCTATCCGAGAAAAGTAAAAAAAAAAGAAACCTCATTCTTTTAGTCTATGGCCGATCTGTTAGATGTGCGCGCATAGGAAAACTGATTAATTTTTCCCGCCATTGCGAAATAGTACATTATGGTACAAGTGTGTAATGTTGGTGATTACCGCTGAGGCGCCATTGAGACCCGAGCCGTCAGGTGAGGGTCTTAAGAGAGCCGAGGACGGTAATCATCAATACACACGTGTATCATACGACGTTTTTCAACACACTTGCGAGGAAAAAACAAATATGTATTGCATAAATCGTTTAATTATTAAAACAATTGGTGAATGTACAATTTTCAAAACGATATTGGATTGTTTTTGATGGCAATTTCACAGTTTGTGTTACATTGGTACTTGCCAATTCTTTAGTACCTTCATTTACTTCTTGTGTAAATGTCGGCGACAAAGGTAAATCATACAAATTACTGGAAGGAGAGGGCACCAAATAACTCACGCTAGTAGATGTACATGGTTGTGGTTCGGGGCAAAACTTTTTTGCCTTTGGCTCCAAATTAATGGCTTGCGTTATTTTGTCATTGATTTTTGCTTTGTTATGAATTGAGTCTTCTATGTACGATTCAGCGATTGCGTCAGAACGCCATCCACCATGTCGCTTCAAAGTTAGTATATCAGCCCCCGAATCAGCCAACATTGTAGCCGACGTTCTTCTAAAACTGTGTCCAGTGTAAAAATCGGCCTCAGGCAAACCTAAATACTTCGCTATTTCTCTTGGCATATTACCAAATTTGTTAATACCGATTGTTTCTGCAGTACATTTTCCTTTCTGAAACTTTTGGAAAAAGCGGTCATTCTTTGTTTTTGTTGAACGGAGATCTTGGTATTTTTTCACTATTTCACGAAACGTTCCTTGGATTGTAAAAGATCGTGGAATCTTGGTTTTAGTCTGGGTAATTTTGACAAGAAGCATATCTCCGTGGATTTCTACATCTTTTGTTGTAATATTGTACAGCTCTTGTCGTCTACAAGCACCAGTAACACCGAATATTAAGGCAACCTGCAAAGAAATCAATTAATTAGTTCTAAGAAATTATGCTAAAGTTACACACTTGTATATTGTAGATTCGTTTCGATTAAAAATATGAAACGTACCTTTGTTGCTAGATACTGACTATCCGGAGCCTCATTCAAAAACTTTTCAACGTCGGCTGGTGACAAAACTTTAGATTTCCGACCAATATATCCATCCGAGCGTCTCTTCAAAAATGCCATCAGGTTACAGTACGTTTTGATATCAACACCATGTTTGAGCTTAACCATGCTTCTTAACATGGAATAGATGCACCACAGGGAGCTAGGTTTGTATGTATTGGCGAGTTCAGAGAAATACGCCAAAAACACATTTTCAGAAAATGACTGGGTTTTTTTGTTGCTCTTCCATTGCAGGAAACTATCGTAAGCAGCTAAATACTTTTCTCTAGATTTTGCAGGTATTAGGCTTTCGTTTGCATTTTGTGCTGCATTTAGTATTTCTGGCGGGGTTAAATCAATCAATTGTTCATCTTCTGTACTAAAACCTGACATTTTTATAATTATTTACCACACAGCAACAAATGCGATACAAACAAAATATGAAAATTAGGGGAAAATTGGGAAATGGCGCGCAATTTTTTTTTTTTTTGCACGCGCCAAATGTAAGTTGATTGATTACAGCCATACAGCCTACTTCAAAATGATAATTTTTGTGATAAAATGCAAATATTTTATAAGAAATTATTGTGAATTATAAATAATTTGATAATAATAAATGTTTTTTCGTCTTAATTAGGGACACATTTATTTATTTCAAAAATGTAAATAGATTTTCGGTGGCATAAAACCTCTTTGTTGTTACAAAAAAAAAAACTGTATTACCCGGTTAAATTGAAAATGCTCTGTTTACTCGCATATAATTTGCAGTTAGGTACTAACTTAACTTTGTAGGGATCATTCTATTATGCACTAGTGTGTAATATTATTATGCACGTGTATGTTATAGTTCGGTTTATGGCCCTAAGAACGATATAATAAGGCTCACTTTACGAGCAAGTGTGTTGAAAAAATTTTTACAACTCGTTTTCACTGTTGAAATTATAGTTATTTATTAATTCATCGTTGCGCTTGCAAAAGGCGCTATGTGGTAAATAGTCATTTTCGTTCTTTTGTGCAGTTTCAATCGTTATTTTAATACACACAACATGCTGTAAAACAGCTATCTAATAAACGAAATATTTAAAGAGTTACCTTTCAATATTGCGTTTATCAGATAGCTGTTTTTACAGCATGTGTATACTAAAATAACGATTGAAACTTCATAAAAGAACGAAAATTGACTATTCACCACATAGCGCCTTTTGCAAGCGCAACGACGAATTAAAATGTCTACAAGTACTAGCTATGAAGAAAATGATTTATGTTGTACACCACCCGATATAAGATGAGAAGCCCTTAACGTTATGGAAAGTTTACTACGTGGAAACTCCAAGGCCATCCAATGATTGGATTTCACCTACCTACACGAATAATGAACCATCTCAATTAACCATGAAAGTATTTCAGTAAATAATCTGACTGATGAGACCGCTATGCGATCAAAAACAGTTAATTATAATTTTACCAACTGCACATTTACTAATTGTTTCTCTAAATAAACTTTTTACTCACTAAATAAAATGGCTTTTTAGTATTAATTTCTTCACAAGTGTGTTGAAAAACGTCGTATGATACACGTGTGTATTGATGATTACCGTCCTCGGCTCTTTTAAGACCCTCACCTAACGGCTCGAGTCTCAATGGCGCCTCAGCGGTAATCAACTAATCACCAACATTACACACTTGTACCATAATGTACTATTATTCTGTATTAATCCTTATCCCAGTAAATGATATTTTATTAAATACTGTTTCAATACCTATTAAATACTTTTTAAATGATTAAAATCGGATATTCCATTCAAAAGATATAATGAATTTTAAAATATCAATCTAAAGAAAATAATGTTAATATTTCATACTCCATCCGTACTAATATTATAAATGCGAAACTAACTATGTCTGTCTGTCTGTCTTTCTGTTACCTTTTCACACCTAAACCGCTAAACCGATTGAGATGAAATTTGGCATGGGAATAGCTTAGGACCCAGGGAAGGACATAATATATGATATTTTTATCCCTTAATTCCCACAGAATAAGGATTTACGCGGGAAAACCTTTCACCCGAACGAAATTGCGAGCAGAAGCTATCCATCCGGGGTTGCGGGAATGTTCTAACGAGATACCGTGGCCCCGGGACTTAAGGGCAGCTGAAGGAACAGGGTGGGTTTTTAGTCAGTAGAAGTCTGACACTCCCTTCCGTTCCACCCAGAGCTGGAGAAGTCATTCGATGATTTTCCCAACGAAAAAAATAATCCATACTCCACACTTAATATTATAAACGCGAAAGTAACTCTGTCCGTCTGTCTGTCTGTCTTTCTGTCTGTCTATCTGTCTGTCTGTTACCTTTTCACACCTTAACCGCTGAATCGATTTACATGTTTGGCATGGGAATGGTGTAGGACCCTGGGAAGGATATAGGATACTTTTTATCCCTTAATTTCCTCGGGATCGGGATTAACGCGGGAAAACCTCCCACGCGAACGAAGTTGCAGGCAAAAGCTAGTATTCAATCAATTTATCAGGATATTTCCTATTTCATAATAAAGAATGTGAAATTCACCAAATTCTCTCCTTTTCTGGTTAACTGGGTGCGCTCTTATTCTTGATTTAATGAATCTTGAACTTAGAACGCATTTGTTTCAAGGCAATACCGTGCCATTTTTGTTAGGGCTATTTTAATAGTTTAGCCGTTCTCTAAATATGTCCACCGCTGAAGCCGCCGCGGTCGCAGCTAGTCGAGCTGTGGCATACCAACGCAAATCGCGCCGCCCGCCGCGCCGCTCGCCGCGCTGCAATTCGCAACGCCGAAGGCTGTGGCCAGGCCGTTTCACTCCCGTTTCCTTAAGAGAAGAATAACTTTCATAAGTGCCAGAACTAGTACTGGGTACAGCCAGAGCACCTATTTGTAGCATAGACTCCTTATGTAATGAACTTGTTCTCTGAAAATTATTATATATTTTACAAAATATTGCCTTTTATCATATATTAAAGTCCCAGATATATGCTCAATATGGTCACACTACTTCAGTATGACTTCTAATAAACAAAAATAAATAAAGTTGCACTAAGTCCATGAAATTCAGTGTAAAACTATTTGGTCTTTACATAGTTATCTAAGTTATCATTAACTAATACGTTAAAATCATTGGTCAAGCGTTTTATGAAGTAATTAACTGAAAATACAAAGAAATATGTTTACAATTAGTGTCAAAAATCTCGATTTAAACACTTACGCGTGAAATCTTATATCACCTCCTGGACACCACGTTCTACCACAACCACGCACTTTACAAGTTTGCACCATTACTTCAATTATAACACTGAAAACCTGTAAACCGCAAAGTAAACAACCGCTATATTGCCAAGATTTATGTTGACAGAGAGGGCCAATGTCGACACATTATACCAAATCCTTAGGAAATGGGATAATAATTTACCGATTCGCCAACCTTGCATAGCATTTAAAGCATTCGTGACATAGAATTTTGGAATTTATAATTTCAGTAATCTTAGTTTATCTTTTTATTTATTGGCAGATTATTTGACAGTATTTAACTTCTGATTGGGTTTGTGTAGTGACTCTTTTTAAAAATGTATTAGGAGATTTTAATAACGAGTTAGCAATACCACGGTCCACACTAAAAAGAGAGGTCAGACCACAGAGAGTGAGATAGAGATACGTAGTTATTTGACTCAAGCTGTTGTACCAAGTGTGGCCTCCATATTTATCTATCCCTTCATGGATCGCAGCGTTTCGGTAGATTTCCCAACGAGCACATTAGTGGAAATTGCAGCCTATTTTGTTACTTTCGGCTGTAAAATAGCGCTTTAAGGGTTCAAAAAGCAGTTCAAAGTTGCATATCTGCATCCGTAAACGTCTATAGCTATAAAAGTTACTTAAGGTGCTATAAGCTGAATCAAATACCACCCTAGCCTTCACAGTAGTCCACGGTAGAACTCATTTACCACTTACACCTTTATATGAGAGTTACGAAGGTCATTCTGTCACTCACAGCTGTACAGTGGTTTCCATTGTAACTTTTATAGGTTATAGTTATAGTAACCACTATTATACTACTAGAAGTTCCATTATAGAAATAATAGAAACTCTTATGCATACTATAGTTACAAAAAAATCATCAGTGTAACTAAGGCCTTTAGTAGCAATAGTCATTCCTTGCAGGCTCAATCCATTCGCCATTTTACAGCCGCTTTTGTATCTATTATAAAACATTTAAAAACACTAAACACCAAACAATAAAAATGGATGCTAAACGAATAAGTACGTAACTACATCTTATAACCTCAAAAATAAGAAAATAGGAGCTTTTTGTGGCTGTGAGTTGCACTAGGGTAACAAAAATCACTGGAAGCGTTAGAAGGGTGAAAATTAGCACTATGATTCTCAAATGGGAGTTATTAGAGCTCAAACTGCAGGTTATGACTACATTACAATGACGCCATGATTTTTTAAGAAAACTTATAATTCACTTGCAAAATTGAGTTGATATACATTGGTTTTTCAGTTAAATGTGCATTAAATGTACCGGTAAACAATCGGCCACTTGCAAATAGTAAGTTATCGACACGTAAAAATACGGAAATAAAATGTATTCTGTATAACAAATAAAAAATATCACATATCTTTTGTTATTTTTTTAAATATCATAAAAGCGCGTTAAAATTACTCGAAAATTATCTTATATATCTACAGTAAACTGGACAGCGTTTTAAGTATCTTTATATATCTTGCTAATACAGAATACAAACTTTTACTTCTTTTTGTTTTATTTTCATGATGGCGACGAAAACACTTTACCAAAATATTACAAATAATGTCAACTGAAGATATAGAATAAAGAACTATAATCAATTCATTCGTTCAAAGTAGTTCAAAATCATTCAAAAGTAGCGCTATGAGAGCTTTAGTATAGCGTTAATAAATCGTTATAGCTATTAAGGAACCTTTATGCAACCGTTGTGCAGGTTAAATGGAACTTTAGGTTGCATAAAATGGCGCCCAAATAGCGCTAAAGCGGCTGCTTTAAGTCTGTAGTAGACGCTCTAGCGCTTACGTCTATTACCATAAGTAATAATCGGATACGCTCTAAAGCCCTAATGCAGCCCATTTGTGCTAGTTGGGTTCTTAGATTAACGATTACCACCCAACTAGCACAAATGGGCTGCATTAGGGCTTTAGAGCGTATCCGATTATTACTTATGGTAATAGACGTAAACGCTAGAGCGTCTACTACAGACTTAAAGCAGCCGCTTTAGCGCTATTTGGGCGCCATTTTATGCAACCTAAAGTTCCATTTAACCTGCACAACGGTTGCATAAAGGTTCCTTAATAGCTATAACGATTTATTAACGCTATACTAAAGCTCTCATAGCGCTACTTTTGAATGATTTTGAACTACTTTGAACGAATGAATTGATTATAGTTCTTTATTCTATATCTTCAGTTGACATTATCTATACTTATAATAAATCTGTAGAGAGGTCAATTCTGTACATGAAATATATTTCCAAAATAACTATCAGGGGGTGATTAAGGATCGATACTCATGCCAAAAATGCAATCAGTTAAATTTTTGTCTGTCTGTCTGTCTGTCTGTCTGTCTGTCTGTATAACCGTTATAGAAACAAAAACTACTCGACGGATTTTAATGAAACTTGGTACAATTATTTTTCATACTCCTGAGCGGGTTATAGTATACTTTTCATCACGCTACAATCAATAGGAGCAGAGCAGTGAAGGGAAATGTTGGGAAAATGGGAGAAGTTACTCCATTTTTTAAGCTTCCGTCGCGTGTGCAACCTTAATGGTTAAAGCTACACAAATCATTTCATGACGGAAATGTTCTCCTTAAAATTATATAAAAAATATCCCACGACAGCATATGTCTAACTTTTATGGTTGACTCACAATAACACGTGTAACTCCCGATAGCTTAGCAGTTCGAAGCTTTCTGATTATAATATTTGTCTACTCTTACGTTTATAACACTCTCAGTCACCCCTAATTGAAAAAGTTAACATTATTAACTATTCCATAAAAAAATTGGTCAAGTGCGAGTCAGACTCGCCCATGAAGGGTTCCGTAGTAACTATAATATAATATGCAAATTTATTTGACGAAAAAAAAACCTTACAAATTTCTTAAAACTAGCTATTTACATTTTTTACAACTGCGCCAAATAAATTTGTTTTGAAAAAAAAAAACCTTACAACTTTCTTAAAACTGGCTTTTTTATATTTTTTACAACTGCGCCGAATAAATTTGTTTTTTATAGTGTTTGTATGAATTACAAAGTTATATTTGCGGTTTTAGAAAATATACTGTATCTTAAAAACTGCTGAACTGATTTCGTTCAAACTAATTTTGGTTGAAAGTTTATATTAAGATCTACAGACATATATTTTTTTTAGATTTTTCACTCCATTATTATAGAAGTTAGAGGTTGTGTCCGCCACACATACATTTTACCACTTTGGAAGCTTATATCTTTTAAACGATTGACTTTATGGAAAAGTGGTTTTAGAAACCCCGATGTCGTTTTTAAAGAACTGTCTATAGATACCACACATGCATCGATTTCATGAAAAAAAATATTTTCAGGTTTAGTTCCATGTATGGGGAGCCCCCCTTTATTTTAAATATTTTTTAATTTTTTTCTCAAAATCGGAAAGCGGTTCACAGAATACATCTACCTATCAAGTTTCACATGTATAGTCCTAATAGTTTCGGAATAAAATTTCTGTGACAGACGGACGGACGGACAGACAGACAGACAGACAGCCGGACAGACATGTCGAAACTATAAAGATTCCGTTTTTTGCCATTCGGCTACGAAACCGTAAAAAGAATCATATAAATCGGTATAGAAACACCAAAGTTATACATGAAATACGCTTATAATAATAAGCCATCGCGCGTGAATACTGAATCATGCTATACGGATTATTTTTGAGAATCGGTCGCCGCGCTCGACGCGTCTCGCGGTCGAAGCGTTCTCTAGGTACTTAAGCCTCATGTGAACGTGATCTAAACAATATTACCAATACATTAACTTACGCTGACGGAGTCGCGGGCACAGCTATATTGTATCATTACGCTAAGGCCAATAGGAGCGGAGCGCCAATGAAGAATGCTTCAAAATCGGGGTTAAATTTAACGTTAGCCCAAAGTAACTATTCCACGCGGACGAAGTCGCGGGCAAAAGCTAGTTTGTAATATTTTGGTAAAGTGTTTTCGTCGCCATCATGAAAATAAAACAAAAAGAAGTAAAAGTTTGTATTCTGTATTAGCAAGATATATAAAGATACTTAAAACGCTGTCCAGTTTACTGTAGATATATAAGATAATTTTCGAGTAATTTTAACGCGCTTTTATGATATTTAAAAAAATAACAAAAGATATGTGATATTTTTTATTTGTTATACAGAATACATTTTATTTCCGTATTTTTACGTGTCGATAACTTACTATTTGCAAGTGGCCGATTGTTTACCGGTACATTTAATGCACATTTAACTGAAAAACCAATGTATATCAACTCAATTTTGCAAGTGATATAAGTTTTCTTAAAAAATCATGGCGTCATTGTAATGTAGTCATAACCTGCAGTTTGAGCTCTTAATAACTCCCATTTGAGAATCATAGTGCTAATTTTCACCCTTCTAACGCTTCCAGTGATTTTTGTTACCCTAGTGCAACTCACAGCCACAAAAAGCTCCTATTTTCTTGTTTTTGAGGTTATAAGATGTAGTTACGTACTTATTCGTTTAGCATCCATTTTTATTGTTTGGTGTTTAGTGTTTTTAAATGTTTTATAATAGATACAAAAGCGGCTGTAAAATGGCGAATGGATTGAGCCTGCAAGGAATGACTATTGCTACTAAAGGCCTTAGTTACACTGATGATTTTTTTGTAACTATAGTATGCATAAGAGTTTCTATTATTTCTATAATGGAACTTCTAGTAGTATAATAGTGGTTACTATAACTATAACCTATAAAAGTTACAATGGAAACCACTGTACAGCTGTGAGTGACAGAATGACCTTCGTAACTCTCATATAAAGGTGTAAGTGGTAAATGAGTTCTACCGTGGACTACTGTGAAGGCTAGGGTGGTATTTGATTCAGCTTATAGCACCTTAAGTAACTTTTATAGCTATAGACGTTTACGGATGCAGATATGCAACTTTGAACTGCTTTTTGAACCCTTAAAGCGCTATTTTACAGCCGAAAGTAACAAAATAGGCTGCAATTTCCACTAATGTGCTCGTTGGGCAACATAAAATTTACCACAATAAATTCCCATTACTGTATGCAATTTGCGTCTGTTTGTTATTGTAACAGAAACAATATGCCTTAAACCAATAAAGAACAAGATAAAATAAAAGAAATAACGAAATTGTAAGCCTGAATGCTGAATAAGCTAAGAACCTAATTAATAATTATACTAGCTTGCCTCCGCCTAGTGATCTCAAACGTCTTAGCGAGGTTTCAGCTATAAAATAGTATTATAGTACTCTGTGGTGAAGCCGCACACCTGCCGCACTTGGCAAATCATCTAAGGTCTGACAGTTTTCCTTTTATAGTAGTATTCAAATAACTTGGCAAGAGTCGTTCAATGCTCATAAGTCGATTTTTAGGTGTCAGCGGTTGTCAGCGGGACGCGGGGTATGACGTAGCGCCGCTCCGAGCGCGCTTGGTGCGTCAGTAGTTCTCGTTCAATTTGCTCCCGAATACACTTGCGTATAGTTCTCGTCAAATAACTTGGCAAGAGTCGTTCAATGCGCAGAAGTCGATTTTAAGGTGTCAGCGGTTGTCAGCGGGACGCGGGGTATGACGTAGCCGCCGCTCCGAGCGCGCGATTGGTTCGTCAGTAGTTCCCGTTCAGTTTGCTCCCGAATACACTTCTGTACACGAAAGTTGTACCCTTTGTTTTTGTTACGAGATGTTGTTTTAAATTTAGTTTTTGTTACATTGATTATAATGCCAGGACTAAATACCGTTTTACGCAGATTATTAAAACGTTAGAAAGAACAGTTAAACACTATAGTTAAGGAAGGTTGAAATTCCGAATTCGTTACTGTCTTTATTTAGGACACCGGGAAAAAAGAGGAATAAAAGGGGTAGCAGTTTTATTAACTAATTGTGACGTCGAGAACATATCATTCTTAATGTTTTTTTTTAAATAATTTTTTCACTTTTAAATGTATTTATGTATTATATCTATTTTATTTATAATACCGAATTAACGAATGAATTCCTCTTCTTTCTTTAACATTCTTCTGAACAGACATGATTAAAAATAAATGATGGCAATAACCATAGAATAATGGCAAGCAGTGAAATTGACCACTTTTTTCTTCCACTAAATGCACGATGCGCGAACTTACGCCCACTACGCCAAAACCTTGCCAACTTACGGGACGAGGACAGTTTGGGGCGCGCCACATTAAAGATTTATTTAATCACTAGCTGTGCCCCGCGGTTTCACCCGCGTATAATCCTACTACTATTATTAATGTGTAATTTTATGCGTCAATCTAATTCGCAATGGATAGAGAATCGCGAAGTACATATAGTTTAATTTAATAAGATTGTCAAGAATACATTTAGAGTATTTTTAAACTGCTGACCCGATCTCGTTCAAACAAATTTTAATTGAAATTTTTATTAAGATCTACAGCATATATTTTGTTTTGGTTTTTGACTCCATTATTATAAAAGTAGGAGGGGGTGGGGGGTGAAACACATTTTACCACTTTGGAAGCGTATATCTTTCGACTGACTCGCGAAGAATTCCGTAGCTATGCTTGCTAGCATAGATTAACGTAAAAAAATGCTGTTGTCATAATGTTTATATGACAAAGTTTTATTTGCGGATTTTGCAAATGTGAAAGTGAAATCTCAAAAACTGTATCTCGTTCGAATCAATTGGTTAAAAGTTTTCATTAGAATCTACAGCATATTTTTTTTATATTTTACACTTTATTATTTTAAAAGTTAGAGACACATTTTACTACTTTGGCACTTCCAAAGTAGTAAAATGTGTCCCCAAATATATCTTTCAAACGATTGACTTTGACAAAAATGATTACATGAACCTCAGTATCATTTTTAAAGGTCTATTTATAGACGCCGACACCCGCATAGGCGTACAGGCTTGAAGTAAAAAAAAAAAAATAGTTTTAGTTCCATGTATGGGGAGCCTTCCTTAATGTTTTTTTTTACATTATTTTCGCATAAAAACCGGAAAGCGGTTTGCAGAATACATCTATATATCTAGTTTGAACTCTGTAGTCTTAATAGTTTCGGAATAAAATGACTGTGACATACGGAAAGACGGCCAGATAGACATGACGAATAGTATAAGGGTTCCGTTTTTTTGCTATTCGGCTAAGGAATCCTAACAACATCGCTTTTAAACTATGCCAACGTTGAATGTCTGACCCGTTTTTTCGGGTGGGAAAATCATCGAATGACTTCTCTCGCTCTAAGTGTAGCGAGAAGGAGTGTCAGACTTCTACTGACTATAAGCCCACCCAGTTACTTCAGCTGCCCTTGCCTTCCGGGGACGCGGTATCACATTACAACATACCTTTAAACTGAACGATGACATAAAAAATGGGATGAACAAAACAACACCCTATTTTAACCAACACCAAAATGACTTATTCAACTAAAGAGAAAGTAAAATATAAATATTCAAATGTATAGATACAAAAATACACATCTGACGTAAAAGAAGCTGAAACAATTTTACATAGGAAGTCTCTTAGCCAAGAAGTCGAAATGAAACCAAGATAAGGTTCACTATCAGTGCGGTATCTATCGCGGAGTGGTAGAGTACACGAGTCATGCTCAACGCGTCGCGTCGTGCATCCCCGGGCCGCCGCGGCCGTTTCGGTGAATAGCGTTGTTGAATAATTTTAATTTTACATTTTCTCCTAAACTATAAGTCCAAATTATATACTGTCAAAGGCAAAGATAATCTTCATAAAATTGTCTTGATGATGAAATTACTTTCAAACGCAAATATTAATATGGCCGCATAATAATAATACTACAAAAACATTCCTTATTTTTTAAATATTTTCTTAACATAATTTGCCTTATTGTGGATTATTTATAAAAGTTAGATATGCAGTACCGCGGACTTTTTTTAAGATCTACATAAACCCTACATTTTTGTAGTACATGATCTTTACGTATAACTCAGCATTTCGCCAGCTCACGCGATTATAGTAATTTAGCGGCATATTTCCTTCCGACTTACTTCACCAATACCTTTATTGTAGGAAAACCGAGAGGAGTAGCGTAATGCTAGATAGCCTATAGCCTTCCTCATGAAACTGCCTATCATAATCAGAAATAATTTTTGAAATCCACCCAGTACTTTCGAAGATTAGCGCGTTCAAGCAAACAAACAAACAAACAAACAAACAAACTTTTCCGCTTTATAATATTAGTATAGATTAAGATTAAATAAGTTTATTTTCATAATGCATTTGACGCAGGGGTCTCCTTTTAAGTATATGAAACACCTATGCCTAGGCCCCGCTCTTCATAACTGACATACTTATTACTTAGTACAAAAATTATAAATATAAACAAAATAAAATAAATTTTGACGCAATAATTGTGGCACACTAACATAAAATTTACGCGGTGACAAATGTATTGTGTACGCACACATTTATAGCGTGTTACTAACAATATTATAGTCGACATCATCGTCCGACGACGACGATTTTTAGGGTTCCGTAGCCGAATGGCACAAAATTGGCCAAGTGCGACTCAGACTCGCCCATGAAGGGTTCCGTAGTAACTATAATAATATAATACAATATGTATATTTATTTGACAAAAAAAAAGAAACCTTTCAAATTTCTTAAAACTAGCTTATTTACATTTTTTAAAACTACGCCAAATAACTTTGTTTTTCATAGTGTTTGTATGAATTACAACGTTATATTTGCGGTTTCAGCGATTCCAGAACAAAGTGCTAAGAGAAATTGTGAATGCACCTTGGTACATTAGAAACGACGATCTCTATCGGGACCTAAAAGTTGAGGTCGTCGAAAAACTTATTCAAAAATTTGCGGAAGCTCATGAAAAGAGACTTCATCAGCATGTGAACATCGAGGCAATCCAGCTTCTCGAACACACAAATATAGTTAGAAGACTAAAACGACCAAAATCGTTCGAATTAGTGTTTAGTGAGAGTGAATAGTGTAAAGTGCAAAAGTGCTACCAAATAAACACAATAACGATGTGTATTCCCCTTAATAGAGACAATAAAAAAGGTGCCACTGGACATATTCGTAGTAAAGACAATTTATTAGTTTAAGTTAAAATTAAATTACTTATTAGTCTATATATAAGGCTAGATTGTAATATAATTAGGGTTCATCCTGCTGATGAACACTAATAATAATTTTAAAAAAATTGCGGTTTTATAAAATATGCTGTATCTCAAAAACTGCTGACCCGATCTCGTTCAAACTAATTTTGGTTGAAAGTTTACATTAAGATCTACAGACGTATATTTTTTTTTTATTTTTCACTTCATTATTATAGAAGTTAGGGGGGGGGGGACATACATTTTACAACTTTGGAAGCGTATATCTTTTAAACTATTAACTTTATGAATAAGTGGTTCTAGAAACATCAATGTCATTTTTAAAGACCTGTCTATAGATACCACACAGGCATAGGTTTCATGAAAAAATATATTTTCAGTTTTAGTTCCATGTATGGGGAGCCCCACTTTACTTTAAATATTTTTTTTTGGTTCTTAAAATCGGAAAGTGGTTCACAGAATACATCTACTTAGCAAGTTTCACATGTATAGTCTTAATAGTTTCGGAATAAAATGGCTGTGACATACGGACGGACGGACGGACAGACAGACCGAAAAGGGACCGAAGTAAAAGGGGAAATACTTCTCATTCGTCGCAAAGAATAGAGTAGGAATTGATTTATTCAAGTATAGACACAAAATTAATATCTACTACTACTACTATAGTTACTTAAAACTCACGATAATAACAAAATTGCGCTGTGTATCTCCGAACGAAAAAGTTACCAACTCAACATTTGCAAAGCAGCGCACGTTTATTCATTCCCATTTTTATTCAAATACGGACATAATCTACTGAACTAGAATGTGCTTTTATCTGGCTTTTATAATGTGTTTTGCACAGAAGTGCCAACTTTTCTCTCTCTCTGATATATTATAAGCTATAGGTACACGTATGTTACATACCTATATTTCAAGAATTTGGATCAATCTTGGCGTACATACTGTATGTACGCCAAGATTGATCCAAATTCTTGAAATCGTTTTTGCGAGATTGAAACACAACATATCAACGAGTACACAAAAAATTTAAATATTCATAATTGTTAACTAATATGTTCGAGACATTTGGGGTCGAGTCTCTCAGACCGTGAGGCCATTGTGCTCACGGCCTTATTAAAGAAATTTCTAAAAGACTGGTTGCAAGAGCTGGCTAATACTTTAGCCAAAGTCTTAGATTGCCATACAACGTGGCAATGCCGCCAGTTTTTATGCTTTACTAGCAGTCACGCGGCCCTCGCGTGGACATTATGGCGATAAAAACATAACCCTCGTTTTTAGCAGTTGGGTAAAAGTAGTCTATATATAACATTCCTCAAGCATCCTCCATACCAGATTTCATCCAAATCCACCCAGTACTTGCGAAGCACAGGGTACTTGTTGCGAAGATTAACGCGTTCAAACAAAAAAAAAACAAACTTTTCCGTTTTTTAATTTTTGTATACCTAGATTTAAGTTTTCAGTTTATATATTTTAGTTTAAATAATTAACAAAATATGTATGAAAAGAGAAAGAATACAAAATAATAGTACAACATTGTACAATTATTTTGTTACATTGTACATTTATAAAATTAATAGGACATTTCTTTTTCTATTTGTATACTACTATAAAATAGTACAGACGCCAGCACATGAAGCTACCCGAAACTGTCAAATTTTCCCAATCAAAATTGAACCTAAAATCTTTAACAATAAAGTTGAAAATCTATTAAAGAAATTTGACAGATTGTTGTAGCTTGATGTGGCGTCCGTACATTATGATACAAGTGGAAAAAGTTTGTTATTGCGGCCGAGGCGGAGTTACGCCCGAGCTGCAAGACGAGGTTGTTATAGAGCCGAGTACTGTAGTAACAAATGTCCACGTGTATCAAACGACGTTTTTCAATACATTTTCGAAGAAAAATAGGTACTTGCTCCGAAAATGACGAAGCATTTTTATTTGCTTTCCATTGTAGAAAATTATGTAAAGTTGCCATATATTTTAGCTTTGATTTAGATGGCAACAGGCTATCGCAAGCATTTTGAGCCTCAATCACAATATCTGGCGGCACAACATCTAAATAGTTCACATCAAAACTTAAATTCGACATACTCACGCAAAAAACACAAATTAATAAGATTTCAATTACTTTTTTCCCGCGCTTTATCTTCGCGGGTTAAAGGAGAAGCAAAGGTATGAAGCCGCAAAACAGCCTGATATTAAAATATTTTATTTTATTTTATTTAGAACACAAATAAATGTTAATTTGTTGATAAAAGCAAAATTATTTAATAAATAATAATGTTTATTTCTGATATTCTGTTCATAAACACATTTTTAATTTTCATTAAATATAAGGCCTTAAGGCCGATTTACACTTCAACAAGTACAGTAGCGAGTTAACTTGCGTCATCGGCGAGTTAAGTTGTTATTGTAGTTTGAACGGCAAAAGCGAGTTAAGTAGTAAGTTGTTGATTAAGTTGAGTTAAATAGATCGCGATCCTATTTTTCGGCGAGCCAGTTTTCGAGGAAGTGTATTGAAAAAAATATTACTACTGTCATTAGGGATGCAACGATAACATCTGGGTATCGATACTTTTACTCGATGCCGTATCGGTTATTAGGTATCGATACCTACTCGGTATCGAATGAAAAGTATCGATACCTAAATGGTTCGGTTAATTTTTCTGTCGGAAGTAGAAGAGGCAAATATGAACCGCAGTGTTAGTATATTGTATAGTCTTAAGTATTTATTAAAATAAAATACACAAAAATATGAAGGAAAAAAAACTGTTATCGATGTGCTCTCTAAATAGCAATATTTTTTTAAATGCATTCCGGTTAATCGATTTCTGGAAGCAGTCACTGTCGCGCCAGCCTTTGAAAACAACTTCTCGCTAGGTACAGAGGTACCAAAATATATGCAAATACAATCTCGCTCAGACTTTTGTGGTCCCATTATCACATATTTTGCTAAATATTGCAATTACAAATTCAATTCAGTTAAGTTTTAATTTAATAAAATCAAATAAATAACCGCCACGCAATGAAGGAATGTAATGACAAACCGACCGCCTGAGTTAATAAATTACGAAAAACAGATTATACTATAAGCAAGGCTGCCAACTGAGAAGTAGAGTCTGGCAAACGAAAGTAGACACTCGAATTATTTGCAAACTTTTTCTATGGCAATGCTATACTAATGTCAAACTTAATTTTCCAAAACAAGATGGCGTGTTGTTGGTGATTTGTTATGATCTTGTTAATAGCGTTTATTCAGCGAAAAATGAACAAAACTATTAAAAGTGGAGTACGGGAGATGTTGTTTCGCATGATGACTAAATATCAAGAAAAACAACAAGAGAAAGACGCCGAATTCAAACAAAAACAAGATTATTTACGTGTGGTGTTCGATTTTATAAGTTAGTATGACGCTACTAAGTTGATAATTTGTCGTAATTCATAATTAATATTTATCTTTTAGCGTGGAAAAATATCTATCTATTTTGATTCACATTATATTTTATAGCATGTTAAACACCTTCATAATAATGCATTATGGTTATTTAACATACTATTAAATGTTGCATGGTTTTTAATAAAAAAAAATAATATAGGATATCTGGTGGATGTAGCAGGGGTTGATGAGATAGTGAAAACTATTGAAAAACTTGCGGATTTAGAGCAGAAAGATAGGATAAAAACCCAGAACCAGTATTTGGATGAAATAGCTTCAATCACTGGTAATTTTTTACTAGGAGTACATAACTTTTATAAAGATGTAATTGAATTCATGATTAGCAGAACCTAATCATTCTGTTTTACCATTCTTTACAGAAGTGAGCATTACTACATTAAAAATAATTAAAAAGGAATGTGCGCGTAAAGGCCATATAAACCCACAGTGTCCGACTTACATAGTTTCGACATAGATGCTATTCGTAATAAAATTAACGAATTTTATGTCGTTAGAAAACAAGTTTAAAACGAAACACACCAGAGCCAGTATATGAAGCTGATGAAATTCTGAAGCAGATTGGGCACGAGGTATTGCGACTTCCCCACTACCACTGTGATCTAAGTGCCATTGAGTTTATGGTGTTTGGCTAAACGTAAAGTGGCAAGTTAAAATATTGCTCTGCCTGCAGTGGGGTTAGAGAAAGTTATAAGTGTCGTTTGAAAATAAATCTCCCGAAGAGTGAAATAAAATGACTGATCATGTCATCCATGTTGAAAATAAATATTATGAAAGGGACAGAATTACAGAAAATAATCTAGAAAGTTTTATAATTAACGTAGGAAACAATGATTCCAGTGACTCTAATGAAACTTTCCACATGGAAGTCTTACATTCAGATTTTGATTATAGTGAATAAATCAGAACTATTTTAGAATACTGTTGTTTTTTTTTTAATTTGAATTAAGACACAATATCTAAACTATTACCTACCTAAAATACCTCTTGTATTTTTATTCCGATTCCGATTCCGAAATAAAATAGATAATTCTAAAGTATCAAATAAGGCTATTCCAGGTATTTCATAGTAGTTTTGGGGTTGCTATGCTGATATTCTTTTAAATTTGCCGCCCTTTTTCAGTCTCTACTTTCGTTTGCCAGACTCTAGAAAAGATTCGACCGACCGATCGACCGAGTACCTATCGATACAAGTACTTACTTTCCGATACTACTTGTTACTCAGTTCTAAAGAATCAAGTACAAAAGTACTTGGTATCGAAATAAAAGTATCGAGTAGTTACTTGTATTTACTCGTATCGTTGCATCCCTAACTGTCATAACTTGACAATCACCTGACATGTTGTTTGGCAATTGGGTGCCTGTTGTAGCTAATACAAAAGGATTTTGTTATCAAATTTTCTTGTGATTACATCAATAACATACGTGTACCTCTCCCTATTTGTTGCGTCATTATAATTATCGAACTTTCAGTGGTTCCTACTTGTTGTGTATTAAGTACAAGATGGCCGAAATAAGTGAAAAGTATAACACAAAATGTCCTGGTGTGAAACGTCTAATGAGAACATAAGCTGGAGTCCCGAACGTAGAGAATAGGTCTTTCAGACATCTAATTACTGTTCCAGAGGTCATATCTTTACAGGCATAAGCAAAAGGGAATCTGCTATATTCATCGATAATCGTGAGGATGTATCGGTTTTGAGTATTAGAAGGGATTGGTCCCTTGAAGTCTAAGTTCAATCTTTCAAATGGTGCAGTTGCTTTTATGAGATGTCCTTGATGACCAACATAACGTGGTTTAATTTCGGCACAGATTGGGCATGCTGCCGTGATTTTCTTTACTTCTTCAATCGAGTATGGCAAATTTTTCGATCTGACCCAGTGAACCATACGGGTGATACCTGGGTGGCAGAGAGAACGATGGAGCTCGACGAGTCTGGAGTGAGAGGTCGCAGTGTCTATGTGCATACAGACTCGCGAGAGTGCGTCAGCAACTAAGTTCTGTTTACCAGGTCTATAAACAATATCATATCTAAAACATGACAATTCTAGGCGCTATCTTTCTATTTTTTTCATTTTTGATTTTGTTTGAATGTGTTTGGTTGAACATAAACGCAACTGACTGTTGGTCAGTAATTAGTAGAAAGTGTCTTCCGATTAGGAAATGTCTCCATTTGCGTAAAGCTTCGACAATTGCGCTTGCCTCCTTTTCAATTGTGGGTTGTCGCTTTTCAGAATCGTTAAGAGATCGTGAAAAGAACGCTATAGGACTAGAGCATGGATACCGGTTTTCGATATTATCGAAAAACCGGAATATCGGACCATAAATCCGATATCGAAAAAAGCGATATTGGATTTCAAATATCGGTTTTTCGATATTTTATAAGAAACAAACACCAGACGCAATAGAATCTTTCTTACCTATTTCATTGAATTTAATTAATGTAAACAAAACCTATCGGTTAATTATAATAATATGTATGCTACAGTGTCATTTATAAATGATTATTTCCATACAAAAGTGTACAACACTTGGGCCAGCGCCCGGCATTATGTACATACGTGCAACAAAATAAGATCGTATCTCAAAGACGAGCCCAGAAGTTGTACGTTCACTCTTGCTTTGAAGGCAGACGGGTCATATGTAGAGGGGAACACAGCAACCTGCAGAGAGTTCCTAACCTTGGCCGTGCGCACAATAAATGTAGAGGAGAATCGCTTAGTACGACAAAACGGTATATTGAACAAGTGAGAATGGTACCATGCAGTACGTCTGGTAGATTGTTAGTATAAGGTAGATGCAGGAATCGGGTCATGGAGTTCCTGCGCATACTCTCCGAAGTACAATCTGTGGAAGACCGACAGGCAAACAACGTTTCGCCGATGAGCCAGGCTGAAGCTTGTCTGCTAACACTGCATCGCCTATGAGTCTTTTAGCTCTGCGTTATTCGAGTCAAGTGCAGCAAGCTGGTATTTTGCTATGCCACCCTACAAATGACTGCAGTACTCCATACAAGAACAAACCTGTGCTTTATACAAATTCAAAAGCTGTACAGGTGTGAAGTATCGCCTCACCTTGTGGAGGATTTCCAGCTTTTTGGCTGCTGTCAAAGCTTTTGACTCAATGGTTGAGCCGAAGTTTAAGTTAGACGTCAACTCTTTGCCCAAAAGCTCCAGGTGGTCGGTAACTGATAGGTATAGATGCACCTCTGAAAGTAGGAGATAATTTAAATTAATAATTTTAACCTGTGTTTTCCAAGCATTGAATTTGACCAGATTGTCGGGTCAAATTAATTTGCTCCAACATGGCCTTTCTAAGACAGTCTGTTTCATCCCTGCTAGCTAGAGCTTAGACTGTGCTGTCATCCGCGTACCCAAGAGCTGGAGCAGGTCCTTGATATGCAGCAAAAAAGAGTCGCAAAGAGAACAAACCTCTTAAGAATACCGCATTGACATTGACAGCCATAAGATCCGATGAGCAGCCATCGATGACCGCTCGGATTGACCGCTCACTTAAGAAATCAGAAATCCGGTTGCAGAAGCCAGTAGGGACGCCAAATGTAGGAAACTTACTCCGTAGATTAGCGTGCCAGACTCTGACAAGGTCTTTGAGATATTGAAGGACTCTACAAGAGCATTGCCGTGTTTCTTAATGGCCTCGCCCCAGCAGTGCGTAACATACACAAGAAGATCTCGGGTCGACCGACCAAGGCGGAAGCGATACTGGTGGTCACTAAGTAGCTAAACTACCTTCCGCCACCGCCTAATTCCGTTCAGCCCAAGGAACATCTGCCATCTGGACGTGACTTGGCTGTGGCCTATTTGGAAAGCTATCAATGGACTACGAACCCAAGTAGGTCGCTGCAAGCACAATTTAGCAAAATGGGGCATTATATGCCAAATAGATATCCAGTGCGATTACGGCGTTCCTGATCAAACAAATTCCCATTAGCTGGAGTGTCCAAATGACCCAAAAACGTGTACATTAGAAGATGTACATCAGAACGTTCGGCTAGTCGAGGTAGGGAGCTGGCTGCTACTCCAGTTTTTACTGACGATCATGTGACGCATAAAGATGCCAGCCAAAGAATTTGTGACGGAACAGTTCGAAAGTTAGAAGCATTTATTTATGGCCGAACGACCTGATATCAGAACGTTCGGCCAACCTGAATCTCCATAACTGAGGACCTCAGAGAAACTGTTACTGAATCAAGATTTAGCGACGATTTGCTGACAAACAACCACTGCTTTACTTTTACTCGTAATGTCACCGATTAAAGGTCACTAACTAGCTAAACTACCTTCCGTCACCGCCTAATTCCGTTCAGCCCAAGGAACATCTGCCATCTGTACGTGACTTTCTGTGGCCTATTTGGAAAGCTATCAATCGACTACGAACCCAAGTAGGCCGCTGCAAGCACAATTTAGCAAAATGGGGCATTATATGCCAAATTGACATCCAGTGCGATTACGGCGTTCCTGACCAAACAATGTCCCATTAGCTGGAGTGTCCAAATGACCCAAAAACGTGTACATTAGAAGATGTACATCAGAACGTTCGGCCAGTCGAGGTAGGGAGCTGGCTGCTACTCCAGTTTTTACTGACGATCATGTGACGCATACAAATGCCAGCCAAAGAATTTGTGACGGAACAGTTCGAAAGTTAGAAGCATTTATTTATGGCCGAACGACCTGATATCAGAACGTTCGGCCAACCTGAATCTCCATAACTGAGGACGTCAGAGAAACTGTTACTGAATCAAGATTTAGCGACGATTTGCTGACAAACAACCACTGCTTTACTTTTACTCGTAATGTCACCGATTAAAGGTCACTAAGTAGCTAAACTACCTTCCGCTACCGCCTAATTCCGTTCAGCCCAAGGAACATCTGCCATCTGTACGTGACTTGCTGTGGCCTATTTGGAAAGCTATCAATCGACTACGAACCCAAGTAGGCCGCTGCAAGCACAATTTAGCAAAATGGGGCATTATATGCCAAATTGACATCCAGTGCGATTACGACGTTCCTGATCAAACAATGTCCCATTAGCTGGAGTGTCCAAATGACCCAAAAACGTGTACATTAGAAGACCTAATAAACGCTACTGAACGAGACCTGCGTGACTGGGCCTGATATATATAAAGTACGCAATTTATCATCGATACGAAGAAGAAGAAGAGACTAAGGAGCTCATTGTCTTCAAGGTATGCTAGCAGCTTATTATTGAGTAGGGTACTCCATCACTTTGCAGATTTTGGAGGTTTTTTGGGTACTGGTTACACATCTTGGTTGCTTGTGACAACTCCAGAGCATAACTTTTTAAGACTCGTGCAGGTATTCCGTCCGGCCTGCTGGCTTTGTTCTCGTCTAGTCTGCAAAGAGCTTTATGGACCTCTTAAATGGGAATTTCTAAAACTGACGTTCCATATTTCAGCAATAGCGATCTCTTGAATTGCCGTAGTCTTCGTATAAGATGACTGTGTCACCCCTCCCATTGAATATCTACTTCTTTGCGTTTAACGTAATATATATTTATACAAGGTGTAACAGATTAAGCGCAATACCTCAGACACCCAAATTACAATATTAAATTATAAGGCTAAGACAATATCCGCAACTAAATAAATTGAAACCAAACCTAGACATTTTTTATAACGTAAAACGTATGTGCGTCATACAATATCCTTACGCAGACGCATACACTCATGCAATGTTAGCGGCCGACACGCACTTTCCTTGAATTAAGGATTGTATTAATGTCATGATACTGTGTTTCCATTTTAAGTTAAATCAAAGATTTTTCCGTCAAAATTTAACACCTATTTTGTATGACGGAATCGATTCAGAAGCCGATTCTGAACCAACTACATTTAGGAATTGCTTTTATTCTGTTACACGTTGTACCTATATTATGCTACTCAATCACTTATTTTAACATGTGTTGATTTTTTTATTTAATGACACAGCAGAGTATGTTAAGAAATTGATATTTTTGTGTATCATACTTTTAAATTCGAATTGATATAAGATTGCAATGAAATATTTTTAATAATAAATGACGGTGATTTTATATTTCCAGAGCACACTTTGATACAGTCTCTGAATTCTAATATTTGGACCCTTACAACGTTATAACGAATTTGATCATTTTATTTCCATAATATCGGAAAAATATCGAATTACCGGAATACCGATATTAAAAAATTGAATATCGAAACAAAACCGGTATTGGGAAAAGGTTCCGATATTCCATGCTCTATATAGGACGTCCTTTCTGTGACAATGTCGCTGCGATTGCGAAGTCCAAAGCGTCGGTTTCAACGGAAAATGTCTTCTTATCGTCTATTCCAGCCAATGCAGCTTCGCAAATATCAGTTTTAAGATTATTCAATGAATTGGTAGCGTCTTCAGTTAACGGTAGAGTAGCTTCAATCAGTGGTCTTATTTTGGAAGAAAAGTTGTAGATCCACTTTGAATAGTGGGCAAATAGTCCAAGTGATCTTTTCAAAGTAGCAGTATCGTTTGGGATTGGAAGATTCATCAGTGGTTCCAAACGAGATTTGTCAGGTTTTATAATGTTACGATGAATTGTGTAACCAAGAAGATTGATCGAGTCTGTTTCAAAAGTGCATTTGTTAGTATTCAAAGTGAGTTTGTATTTCTTAGCGGCTTCCATGAATTTGTGAAAGTTTGCGTCGTGATCTTACTTATTTTTCCCACAAACGGTTACATCATCAAGGTAAGCATACGTACCTTTTAGATTTTCAGAATCAATAATATATTGCAGAGTTCGCTGAAACGCCGCTACACCATTTGTT
Organism: Tholera decimalis; assembly: GCA_943138885.2. NCBI lineage: Eukaryota > Metazoa > Arthropoda > Insecta > Lepidoptera > Noctuidae > Tholera > Tholera decimalis. The sequence continues at coordinate 10,561,991 of OW964565.2, read as the reverse complement.
ACCCCGAATAGTATTCGAGTGAATTGATAGAGGTTACCGCATGCTTCAAAGGCGGTGTATTTCTTTTCTCTAGAGAGAATGGGAACTTGATGATAGGCACTTTTGAGGTCAATTTCGCTAAAGACGTTATATTTAGCGACTTGCGTTATGATAGAGTCAATGCTCGGGAGGGGATATGCGTCTAGCTCAGTGAATCTGTTTATTGTTTGTGAATAATCTATTACAAGGCGCTTCCGATGATGGCCCCCTCCGGCAACGAGTACTTGAGCTCGCCAAGGTGAAACACTGGGTTCAATGACTTTGTCTTTAAGTAAATCATTTATCTCGTTAGATATGAATTCTTGGTCTTCTTGAGAATGCCTTCTCGAGCGAATTGCTATAGGCCTAATATTTGGCGCAAGGTTAGTAAAAACTGATGCTGGCGGGACAGACGCCTCCATTACATTACAAATTTTCAGGGGTTGTTTATCTCCCCCGAACTGGAGTTCCACCGAAGAGTGTGTTTTCAGTATATCATGTCCGATAATTACGTCAGCACATAGATTAGCAATAATGAGTAGAGGTCAACGTTGATATTTGTGCTCACCAATTTGAATGTTAGCGAAACATAGCCCCTCTACGTATGAAATCTTGCTTAGAGATGCTAGAGTTATTGCTTGTTTGCAGGGCTTGCGTTTTAGATTCATAGTTTGAGCAAGATTCTTATCGATAAAGCTGAGAGAGCTTCCGGTATCGAGTAGAGCATCCACACGTGAGTTATTTAAAATGATATTGATAGTCGCTTTTTGCAGGCTCGTCGGAGCAGCAGCAGAGATAATTGACAGATGAGAGCCAGGGGCTTCAGATTGAGAGTCATCGTCGTTCGTACTAATAGCGTTCGCGGCGCGTTGGCTTTGTCCGATGCTACGGCATACGTTGGCGAAATGTCCTTTTTTGGAGCAAAGCTGACAGTCAGCGTTTCTAGCAGGACATTTGAGTCTTTGGTGGATATTACCGCCGCAGAAAAAGCATCGACGGCTATTTAGTATAGGGCGTCTATATTGAAAATTGTTTTGAGTGCTGGTGGTTGCTAGATTTTGCCGCATTGACGTTTCTTGATTTTGAGAGATTGCATTGACAGGAACAAACGACATAGGAGGAGAAGGCGCTGCTGTTAATAGTTGCGAGGTATTTTCAGCAGTTTCTAAAGATATAGCCAAGTCCAAGGTTTCTTCGAGGGTCATAGTGGATTTCTCTAAAAGTCTTTCTTTAATTTTTATTGACAATATTCCGGCGATAAATATATCACGCACGGTTTCATTTTGGTGCGCATCGGCAGTGACTGCCTTAAAGAGGCAGTCACGAGCAATTATATTAAGAGATCTCGAGTACTCCGCCAACGATTCGTCAGATTGTTGTTTCCTGGTATTCAAGCGGTGGCGAGCAAGAATAATATTTTGCCTCTTTTCGTAGGCGGTATTCAGAGTAGTAATTGCGTCATCGTACGTAGCGCAGGCACGGATATAGTTAAATATTGGTGGCGATATATGGTTGACAAGAAGTTTATACTTAAGGGCATCATGTGCAGAGGAAGCTTCTAGCGCGATAAAGTTCTCGAACGAATACTTCCAGTGAGCCCACTTCAGGTCCGAGCCAGCCATGGAAGGTTCTATGTCAAAACGTTCGGGCCGTAGGTACCGCGACATCGACGAACATTTTTCCTTTTCGGTAGTAGACATGTTAGAAACACAAAATCAATGTTGAATAAATTGATACATGCAAAAGACAAAACCAATTATGGAATATTGGTTTTATTCAACATTAAAATACAACATGAGAAAATAACAGACAGTGACAAGACAGTGAAAAACAAAGTATGACAATCTATCATAAAATCTTCTAAATGGACAAGGAGTTCATATCAGTAGCCTGGTGTAAAGACCCTACAAAGCTGTTTGTTACAGTGCAAAAGTTGGGAAGTTCCTGATTTTTTTAATTTGGCTGTTTGTCAATTTCAATCACGCAAAAAGTCCTAAGTCGTATATTTATGGCCATAATTTTGCATGGAAATGAGTACCTATAGACCAGTACAAAAGTTTAGTTCCTGTAGCAATATGAAATTAATGATAGATACTAATGATGCGGCCGAGGCTGACCCAGGAAGAGGTGACGGACGACCTGGGCGCCTACCGCAAGGTCTGGTTTGAGGTGGCTCAGGATATCTGGAAGAGTTTGGGTGAGGCCTTTGCCCAGCAGTGTAATGAAAATGACACAAATGACGACTTTTTTTTATATATTTCTGAGTAAGTCAGTTTTAAGGTTTTTGACCACTGTGGAATTTTTAATATTATGTATTTTCATCTATATATGTCATATGGAGCTATAATAAGAACGGTAATATGTATAAAATTTCAAAAAAAAAAAACAAAAACACATTCTAAATTTAAATCATCTATTAACTTTTCTATTATACATGACTAAATATCATTGCTCTGTGTAGTTTCTGTCTTTTACCTCGTAAATCACTGAGTATATTTTCTGTATGAGTCTTTAAGTGAGCACGTATACGCATGTTAAAAAATGAATGTGCTTTTTTAATAAGTGTCTTTAATCTTAGATTACTTCTGCAGTACTTTTTCTTTCGTTGATTTTATTTTCACCTGCACGCCCCTATCAATTTTCGTAGGGACGTGGGCTTCACTGTTGACCTAAAACAAGAAAAGTGTGAAATCAGAACAAAATTTTATTTTATTAATTTGTTTTTTTTTTTTATTAATTTAAATTATCGAATTCCAATATTTTTTTTTAATTCTGCCAAACTGTAAAACAGTTTGTCGGCAGCTCATCTTGATCATGAAGCATAACCCATATTTACAAAACTAATTATTAAACAAGTTATAAACTAACAGCCAGAGCCGGATTAACCCTGTTGGGGGCCCCTAGACAATGGAATTCACGGGCCTCCTTTCTTACTTTGACTGACCAAATCTTGTGTCACTAAAATCAGTCTCACCTCGTGGTCCTGGGTACGATTCTCGACATAGGCTGTTGTCTTAAGTCTGGGTGATTTTAACTTACTTAGTTCGCCGAAAACTCTTTTTTAAAGTATGCTCCCCGATTACTCAAAGATGGCTGAACCGATTATTTTTTTGAAAGAGTACACCTACTTTCCAACTAGTCCCATTGTCATCAAGTCAGGATCTGATGATGGAATCTTGGAGAAAGTGAGAGAACTCTTCAAATATTATAGGCACACCTATACCGATTTGTGTATTTTTATAGTAACTTGTGCAGTTGCTCTCGAAAAGCATAATTTGGTGAAGTGGAACTGATGATGAAGACCACAGATAGCCACCGGAACTTCTCAATATCAATACTTATAGTATTTCATTCATAGGTTACGATTCGATTACTTGAGTATGGTTGTTGCACTTTATGCTCGTTACAATGCATATGGTGAAGTTGTCGCTTGCACTGGGCCCCTAGTGCATGCGGGGCCCCTAGGCAGTTGCCTACTCTGCCTAATTGTTAATCCGGCCCTGCTTACAGCCTGTATAGTAACTATTGGAATAATACAGTCAAAATGTACCTTTTGACTGTATTATTCAAATAGTTATTATACTAGTTGTGCTCCGTGATTTCACCCACATTCCTTCACTCCTAAGAATCGTAGCGTGATGTAATATAGCTTTCCTAAAGTTTGTTAAGAAAATGCAAAAAGGTATATACTTAATATTAATTTTAGTCAAAGGGAAACTTACAAGTAATTTGTTAAGACTGCTTATATTTTCAAGAATTTTTCGACTTTGGTTTTACTGGTTTGGTCCGCAACATTGCAACCAGCACCTTTCCCCCTGGCCACAGCTAAGCGCGGCGCGAATTGCGGGGCGTCTTGCGGCGCGTCTAGCGGTGAGCAGCGAAAACAAATGGTAGGCAACCTATGAAGTATGCCACAGCTACCGGCGACGCGTCTTGCGGCGCGTCTTGCGTGGCGGCGTGTCGAGCGAATCGCGCCGGCGACGGGCTGCGCGGTGTGCGAATGAAACAAATGTACTAGCCTAGCGAGTATCGAGGTGGCCACAGCTCAGAGCACAGAGTACATTATATATAGGGTACAGGCCTCGCGCGATCGATACCAATAATTTTGTTTTAAACGCGCATTGAGCTCATAAAAATAATGGACACTGAACAATTTATTAGTGAAATACTGAGTAGACCAGAAATATGGATGTCAAATATATCAAGTCTTCATGTAGATATGTGGCCGAGTATATAATTATATATAGTAGTATTTATGTATTCTTTCACCATTAGAAAGCTGCATCTTCACTGAGTGACATAGGCTAAATTACATTAAAAAAAAAATAGGGATCCCTAACAAAAATGCAATAATGTAACCCAAGGTGTGAAAAAATTTGTCATAAAAAATCTGTAATCGCGTGAGCTGCGGAAGCTTTTGATGATATAACAAAAAAAATGTTTTACAGATTATAGATCGTATCAATATCTACAAAAAAGTCTGCTATATCACATATCCAACTACTGTAGTTATGCCACTATAATTACTTTTTACATTTTAAAAGATGATAAAAGTGCCGACAATAATCAAACCATATTATTTTCAACACACTTGCTCATAAAATGGCTCTAATTTCACCTGTAATCAAACTGTGACTTTTTCTTTACTATTATTCACAAGTGAGTTATAGGTTTTTTTTTAAATTGGTTGAGTTGTTTTTTTTTTTTAATGTTTCGAAACAAAAAAGGTCGTGTTCGATAGTACAAATAAATTAATGTACCTACCCATTGCTTGCTAGTTTCATGAAACTTCGTATTTAAATAGATAAATTCCAACCTGTAGGTTTTTAATAAATACAACTTTCACTCAAATATAACTTTAGTTTTTTATGTGATAAAGAAAACTTTGAATTACCACTTTTGTACGTGGCTAAAACGCTATCCGAGAAAAGTAAAAAAAAAAGAAACCTCATTCTTTTAGTCTATGGCCGATCTGTTAGATGTGCGCGCATAGGAAAACTGATTAATTTTTCCCGCCATTGCGAAATAGTACATTATGGTACAAGTGTGTAATGTTGGTGATTACCGCTGAGGCGCCATTGAGACCCGAGCCGTCAGGTGAGGGTCTTAAGAGAGCCGAGGACGGTAAACATCAATACACACGTGTATCATACGACGTTTTTCAACACACTTGCGAGGAAAAAACAAATATGTATTGCATAAATCGTTTAATTATTAAAACAATTGGTGAATGTACAATTTTCAAAACGATATTGGATTGTTTTTGATGGCAATTTCACAGTTTGTGTTACATTGGTACTTGCCAATTCTTTAGTACCTTCATTTACTTCTTGTGTAAATGTCGGCGACAAAGGTAAATCATACAAATTACTGGAAGGAGAGGGCACCAAATAACTCACGCTAGTAGATGTACATGGTTGTGGTTCGGGGCAAAACTTTTTTGCCTTTGGCTCCAAATTAATGGCTTGCGTTATTTTGTCATTGATTTTTGCTTTGTTATGAATTGAGTCTTCTATGTACGATTCAGCGATTGCGTCAGAACGCCATCCACCATGTCGCTTCAAAGTTAGTATATCAGCCCCCGAATCAGCCAACATTGTAGCCGACGTTCTTCTAAAACTGTGTCCAGTGTAAAAATCGGCCTCAGGCAAACCTAAATACTTCGCTATTTCTCTTGGCATATTACCAAATTTGTTAATACCGATTGTTTCTGCAGTACATTTTCCTTTCTGAAAGTTTTGGAAAAAGCGGTCATTCTTTGTTTTTGTTGAACGGAGATCTTGGTATTTTTTCACAATTTCACGAAACGTTCCTTGGATTGTAAAAGATCGTGGAATCTTGGTTTTAGTCTGGGTAATTTTGACAAGAAGCATATCTCCGTGGATTTCTACATCTTTTGTTGTAATATTGTACAGCTCTTGTCGTCTACAAGCACCAGTAACACCGAATATTAAGGCAACCTGCAAAGAAATCAATTAATTAGTTCTAAGAAATTATGCTAAAGTTACACACTTGTATATTGTAGATTCGTTTCGATTAAAAATATGAAACGTACCTTTGTTGCTAGATACTGACTATCCGGAGCCTCATTCAAAAACTTTTCAACGTCGGCTGGTGACAAAACTTTAGATTTCCGACCAATATATCCATCCGAGCGTCTCTTCAAAAATGCCATCAGGTTACAGTACGTTTTGATATCAACACCATGTTTGAGCTTAACCATGCTTCTTAACATGGAATAGATGCACCACAGGGAGCTAGGTTTGTATGTATTGGCGAGTTCAGAGAAATACGCCAAAAACACATTTTCAGAAAATGACTGGGTTTTTTTGTTGCTCTTCCATTGCAGGAAACTATCGTAAGCAGCTAAATACTTTTCTCTAGATTTTGCAGGTATTAGGCTTTCGTTTGCATTTTGTGCTGCATTTAGTATTTCTGGCGGGGTTAAATCAATCAATTGTTCATCTTCTGTACTAAAACCTGACATTTTTATAATTATTTACCACACAGCAACAAATGCGATACAAACAAAATATGAAAATTAGGGGAAAATTGGGAAATGGCGCGCAATTTTTTTTTTTTTGCACGCGCCAAATGTAAGTTGATTGATTACAGCCATACAGCCTACTTCAAAATGATAATTTTTGTGATAAAATGCAAATATTTTATAAGAAATTATTGTGAATTATAAATAATTTGATAATAATAAATGTTTTTTCGTCTTAATTAGGGACACATTTATTTATTTCAAAAATGTAAATAGATTTTCGGTGGCATAAAACCTCTTTGTTGTTACAAAAAAAAAAAAACTGTATTACCCGGTTAAATTGAAAATGCTCTGTTTACTCGCATATAATTTGCAGTTAGGTACTAACTTAACTTTGTAGGGATCATTCTATTATGCACTAGTGTGTAATATTATTATGCACGTGTATGTTATAGTTCGGTTTATGGCCCTAAGAACGATATAATAAGGCTCACTTTACGAGCAAGTGTGTTGAAAAAATTTTTACAACTCGTTTTCACTGTTGAAATTATAGTTATTTATTAATTCATCGTTGCGCTTGCAAAAGGCGCCATGTGGTAAATAGTCATTTTCGTTCTTTTGTGCAGTTTCAATCGTTATTTTAATACACACAACATGCTGTAAAACAGCTATCTAATAAACGAAATATTTAAAGAGTTACCTTTCAATATTGCGTTTATCAGATAGCTGTTTTTACAGCATGTGTATACTAAAATAACGATTGAAACTTCATAAAAGAACGAAAATTGACTATTCACCACATAGCGCCTTTTGCAAGCGCAACGACGAATTAAAATGTCTACAAGTACTAGCTATGAAGAAAATGATTTATGTTGTACACCACCCGATATAAGATGAGAAGCCCTTAACGTTATGGAAAGTTTACTACGTGGAAACTCCAAGGCCATCCAATGATTGGATTTCACCTACCTACACGAATAATGAACCATCTCAATTAACCATGAAAGTATTTCAGTAAATAATCTGACTGATGAGACCGCTATGCGATCAAAAACAGTTAATTATAATTTTACCAACTGCACATTTACTAATTGTTTCTCTAAATAAACTTTTTACTCACTAAATAAAATGGCTTTTTAGTATTAATTTCTTCACAAGTGTGTTGAAAAACGTCGTATGATACACGTGTGTATTGATGATTACCGTCCTCGGCTCTTTTAAGACCCTCACCTAACGGCTCGAGTCTCAATGGCGCCTCAGCGGTAATCAACTAATCACCAACATTACACACTTGTACCATAATGTACTATTATTCTGTATTAATCCTTATCCCAGTAAATGATATTTTATTAAATACTGTTTCAATACCTATTAAATACTTTTTAAATGATTAAAATCGGATATTCCATTCAAAAGATATAATGAATTTTAAAATATCAATCTAAAGAAAATAATGTTAATATTTCATACTCCATCCGTACTAATATTATAAATGCGAAACTAACTATGTCTGTCTGTCTGTCTTTCTGTTACCTTTTCACACCTAAACCGCTAAACCGATTGAGATGAAATTTGGCATGGGAATAGCTTAGGACCCAGGGAAGGACATAATATATGATATTTTTATCCCTTAATTCCCACAGAATAAGGATTTACGCGGGAAAACCTTTCACCCGAACGAAATTGCGAGCAGAAGCTATCCATCCGGGGTTGCGGGAATGTTCTAACGAGATACCGTGGCCCCGGGACTTAAGGGCAGCTGAAGGAACAGGGTGGGTTTTTAGTCAGTAGAAGTCTGACACTCCCTTCCGTTCCACCCAGAGCTGGAGAAGTCATTCGATGATTTTCCCAACGAAAAAAATAATCCATACTCCACACTTAATATTATAAACGCGAAAGTAACTCTGTCCGTCTGTCTGTCTGTCTTTCTGTCTGTCTATCTGTCTGTCTGTTACCTTTTCACACCTTAACCGCTGAATCGATTTACATGTTTGTCCCATGCCAAACATGTAAATCGATTCAGCGGTTAAGGTGTGAAAAGGTAACAGACAGACAGATAGACAGACAGAAAGACAGACAGACAGACGGACAGAGTTACTTTCGCGTTTATAATATTAAGTGTGGAGTATGGATTATTTTTTTCGTTGGGAAAATCATCGAATGACTTCTCCAGCTCTGGGTGGAACGGAAGGGAGTGTCAGACTTCTACTGACTAAAAACCCACCCTGTTCCTTCAGCTGCCCTTAAGTCCCGGGGCCACGGTATCTCGTTAGAACATTCCCGCAACCCCGGATGGATAGCTTCTGCTCGCAATTTCGTTCGGGTGAAAGGTTTTCCCGCGTAAATCCTTATTCTGTGGGAATTAAGGGATAAAAATATCATATATTATGTCCTTCCCTGGGTCCTAAGCTATTCCCATGCCAAATTTCATCTCAATCGGTTTAGCGGTTTAGGTGTGAAAAGGTAACAGAAAGACAGACAGACAGACATAGTTAGTTTCGCATTTATAATATTAGTACGGATGGAGTATGAAATATTAACATTATTTTCTTTAGATTGATATTTTAAAATTCATTATATCTTTTGAATGGAATATCCGATTTTAATCATTTAAAAAGTATTTAATAGGTATTGAAACAGTATTTAATAAAATATCATTTACTGGGATAAGGATTAATACAGAATAATAGTACATTATGGTACAAGTGTGTAATGTTGGTGATTAGTTGATTACCGCTGAGGCGCCATTGAGACTCGAGCCGTTAGGTGAGGGTCTTAAAAGAGCCGAGGACGGTAATCATCAATACACACGTGTATCATACGACGTTTTTCAACACACTTGTGAAGAAATTAATACTAAAAAGCCATTTTATTTAGTGAGTAAAAAGTTTATTTAGAGAAACAATTAGTAAATGTGCAGTTGGTAAAATTATAATTAACTGTTTTTGATCGCATAGCGGTCTCATCAGTCAGATTATTTACTGAAATACTTTCATGGTTAATTGAGATGGTTCATTATTCGTGTAGGTAGGTGAAATCCAATCATTGGATGGCCTTGGAGTTTCCACGTAGTAAACTTTCCATAACGTTAAGGGCTTCTCATCTTATATATATATAATGTACTCTGTGCTCTGAGCTGTGGCCACCTCGATACTCGCTAGGCTAGTACATTTGTTTCATTCGCACACCGCGCAGCCCGTCGCCGGCGCGATTCGCTCGACACGCCGCCACGCAAGACGCGCCGCAAGACGCGTCGCCGGTAGCTGTGGCATACTTCATAGGTTGCCTACCATTTGTTTTCGCTGCTCACCGCTAGGACGCGCCGCAAGACGCCCCGCAATTCGCGCCGCGCTTAGCTGTGGCCAGGGGGAAAGGTGCTGGTTGCAATGTTGCGGACCAAACCAGTAAAACCAAAGTCGAAAAATTCTTGAAAATATAAGCAGTCTTAACAAATTACTTGTAAGTTTCCCTTTGACTAAAATTTAATATTAAGTATATACCTTTTTGCATTTTCTTAACAAACTTAGGAAAGCTATATTACATCACGCTACGATTCTTAGGAGTGAAGAATGTGGGTGAAATCACGGAGCACAACTAGTATAATAACTATTTGAATAATACAGTCAAAAGGTACATTTTTGACTGTATTATTCCAATAGTTACTATACAGGCTGTAAGCAGGGCCGGATTAACAATTAGCAGAGTAGGCAACTGCCTAGGGGCCCCGCATGCACAAGGGGCCCAGTGCAAGCGACAACTTCAACCATATGCATTGTAACGAGCATAAAGTGCAACAACCATACTCAAGTAATCGAATCGTAACCTATGAATGAAATACTATAAGTATTGATATTGAGAAGTTCCGGTGGCTATCTGTGGTCTTCATCATCAGTTCCACTTCACCAAATTATGCTTTTCGAGAGCAACTGCACAAGTTACTATAAAAATACACAAATCGGTATAGGTGTGCCTATAATATTTGAAGAGTTCTCTCACTTTCTCCCAAGATTCCATCATCAGATCCTGACTTGATGACAATGGGACTAGTTGGAAAGTAGGTGTACTCTTTCAAAAAAATAATCGGTTCAGCCATCTTTGAGTAATCGGGAGCATACTTTAAAAAAGAGTTTTCGGCGAACTAAGTAAGTTAAAATCACCCAGACTTAAGACAACAGCCTATGTCGAGAATCGTACCCAGGACCACGAGGTGAGACTGATTTTAGTGACACAAGATTTGGGTCAGTCAAAGTAAGAAAGGAGGCCCGTGAATTCCATTGTCTAGGGCCCCAACAGGGTTACTCCGGCTCTGGCTGTTAGTTTATAACTTGTTTAATAATTAGTTTTGTAAATATGGGTTATGCTTCATGATCAAGATGAGCTGCCGACAAACTGTTTTACAGTTGGCAGAATTAAAAAAAAATATTGGAATTCGATAATTTAAATTAATAAAAAAAAAAAACAAATTAATAAATAAAATTTTGTTCTGATTTCACACTTTTCTTGTTTTAGGTCAACAGTGAAGCCCACGTCCCTACGAAAATTGATAGGGGCGTGCAGGTGAAAATAAAATCAACGAAAGAAAAAGTACTGCAGAAGTAATCTAAGATTAAAGACACTTATTAAAAAAGCACATTCATTTTTTAACATGCGTATACGTGCTCACTTAAGACTCATACAGAAAAATATACTCAGTGATTTACGAGGTAAAAGACAGAAACTACACAGAGCAATGATATTAGTCATGTATAATAGGAAAAGTTAATAGATGATTTAAATTAGAATGTGTTTTTGTTTTTTTTTTGAATTTTTATACATATTACCGTTCTTATTATAGCTCCATATGACATATATAGATGAAAATACATAATATTAAAATTCCACAGTGGTCAAAAACCTTAAAACTGACTTACTCAGAAATATATAAAAAAAAGTCGTCATTTGTGTCATTTTCATTACACTGCTGGGCAAAGGCCTCACCCAAACTCTTCCAGATATCCTGAGCCACCTCAAACCAGACCTTCGCGTAGGCGCCCAGGTCGTCCGTCACCTCTTCCTGGGTCAGCCGGCCGCATCATTAGTATCTATCATTAATTTCATATTGCTACAGGAACTAAACTTTTGTACTGGTCTATAGGTACTCATTTCCATGCAAAATTATGGCCATAAATATACGACTTAGGACTTTTTGCGTGATTGAAATTGACAAACAGCCAAATTAAAAAAATCAGGAACTTCCCAACTTTTGCACTGTAACAAACAGCTTTGTAGGGTCTTTACACCAGGCTACTGATATGAACTCCTTGTCCATTTAGAAGATTTTATGATAGATTTGTCATACTTTGTTTTTCACTGTCTTGTCACTGTCTGTTATTTTCTCATGTTGTATTTTAATGTTGAATAAAACCAATATTCCATAATTGGTTTTGTCTTTTGCATGTATCAATTTATTCAACATTGATTTTGTGTTTCTAACATGTCTACTACCGAAAAGGAAAAATGGTCGTCGATGTCGCGGGTACCTACGGCCCGAACGTTTTGACATAGAACCTTCCATGGCTGGCTCGGACCTGAAGTGGGGCTCACTGGAAGTATTCGTTCGAGAACTTTATCGCGCTAGAAGCTTCCTCTGCACATGATGCCCTTAAGTATAAACTTCTTGTCAACCATATATCGCCACCAATATTTAACTATATCCGTGCCTGCGCTACGTACGATGACGCAATTACTACTCTGAATACCGCCTACGAAAAGAGGCAAAATATTATTCTTGCTCGCCACCGCTTGAATACCAGGAAACAACAATCTGACGATCGTTGGCGGAGTACTCGAGATCTCTTAATATAATTGCTCGTGACTGCCTCTTTAAGGCAGTCACTGCCGATGCGCACCAAAATGAAACCGTTGCGTGATATATTTATCGCCGGAATATTGTCAATAAAAATTAAAGAAAGACTTTTAGAGAAATCCACTATGACCCTCGAAGAAACCTTGGACTTGGCTATATCTTTAGAAACTGCTGAAAATACCTCGCAACTATTAACAGCAGCGCCTTCTCCTCCTATGTCGTTTGTTCCTGTCAATGCAATCTCTCAAATCAAGAAACGTCAATGCGGCAAAATCTAGCAACCACCAGCACCAAACAATTTTCAATATAGACGCCCTATACTAAATAGCCGGTCGATGCTTTTTCTGCGGCGGTAATATCCACCAAAGACTCAAATTGTCCTGCTAGAAACGCTGACTGTCAGCTTTGCTCCAAAAAAGGACATTTCAGCCAACGTACTGCCGTAGCATCGGACAAAGCCAACGCGCCGCGAACGCTATTAGTACGAACGACGAATGACTCTCAATCTGAAGCCCCTGGCTCTCATCTGTCAATTATCTCTGCTGCTGCTCCGACGAGCCTGCAAAAAGCGACTATCAATATCATTTTAAATAACTCACGTGTGGATGCTCTACTCGATACCGGAAGCTCTCTCAGCTTTATCGATAAGAATCTTGCTCAAACTATGAATCTAAAACGCATGCCCTGCAAACAAGCAATAACTCTAGCATCTCTAAGCAAGATTTCATACGTAGAGGGGCTATGTTTCGCTAACATTCAAATTGGTGAGCACAAATATCAACGTTGACCTCTACTCATTATTGCTAATCTATGTGCTGACGTAATTATCGGACATGATATACTGAAAACACACTCTTCGGTGGAACTCCAGTTCGGGGGAGATAAACAACCCCTGAAAATTTGTAATGTAATGGAGGCGTCTGTCCCGCCAGCATCAGTTTTTTACTACCTTGCGCCAAATATTAGGCCTATAGGCAATTCGCTCGAGAAGGCATTCTCAAGAAGACCAAGAATTCATATCTAACGAGATAAATGATTTACTTAAAGACAAAGTCATTGAACCCAGTGTTTCACCTTGGCGAGCTCAAGTACTCGTTGCCGGAGGGGGCCATCATCGGAAGCGCCTTGTAATAGATTATTCACAAACAATAAACAGATTCACTGAGCTAGACGCATATCCCCTCCCGAGCATTGACTCTATCATAACGCAAGTCCGCTAAATATAACGTCTTTAGCGAAATTGACCTCAAAAGTGCCTATCATCAAGTTCCCATTCTCTCTAGAGAAAAGAAATACACCGCCTTTTGAAGCATGCGGTAACCTCTATCAATTCACTCGAATACTATTCGGGGTAACAAATGGTGTAGCGGCGTTTCAGCGAACTCTGCAATATATTATTGATTCTGAAAATCTAAAAGGTACGTATGCTTACCTTGATGATGTAACCGTTTTGTGGGAAAAATAAGTAAGATCACGACGCAAACTTTCACAAATTCATGGAAGCCGCTAAGAAATACAAACTCACTTTGAATACTAACAAATGCACTTTTGAAACAGACTCGATCAATCTTCTTGGTTACACAATTCATCGTAACATTATAAAACCTGACAAATCTCGTTTGGAACACACTGATGAATCTTCCAATCCCAAACGATACTGCTACTTTGAAAAGATCACTTGGACTATTTGCCCACTATTCAAAGTGGATCTACAACTTTTCTTCCAAAATAAGACCACTGATTGAAGCTACTCTACCGTTAACTGAAGACGCTACCAATTCATTGAATAATCTTAAAACTGATATTTGCGAAGCTGCATTGGCTGGAATAGACGATAAGAAGGACATTTTCCGTTGAAACCGACGCTTTGGACTTCGCAATCGCAGCGACATTGTCACAGAAAGGACGTCCTATATAGAGCATGGAATATCGGAACTTTTTCCCAATACCGGTTTTGTTTCGATATTCAATTTTTTAATATCGGTATTCCGGTAATTCGATATTTTTCCGATATTATGGAAATAAAATGATCAAATTCGTTATAACGTTGTAAGGGTCCCAAATATTAGAATTCAGAGACTGTATTCAAAGTGTGCTCTGGAAATATAAAATCACCGTCATTATTATTAAAAATATTTCATTGCAATCTTATATCAATTCGAATTTAAAAGTATGATACACAAAAATATCAATTTCTTAACATACTCTGCTGTGTCATTAAATAAAAAATCAACACATGTTAAAAATAAGTGATTGAGTAGCATAATATAGGTACAACGTGTAACAGAATAAAAGCAATTCCTAAATGTAGTTGGTTCAGAATCGGCTTCTGAATCGATTCCGTCATACAAAATAGGTGTTAAATTTTGACGGAAAAATCTTTGATTTAACTTAAAATGGAAACACAGTATCATGACATTAATACAATCCTTAATTCAAGGGAAAGTGCGTGTCGGCCGCTAACATTGCATGAGTGTATGCGTCTGCGTAAGGATATTGTTATGACGCACATACGTTTTACGTTATAAAAAATGTCTAGGTTTGGTTTCAATTTATTTAGTTGCGGATATTGTCTTAGCCTTATAATTTAATAATTGTAATTTGGGTGTCTGAGGTAT